>JARFJB010001940.1:340000-757500 GCA_036346205.1 Vesta saturnalis | reverse complement strand
AACAAAATTTTTAAGGGACACCGTACAACAAAGCGTTATTTGAAAGCATTTTTCGACGAGATTTCAAATATGCATTTTATGTCCCTCTACATAATCAATCGTCACAAAATGAGGTTAAGTAGCAGACGACAAACTTGACATCCAACAAGCGACGTATAGATTTTCATAACCTATTGTATCTTGGTAAGGATTTATTTTTAATTAAATATGGTAATTTTTTAATTTCATAACCATTACAAAGGCACCAATTTGTGACGTGCAAAAATCGATATCAGATCTTTTCGTATCGACTTTATAATTTTCTTTGATCACTGTTCTAAAAAGAAAACAAAATAGGTATCTGTAGATTGAACATTCAGGATTGTTATTTAATGTTTACTCGTTACTTATTTCACTACCATAATTGTCTAAATTTTTCTATATTGACTGCATTTACCATTTACGTTACCAACCATAATTGATTAAATTTCTCTGTATCTATTGTATTTAGTATTCACTTTATAAAAGTTCTAAATAAACCTACTATGCGATGTTCGTGGGTTCTGGTTAGTTTTAACATTGTCTACTTACAGGTATGCGACTTTGCTAAATCACCACTAAATGGTACCATTAAATAATTACGTCTTACTAAAATTCATATTCTTAAATATATATATATATATATATATATATATATATATATATATATATATATCATATATATATATATATATATATATATATATATATATATATATATAATAATTTTATTGGCAACATTGATATTTGATAAGAAAATTTTGTTGAAAAACTTTACTTAAGGTGTGGTTCTTCTTAAAACGGCCTGTTTGTACTACATGAATACACAAAATTTCCCTTGTTGCTGTTTTTTCGGTGCGTAACACCATTTTTATATGAGAATTTTTCATAGAAAATATTTCGTTACTTGGTAAAGTTAAATAACCGCTATTGATGCGGATGTAGAAAAATGTTACTTGCACAAAAAGTGGATTGAAATACACTAATCCAAAACCGCCTGTCTAAAAAATTTCCAATTTAACAAGATCGAGTTACACCATGACGTATAGTTTGCATTCGATCGAAAGAGCTCCTTTGAGTATTCGTTAAATATATTTTGCGTCTCTTGTGAATAGACCTGTATCCTTGGTTTCGCTTTGGATTTTTTTTTACTATTTTCTCCTCCCTTGGACTGCTGATATATGGCTGGTCCCTGTGCTTAATGTACTTTTGTCTCGTTACCGTTGGGATTACCTGGTCACTGGAGATTCCGATGATGTAATCTGGCTGGCTGTTCGCTAATGACGAAATGAAACCTTCTCCGATGCACTGACCAAGGCTAAAGTATCATTATTCGTCAACACCAGGTCATAATATTCCATTATCGCATGTATTAATAAAATTGTGTCGCTGAGTTCACTTCCTAACCTATCATATCCTATAAGCTGCCTTCAGCAGTGATCGCCACAGTGTCGACAAAAGAAAAAGTGCATTTAAATTAACCATAGTATAAAGAACTTTATTTCACAACAGTAGAACTTATAATTTGATAAAATAGTTAGTGCCTTTGTGTACATATTTTAACCAGCTTTAGACTATTCGCTACGGAAATTTCACATAAAAGACCGATTGTTGTGTTAGCACTTAGCGTCCAATTTTTATGATTTTATGGAGTTACTATTTAAGCGCTACCAATGCGCAGGAGCACGAAATAGTGGCATTGTATTGTACCGGTTGTATTCTTTATACAATTTATGTATAATCATACTTTAGCATCGGATACAGTGTTCCTTTTAAATTGCTTTGTAGTTTCAAAACAAATTTTTCCTTTATTGTGGATAAGAATGTTCAGCTCATTGTGACCTACTGTTACTTGATCGGTTACGCATACGTAAATGCATGCTAGGGTCAATTGGGTGAACTGAACAAGCTTCTCCGGTAGTATAGGTAAATGAAGCTGTGATCATGACAAGGGTTTTGTTTTAATGTAGTGAAACAACGGTAAGTTGAATTGGTACCATTCTGAATTAAAATATTACTGGTTATATATATATATATATATATATATATATATATATATATATATATATATATATATATATATATATATATATATATATATATATATATATATATATAATACGTATCATATTTACTTGCGGCGATAACCAGTTATTCAATTAAATTAGAAAGAAACTATCGAAACTTGCTCAATTACATGTTTCCGTTTACTTGTAAAAAAATATTTTTATAATATATTCTATAAAACCAGTAAAACTTGAGTTATTTTAATTTAGCTTCATGTATTTAATTTTTATCGATTATTTTTATTCTTCGAAAAATAATTATTAGGTCGAAAACAAATTAATATCATTGTTCGTAAGAAACTGGACAATTAAGATGATCTTTTTAATGATAATACAAAATTACATTTTCCCCGATGTACATATAGGTACTTAGTCTAATTGGCAGCATTTAATAAAAATAAAGCGACTTCTATGAAAAATTGACAAATTCGTGGTAATCTACTGACCGAAGAAAATTGCAAATATCAAACATATGTCTAGTATATACACAAAGGTACGTTAATCAACTAAATTTTTAATGGTGTAGTTTTATACTTACATTCTACACAAATTTGTACCTTTCGATAACAATTACAATTATCGTCCTCAGTAGTAACACAGTCTTTTAGAAATGTTTAAGATAGATAAGAATAAATTCATGAAAATATGAAAAGGAAAACATAAAACTGCTATTAATATAAGTTTAATAAACGTATAAAGCCAACTATAGAATCTAATTTTGGTAAAGAATAACTAGATCCTTAATAAAGTTGAGTATTATTAAACTGCCTTGAATATGACAAATCAGAACACCCATTAATAGTCCGGGGCAGCGACACACTTATGGTACAAAAGTTACCAGCCTTGGCTTTCACGTGTAAGGTAGTTGCTTGTGCGTACGCTTAGGAAACGGCGGTCAGCTGGCTCACTACTGGTGGGTGTAACCGCTAGAGCCCCTCCCACGCGTAAAAAATTTTTTGAAATAAAAATATATTACCATCGCTGAAATTTGTTTTCTGATCAAATTGTATTATAAAATATAGAATAATGATAATAATCAGATGTTGATGTGCAAGTGCAAAATGCATCAGCTGTTCATATAAACAGTGTAAATGAAAAATTAAAACAAAAAATATTTCTCATCGTTCAAATTTGTTTATATAACAATAACTATTATTAGCGCCCAACATTATTTTCCTGGCACCAGCTGACTACTTTGTATTTCATTTTCAACGATGGTAGTATTTATTCGCGTAAATATTCGCTTTCTTCGATTTTTTCTTCACGTTTACGATATTTTGGCGGCAAAGCTGTAAACGTTCTATAACACCTCGCATGATACAATTCAAAGTCGCTTACTTTTTTCGATAATACTGTATTTTTTCCCGCTAAATTATTTTCCTTACGCAGACGTAATATTTGATTTCATTTTACTAAATTTGTCTCGGTGAAGTTATTGAAATTATCCGATTTTTGTAAACAAAATACGCAAAACCGTTGAAATCGAGACATTTTCCTTTTACCTTGCACACTGAGGAACGGTTACTTCTAAACTGAGAGTGTCCCTACGCTATTGACCTTGCAAATCCTACCGGAATTGGGGAGACACGCAGGTACAGCTGAACTAACTCGTACCAGTGAGACACAGTAAATTGTGGAAGTTGCATTTGTTTCAAAATTTAAGTTCAATTAATTCTTATGTAATTAAAATAAAAATAATAATAAATTTTAAAATAAAGTTAATTCAACTCTTTCGGTTATATATTAAGTATTTTACATTATTGTGCAAATATTTATGTAAATTAAATATTACCTCGCATATTACCATTGTTCGAAATGAAATACATAATACTATTTAACACATATTTAAGGGAAATACTCGTCAGCTGCTTGTTATGCAAGGGAAACGTAGTCAGCTGATGCCAGGAAAAGAATGCTGGACACTTGGCTTCGCTCGTTGCGAATGATGTTTAGTGCATCAGCTGACTTAAATTTTCCCCACTTACACAATAATCATTGTTGTATAAGCAAATTTGAACGATAGTAAAATATTTTTATTTTAATTTTTCATTTATACTGTTTATATGAACAGCTAGTGCATTTTCCACTTGCACATCAACTGCTGATTACCATTTTTCATTATTTTATAATACAATTTGATCAGGAAACAAATTTCAGCGCTGGTTATATATTTTTATTTAGAAACGTTTTTTTTTACGCGTGGGAGGTGCTCCAGCACCTACATCCACCGCTACGAGAGCAGCTGACCGCTGTTTCACGCATTTACGTATAGTAAACTGCTATCTACAAAAAAAAACAACGATGGTAAAATGACTAGCTCGAAAATATCGCTACCTCCCGGAATATAACGGTCGAGGGCTATCAATGAAAAATATCATAATCAAAGAGCAAATCTAATAAAATTTAATGGAAGTAGAGATGTAAGTGTAAAGTTGTGAAAACTTTAATTTCAAATTGAAGTATTCACAAATAGAAACTAGTCAAATCTAACAAAGAAATAGTTTTTTATTAATAATTTACCTATGAATGCTCTTATCAATTTGAAATTAAAATTTTTCATAACTTTACACTTACATATTAGTTTGATTAAATTTTTTTGTTCTTTGGTTATGGACATTTTTCACTATTAGCCTTCGACCGGTATAGCGTGTTCTGATTTATTATGTTCAATGCAGTTTGATAGTATTTAACTTTATTAAGGATCTAGTTTTTCGTTATTAAAATTAGATTCCTTAGTTGGGTTTATCCTACTGTTATATTAATAGCAGACTTTTGTTTGTGTTTTCATATTTCACAAATTTATTCTAGCATCTTAAACAATTCTTAAATTATTACTACTACTGAGGACGATAACTGTAATTGCTATCGAAACATATAGATTTATGTAAAATATAGATATAAGAATACGCTATTAAAAAACCCAAAAACGCTAAATATTTTGATTATGTGTGATAATGGTGAAGGTTTACATTTTCATATAACCAATAATGAGATTATAGGTGTAGCTTGAAAACAATACTAAGGAATATTTAGAAAAAACAAGTGTCGTGTTTCTGTGATGTTCATTCATTCTATCGTTTCCAAAGCAAACAAAATATTATCAAGAATATAGTTCAGAATCCCACAGTGAAATTATTATTTAATTATGAAGAACAAAAACGTATTTGATGTTTACCCTTCATTATATTAAAATGTAGTTACTAGCTGTTTGTTACTACTGCCTTAAAAACATTGAATTCGTTTTTAACACTATATTAACTACTTTTACCTGGAATGAAAATGTAAAAAGTTGGATATCTATATGTGAAGTGTCATATATCATAATTTATTTGTCTTCAGACAAAACAGAACAGCGCGATACACAAATGAGGTATATGTATATCAATATCGTTTGCGTGCTTATAATGCTTTTATGTGGTAATTACTGCAAGCCACTCAAAATTACTGTAATAAAACTATTGAGTGATGTCGTCGATAACAAATAACTTGATTTTAACTTAATAATATATTGTTAAAATTGTCAACAATGTATAAATCGCCTTTTACTCATAATTTTAACATGTAATCACAATCATATTCGATTAAACATTTAGCAAACCATACAAAAACCTGAATTTGTAATAAATTATGCAAACTTGTTAAAACATTTTGTTTTCATAGATTGGTACACATGTTCCATAATACTGATTGATGTGATGTATGTAGGCTACATGTACCATGCACATGCACATGTATTTATGTACAAGCTAGTAACAGAACAGATTGTATCTACAGTGAGTAATTTTCATGTCTGTTTAAAATGCAAAATCAATGTGCTTAACTATCATAAAAACTTAATTATATATTAGAGGTAAAGTTTAAGTACCTACTTTCCGTTTTTCTCTAAATAATTTATGATACAATTTGTCTACTTACATCTTAATGCACATGATCGTATAACTTACGATAACATTAATACAAGTAGGTACTTACCTAATAAGCAATAGTAAAATGATACTCTATTATGTTATTAATACGATTATAGGATACCTTATTTTGTGCTTCCCATCGAAGTACACTTTAAACACTGTGTAGATAAAATACATACAAAATACACCCACGTATCACGCAAATTTTCCAAGTAGATAAAATGTATTTGTTCCAATTCTTATTAATAAAATGGTCATTTCGTATGTCAAATATTATTAAAACAATCGTTTAATCAAAATGATGAATAAAGTATTTACAGTAACACTTTTATTCACAATGCCATTGCAACCGGAAAAAAGTATACCACAAGATGTTCTTAATGAAACTGCCAGAAATCAAAATTAGTTAATGAAAAGGAGTACAAAACGTTTTATGAATGGATGACAATAACAAATTTGGAAACTGTTAACGAGGAGCTACTGTCCATAAATGAAAATATTGCTATTTCCAAGTCAACTTAAATACTCTAAATTGGAGTTTTTCAGGTTTTCAAGGCTCATCGCTTTTATAAAAAGACAAACTTCAAGTTACGAACCACAAAAGTCCAGAACTTTTGCGAAAACGGAATTTTACAAATTTATATCCGCTGATCCTAATGAAGTATACTTATGCATGAAGGTAAGAAATTTCATAAATCATCTTTATTTTTCATTTATTGTAGGTAGTATTAATTATGGGTGTAGCTGGAGGATGGAAAATTGACGAACTCCACTAATTTCGAGTTGATGATATTGATGAGAAGGGTCTGTCCTAATAATTTCGCTCCCGGACAAACGAACAAGAAACGCACATTTAGAATTTTCAATGAAGACTGTCCAGTTGAATTAATAGAAACTTATAAGAAATAAAAAAATTTACGACCACAAAATGTACCACACAGAAATTTTTTTTTCTGCAGTCAGAATCAAAAGTGCCACAGTACAATCGATCGGTATGGTCACTTTTGTTAAAATACCACAAATGATAGCGTTATATTTGAAGTTGCCAAATTGTGATCTTTATACCGCACGCTGTTTTCGATGGACTTCGGCAAATTTACTAGCGAATGCAGGACCTGGCTTATTAACTCTGAAAAGGCACGGAGGTTGAAAGTCTTCTACAGTGGCAAAACACTATATTGACGAATCAATTACTCAAAAAATATCCACGTCAAGAAGAAATTTAGCAGATGTAAATTCACATGAAAGCGAAAGACCTGGAACGTCCAGTTCACTTGACCCTGACGGAAGTAGAGTCAACGTATCTTCCATTCATGCACCCTACTTTCCTTCTTTAAATGTTCATAACATTAGTAATAGTACAATCAACTTTTATGTAAATACATTACCTAAGGAATAAATTTTTTGTAGCTTCTGCAAAATAGGAAAAGATATTGTATGATACACGTGAATAAAGAAATTCTTTCCACTCAAAAAAAAAACTATTTTTGCGCGGATAAAATTTGTCTGTATTCACTTATACTGTAAATAGCTATTTTTTTTATGTTAAAACGTAACTAGATAAAGCACCGGTTGACCTAGTAAACTACATGCAAAGCCATTGCTCTGATGAAGCACATTATCAGTTCCACTGTTCGTTTCTAAGAGTAGATTTATATAAATACTCTTCACATATACAATCGTCAACCGCTTTGGTCGTTTAAAGCTAAATTCGCAGAATTTAACGTAAACATAATTTATTGATTTCTTTCGAGTTCAATTTTTAATTGATTTGCGTTCATATTTTAATTGCCAAAGTTATATAAAGAGAATTAGGAACAATTGTTAACGTAGAGTATCTCCCTAACCTGCTTACTATTAATTATCCGATCCTCAGATATAAACCCTATTCGAGCAGATCGTCCCGCGGACGTTCCCGTATATCTTAATAAGGGCTACCTGGGCGAACCCGTATTTTTATAAACATATATAAATTCTGTTTATTGGTGTTATATTACTAGATTTAAGTGAAATAGAAATAGGTTCAAGTAATATATCTAGAATTGTGTTTTACAGGAATAAAAAGTG
The DNA here is from genome assembly GCA_036346205.1 of Vesta saturnalis. Classification (NCBI taxonomy): domain Eukaryota; kingdom Metazoa; phylum Arthropoda; class Insecta; order Coleoptera; family Lampyridae; genus Vesta; species Vesta saturnalis. The sequence goes on along the minus strand of JARFJB010001940.1, from coordinate 749,441 downwards.
TGTTTGTTACGATCTGAAAGTTATCATGAATTCATCAAAACTCACCCAAACTCCGACCGCACCTAATGCCGAGCGAAGCAAATTAAACAATAAAAGTACACCGTTTTTTTATAAATAAGAAAGGGTGATTACAATGAAGGACTAGAATGAACCTCGAAGATGGCATTCATATGCAGAGTTACAATTTGTCGGATCTCAAGAAATTGAAAAATCAAATTGACATGTATGATCAACATTATGAATATCTTTTTCTGTGTATTCAATAAAATTAATAATAATTTTTATTTATAAATCTCTATCTATCAGTCTTGGTATTTATTACAATAGGGACATGATTAAAGAATATAACATAATTTTAAAAACTATTTTGATAGAAAACAAAAACTGTTGCTCTTGCAGATTCGATGCTCATACTGTAGAAGAACTATTCAATTTAAAGGATATAATAAGCTATCGATTGGAATTTCTTGTACAATCTAGCGTGTTTATTAAAAAAATTGGAGGCTAATTATATGCTTACATGAAAATTTTATTAAAGTGATTGACTTAAGCGTTGAAGTATTTTTTGATTTAACCTTTTTTTGCACTTTTAACTGTACTTCAACTTATCGTGGTACTTTTCGTTATATATGTGATAGGGCTATTTTATGAAAAATAATAAAGCATAAAAAAATTAACATTTATTTATTATAATGTATATGTAAAAAAAATGTATACCCTTATCAATCAATCGTTATCTTGTTTTATTTGCCAGATTTTAAAATTAAACAATTAAAAAGTTAAAAACATATGACTAATTGAAAAACGTTTACAAATGGAACTAAAAACATATTGGTGTAATTGATTATAAAGCATATATGAACATACAATTAAATGGAAAACGACTGATTATTTGATTTGATTTGATTATTTGATTGACGTGAGTGACATATTGTGAATAGGATGATAAGGTGTTCCATTTAAATTATTCTTAAATGCTATATAATACTGAAGAAGGCCATACAATAAAGTATACAATATAAAAGAACATAATAACATGATAGCAAACAATTAAAGAATTAACTAAATACTATACAAAGTTGGAGAGCTTCAAAATGTATTTCAATTTTTACATACTGGACAGTGAATTAAAAATATTAGAGCTTAAAGATCACTAATTTATAAGAAATTTAATACAACTTCATTACGTAATTACTTTTTTTTTTGTGAAAGGTTGTTTTAACTAGTGTGTATAAATAGAACCAAGTCCATTGGTTTTGTGATCGACACAAACTGCTGCGTTGTTATTAATGTGACACATTCAAAAGAAAACTCTTTTTAGATAATCACTTTCAGTGTCTAAGTGAAAATATCACTAAAATTAAGGTTATGTCCTGTATTGTGTGAATGTATACCAAGTGCAGTTGAATTTAGTTTGCGTTTGCCATCATTTTTACGGACAGCTAAACGTTCGAAAATCTTTTAAGAAGTTTGTACTATGTAGCATCTATTACAGTTGTTGCATGGTATTGAATAAATCTAAAATTATTAAGATAATACGTTTGGATATGATTTAATCTGGCAATATGTTACATCAATCTTAATGCTATATATATATATATATATATATATATATATATATATATATATATATATATATATATGTATATGTATGTATAACTGATGGATAGGCAAACTTGTATTACGTGTTGACCATAACCTTTGAACAAAGAGCCCGTATGTATTTATAAACGTTTTTTTTTAATTTAGAGCATAAAAAAGTGATCGGAAGTGATTGAAAATCGTTAGATGTTGTGTAAGTACAGTATAGTATTGGCTTATTCTTATCTGATTAATTATAATAAATACCGATTAGCGTAGAGAAATGTGTTCTAGGCTTCGACTTAAAATTAGAAAATTAATTTAATATAATATTTCGGCATAAAATTAAAAGAAATTAAATTAAATATTTTACTCAGTATTAAGTACTATTTTAAATAAATTTGGTTGATTTGTTTCCATTACTTCTCGTACACATTAGTTGTATTAATAATTAAAGTGTACATTAAGTAAAATCCATTACTTCAAAGTCATTACGCTCTTCTCTAAATTTACGAAAATAATATTTCAATATTCAAACCGGATGCTTTATAATAAATTTGTTATATTATCGAATCACTAAATATCTATATATGTACGTATGCACAATGTGTTTTTCTAAATAAAAGTGTTGCAAAATTATGTAGTTACGATATATATTTACATATTTTTAAATGTTACTAAAAATTTATGATTTTGATAATATAATAACGTTTCTTATGAATTTCATTTGTTTCAATTATTACGAAAAATATGTCTAGTCCTAACTCTATAAGTTTAACAATATAATATAGCTTATGACTTTAGTTATTTAGAAAACAATCTAAATAAGTATGGAACTACTTTTGTGCATTAATTATTTATAATGTTACTTATTATACATTGTTTCAACTTTTTGTTACATTGAAATAAAACTAACTTTAAATATGTTAATGATTTCATAAATGCGGTAGGTATGATATTCACAGTATTGTTGAATGCATATCAAACATACTTTAATTGTAATGTAACGTTGTGGTATTGGTTCCATCTACATTCTAATCGATGCAATTTGTAAGTAGCTGATTTAAATAGTACGTTGATTGTCCTCCTTTCTTCTCGTTTCGTTTCGCAAGAATCACATCTGCCATTATCAAGTCTTTAGTAACTGTGCTTTGCTCGGCGTAAAACGAACATGTGTACTGAGCAGCGCAATTAATTATTGGTTTACCGTCAATAAAACTATATTTATTATTTTAACCATATATTTCAGTCTCGTTTGAGACCTTCTTCACTGGCTATAAAATGGCATAGATTACAATTTGGAAGAATATTATAACGAAAAATATGAATGGCATACCTGAAATATTAGCAGGTTGTTATGATGTTCTAAAATATGGATATAAATTTTGGGTAAATCATCAAGATCTCTGTTGTTATTGCATACAGTTTCGGTATATGTAACATTTCTAACAGTAAGCGTTTTTTGTGGTTATATTCAAAATCTAAAATTTTGGTATTGTTGTAATCATGTTTAAATTAATGTGCATGTTTTGCCAAAGCTGTGCACATAGGTTTTACTTTTACCTCTGATTTGTGTTGTATTATTCTATTTTTAATGGTTGTAAAGAGGTTACACTAACTTGCAATTTTTACATGGAATTTGATAAATAGCATTTGTATAATGTTCTTTCTCAATTTTTGATTTTAAACAAGAATATAATTTTGTTCCTTTACTGAAAGGTAAGTATGCCGGTTTGAAATTGCATTTGATTAAAGGTTTAAATCATAAACTGTTTCGAGATATATTTAAATTTAGAGTTTTCAATTGTTTTCTCATATTTTGTTTGTTTTTCTATAACTCTTTTAATAAAACATTTGGGATAGTTATTGTTAGTAAATATGGAAATAATAGTTTTTATTATTTATTTATTATTTTTCATGTACAAATTTAGGGTTACAAATTTTTAAGCATTTGAAAACAGTGTTGGAAATAATGTTAAATTTTATTTGAATAGGGTGTGATGAATGGTAATTTAAGTATCACCAACTATCTGTTGGTGTATGATACCAGTTTGTAATTAAAGAAATTTGTTGTTTTGTTAATAAAGTATCTAAAAAGGAAGCTTCATAATTTTTTTCTTTTTCTAGAGTAAACTTGATTTTGGGGTCGCAATTATTGAAAACGTGCAATACTTCTTCTAAACCTTGTTCTTTATAAGTCGATAGAACGTCATCAACATATCGAAAATAGGAAGAAACTGAAAACGATAATTTCTTAAGACATTTATCTTCTAAAGTTTCCATTACTAATTCAGCAATAGTAGCGGAAATAGGTGAGCTCGTAGCACAGACCAAAATAGAAGATTCAACTCCTTCCAAATACTACTTTTCTTTAATTTCGTATGGTTTTGGATTTCAGGCCATTTTTGATTACGAATTTTGAGAACAAGTTTATTTGGACTGTTAGTATATAGAGACAAAACATCTAAAGAGGTTAGTATATGATCTGAGTGCATTTTTTGTTCTTTATTTTTTCAACCGATTTAATAGAATTTCGGATTGAATATTCGTTTTTCTTTAAAATTTGGCTAACTATGTATGAAAGGAACTTTGATATAAAATATGTAGGAGAATTTATGCATGAAACAATTGGAAGTTTACTCCAGTTTTATAACTTCCCAAAAATATCGATATAATAACACCTTCAACCAAATAAAAAATATTCATATCAAGAAAATAGAGTTATTCACACAAAAACAACAACAACATATTATTTAAACCAAGATTGGATAAACCACTATACAGAACATGAAATACCTGCAGAAGTTTTGTACTGCTTAAGCTTAGGAGAATAGTTTAATTACCCTCTTTTTGAAAAACGAAACGTACCGAGGACAATTGCAAATATAGCGTCATGCATTGAAGGAATTTCCAATTTAAAAAAAGAAAATAATCGTAAAATAACAAATAATAATTTAAAACGAATTTGAAATCGTAAAGAAAATTTTAATGAACAAAATCACAACAATTTTTATAGACAAATTTACTTAAAAACTAAAAATTACATTTAGAAGATCAATTTCCTCAAAAAAAATCTGGTGTAGAACACCACACGACCTCCCAACCCACAAAATGGAAATTAAAAGAAATGAAATAATTTTAATAACATTTTTTAGGATAATTATGCAAGCCCTTTTATAATATTAATTATGAAAACATACAACATTGTAAAAACAGACAATAATCTACGTCCAACAGACGTTTAAAACTTTATATCTGACAGAGGTTAATAGACATCTAGATGCTAATTTAAAAAATTAAAAGAATTGAAATCTAGTCCTATCTTGGCGAAACTTGCCCAAATACTGTAAAATGAGCTAATAAGTCGATTTAGCGATAGCGAAAAAAAAGTCGATTGCATAACCTTCTATACCTACATATGCATATTTAGGTTGGAAGGTAAAAGTTGATAAAAGCCCGTTAAATATATCAAACAAGGATACTATAAACTTATTAGAAATCTGACATCATTATATAAGAGTTCCTTTCATGCATAAATAGCCACATTTTAAAGAAAAAAGAATATTCAATTCTAAATGCTATTGAATGTGTTGAAAAAAATGAAGAAAAGAATTCATTCAGATCATATACTAATTTCTTTAGATATTTTGTCTCTATTTACTAACATTCAAAATAAACTTGTCCTCAAAATACTCAATCAAAAATGGCAAGAAATCCAAAATCATACAAAATTAAAGAAAAACAGTTTTAAGGAGTTGAAATTTTGTATTGATTATACTTACTTGCAATTCCAAGAACCTTTTATAAACAAACATTTGGCTATGCTATGGGCTCACCTATTGCCGCTACTATTGCTGAATTAGTAATGGAAACTTTAGAAGATGAATGTCTTAAGGAATTATCGTTCTCGCCTTCTTTCTATTTTCGATACGTTGTTGACCTTCTATTAACTTATAAAGAACAAGATGTAGAAGAACTATTACACGTTTTCTGTAATTTCGACCTCAAAATTTAGTTTACTCTCGAAAAAGAAAATATAATGAAATTTCCTTTCTAGATACTTTATTAACCAAACAACAAAATTACAAACTGGTATCATAAACGAACACCCAGTTGGTCATACTTAAATTACTATTCATCGCACTCTATCGAAATAAAATCTGACAATAAATTACAATACCAAAATTTTAGATATTGAATATAACCACAGAAAACGTTTACTGTTAGAAATGTTACATATCAAAATTAATAGCGAAAATGAATACAATAACAAAAGAGATCTTGATCTTGACCCAAAATTGATAATAATATTTTAGAAAATCATAACATCCTGTTGTCATAATATTTCAGGTATGTCATATTTTTCGCTATAATATTCTTTCAAATTGTAATCTACGCGATTTTGTAGCCACTGAAGAAGGTCTCAAACGAAACTGAAATATATGATTAAAATAATAAATATAGTTTTATTGACGCTAAGCCAATAACTTTTAATATATATATATATATATATATATATATATATATATATATATAGTAGTATATTGGAGGATACGATACAAATGTGCTGCCACTAAAGAATAACCATCCATAAACTCGTATATTGTGTTCGTTTCGAAAACCGTTCCTTTCTCTAAATTTTGACATTAGATATGACATTTTTCATATTTTGTATGTAATTCATAAAACATTATTTTGAAGGCAAATACAGATCTTTCCTTCTTTTGCTTCTTGGTTGCCTGATCAGTTGTAACGTGCAAATATCGGTATTCGATTTATTCGTATCGACTTCGTCATTTAAAATTAAAGACATTTACATTTACATTTACTGGTTTACTTAATACCTGTTTCAATAGTACAAATTTCATAAGTTTCTGTAGTTGCTGTATTACAAATTATAATTAAAAGTTTAAACTGACGTAGTAGTGCCACCTAGAAGATTTTTGCAATTTTCTTGTTGGTTTCAAACCGCCTCCTTAAAGGCACCTTCAGCAGCTACCGACACAGTTGGTCGACACAGTTTCTACAAAATAAAAAGTGTGTTTAAATTAATAATACCACCGAACATTATAATGAACTATTTACCTTTATTCATGAAGCTGTCTTCTACAGTTTTCTTGTTGGAATAATTATCAGCATTTGTGCACCCTTCATAAATACTTGACTACTGGGTCACTAATGTAATTTGATAAAACCGTTTAGCTATTAGTTTGTGTTATAATGATAATCTAATTTAGGTTATTTGTAACCGAAATTTCATACAAAACACCCAGTGCTGCATTTTCGTTTAGCGGCCATTTTGTGATTTTGGAGAGTTATATAAAACGATTCGGTCTGCGCAATGACATAAACTAAATTGATGCGTCATACCGGTTGTATTTTTTGTCAAATTTATGTTATTACGTCAAACTTTATCGCGGGATACTGGTTTTTTAAATACTGTTTGATACATTTAAGCACAATATTTAACCTGTGGATAAGAATCTTCAGGTTATATGCTGCCTAACTTTAATTGTTTGGATATCCACATGTAAATTCATACTAGGATCAAATGTGAACAGAACACGCTTCTCCAATGACATATGTAAATGAAGTTTTGCTTATTATAGGGTTTATTATCTTGTAAAACAAAGGAGAGTTGAATTGGAACATTTCTAAATCAAAAACTTACTGGTTGTATATGAATCTTCCTTTTCAGGTTAATACTTTGAAAGAATTTTCAACGAACCAGAGTGGGGTATTATTCCATTGTAATAATTAATCTATTCTTAAATCTTATTTTGTTGAAGGTAAAATATCGCGAATTGCTATCGTCAGTATAATTATTGGTATATTTGTTTACTTATGGAATTTTATAATTTCATCGTGTAAACGATAACATAATTGTACAAAAATTAATTTACTATTACGAATCTGTTTGTGATAAATTGCACACTGTGTGTCTGTGTGTCTGTGTGTCTGCGTGTCTGCGTGTCTGCGTGTCTGCGTGTCTGCGCGTCTGCGCGTCTGCGCGTCTGCGCGTCTGCGCGTCTGCGCGTCTGCGCGTCTGCGCGTCTGCGCGTCTGCGCGTCTGCGCGTCTGCGCGTCTGCGCGTTTGCGCGTCTGCGCGTCTGCGCGTCTGCGGTCTGCGTGTCTGCGTGTCTGCGTGTCTGCGTGTCTGCGTGCTGCGCTGCGTGTCTGCGTGTCTGCGTGTCTGCGTGTCTGCGTGTCTGCGTGTCTGCGTGTCTGCGTGTCTGCGTGTCTGCGTGTCTGCGTGTCTGCGTGTCTGCGTGTCTGCGTGTCTGCGTGTCTGCGTGTCTGCGTGTCTGCGTGTCTGTGTGTCTGCGTGTCTGTGTGTCTGTGTGTCTGTGTGTCTGTGTGTCTGTGTGTCTGTGTGTCTGTGTGTCTGTGTCTGTGTGTCTGTGTGTCTGTGTGTCTGTGTGTCTGTGTGTCTGTGTGTCTGTGTGTCTGTGTGTCTGTGTGTCTGTGTGTCTGTGTGTGTCTGTGTGTCTGTGTGTCTGTGTGTCTGTGTGTCTGTGTGTCTGTGTGTCTGTGTGTCTGTGTGTCTGTGTGTCTGTGTGTCTGTGTGTCTGTGTGTCTGTGTGTCTGTGTGTCTGTGTGTCTGTGTGTCTGTGTGTCTGTGTGTCTGTGTGTCTGTGTGTCTGTGTGTCTGTGTCGTGTGTGTGTCTTGTGTGTCTGTGTTGTGTGTCGTGTGTCTGTGTGTCTGTGTGTCTGTGTGTGTGTGTGTGTGTCGTGTGTGTGTGTGTGTGTGTGTGTGTGTGTGTGTTGTGTGTGTGTGTGTGTGTGTGTGTGTGTGTGTGTGTGTGTGTGTGTGTGTGTGTGTGTGTGTGTGTGTCGTGTGTGTGCGTGTGTGTGTGTGTGTGTCGTGTGTCGTGGTGTGCGTGTGGTGTGCGTGTCGTGTGTGTGCGTGTGCTGTGCGTGTGCGTGTGTGTGTGCGTGTGCTGTGGTGCGTGTGCGTGTGCGTGTGTGTGTGGTGTGTGCGTGTGCGTGTGCGTGTGTCGTGTGCTGTGTGCGTGCGTGTGCGTGTGCGTGTGCGTGTGCGTGTGCGTGTGCGTGTGCGTGTGCGTGTGCGTGTGCGTGTGCGTGTGCGTTTGCGTGTGCGTGTGCGTGTGCACGCGTGCGCGCGTGCGCGCGTGCGTGCGTGCGTGCGTGTGTGTGTATGTATATATAATTTTTTTTGTGTGATATGGTGGGTTTAGACATGTTACAAAGTACCGTTTTTTCAATCACTACATTTGATATATTATTCGTATGGCAATATTTAGTATCATCAAATGAAGTAATGCATGGTTTCGAGTATTTCGATCAGAGTAAGTAGAATTTGCAAAGACGTACCTAGTTGGCATCTTTGATACCTAAAATATATGGTGCGGTATATTTCCAGTATGAAATGTTTTATAAATAAACGTTAGCGCAAAACACTTATTTTTAACATCTTTTTTGATAATTTTGAGGTCACGTATTTTTATTTTATATTCCAAGTTAAATAGTTTCTGTATAATATTAACTATACATTGTACTAATATGTCACTTACATAATATTTGTTATGTTTTGTTTAGTATTTTCAAGGGTTGCTGCTGTAACTAGAAAAAGATTCAACCAAATTTGATTATTTTGATTATTATGATGAAATCATAAAAAAATATTTGATAAAAATACAAAACTTCTCTCGTTATCGTGTAAATTGACAATTCCTATTGAAACTTGCGGCTTGGAAACTATAACACATTCCATCAATATTATGAGCTAATAAAAGCAGCCCAACAAATAAATATATATGTATCTATGAGGTTTCCTTATCATAATGAATTTCTGCACAATATTTTATACGCTATATATGAAAATAAAACAACTTCCAAAACTTTCCGAATCAAATACAATTTTATGAGTTATGCGATCAGTGATTGGTTCTAAGGGTGCGCTAGATATGTGCTAGGATGTTTACGAGTTTGCTATAAAAGTCGGCGTCGTCTTGCCTCTTTGGTGTAACTGACCGTTAAAATCGGAACCAATAAAAGTTGTCACCTTTATACCCCTTGTTTTAAAGCGTTTGCCCTGAAATTGAGTATATCATAAACATTGATTTTTTTATTTATACTAATAACCGCAATAACAGGCAGGTTCAATTGTATTTATAGTATAAAAACATGTAACCATTTGTATTTCTTAACACACTTATTTAAATTGGATTATTCCAACACATTTATCTTCTACAATTTATGTAAATTTAAAACCACTACTAAGCTGCCAATAAACCTATTACGTTAATATTGTTTACTAAAAGAAATTAATATTAACTTTCAATATGTTTCGAACTTAGTCCTAAAAATTCACAAACCGTAATCACCACCTAAAATAATAACGATTTTTATTTAATTGGATATGTTGAAAATTGGAGGTGGAGTGTAAAACAATTAAAAGAAAAGTACTATATTTTTCAGATCAAATGAAAAATCATGAGAAATTCATCACCGCTATAAAATAAATCAGCGCTGTCGATATAAAGCTACCAAGTCGAAAGAATGTAGCCAACGCTAATTCAATTTGGGAAATTAAACGTGATATCGATAGGTTTTCCACACAGTGATTTGAGAACGCGTATGAAGAAAAACGTTTTAAAGCTTTTAGGAAAAGAGAACATATCCTATTTTCATGTGGTATTGGAGTGATGTTCTATATTGTGATTAAACTTTTCCTGCGTAGCTGGATAAGCTCTCACTGACAGATATATGGGTAGAACGCGAGCGAGTGGTCTCATATAAATGGAATTCTGCTAAAAATGCAATCGTTTTCCATCATATCGCGTATGTATATATATATTTTACTCAAAGTATACCGCCTGAATCAAGAAAGGGAGTTTACATAAATATCTTCAATTTTTCTACGCATAAAACAATATTTATAGAATTCCAATTAATGTTTAAATTTATTATTAAAGATAAATTTAATTTGAAGTTACTTCATATACGTCAACACATGCTTACACCAAAATACTTATAAATTACAGGATTCAGTTTGATTATAAAATGTACCATAATTAAAATGGTCTAAAAATTAAATTCAGTGTAGATTGTTTCGTCAATTACAACAAATCAGCAATCAAAACATCGATCTTACACAGCATACGTAATACCCGCATTGCTTTTATATTATATTCTATTCATTAATGAGACCATATGTGCTGAAAATTATAGATATTATTACTGAATGTATTCTATACTTTTGTTGACGATTTTTTAAATAATTACTCTTTTTTGCAGAATAAAAAAATTTAAAAAGCACCTACTCATCCGTGTTTTGTAAAAAGTTAGATGTAAGAGCATAAAGCTTAGTGTATCAAAAATATGTCAATTTAAAAGTACAAGGTGGATGTATTAGGTGCACCAAAAGTTGGGTTACCATGCAAAAATTGAATAACTAATTTATTTTTCATTATTTTCTTGTATGATTTTCAGAAATAAGTAAGTGATAGTGCTGATATTTAAAATGGAGAAATCCACAGCCGAACAGAAAAGTAAAATTATACAATTTTATTTTAAAAATCAAGAATCAATTATTCTGACTCAAAGAGCATGCCATTGCAATTTCAACACCAGCATTTCACCTTGGAGGCCAACTATTTATGTGTTGGCAGAATATTTTCAAGCAAATGTTACCACAAAAGACTTGACAAGGTGTGGGAGCCCACATTCAGCTTGTTCAGCTAAACTTATTGAGGATGTCAATGAGACGTATTTTAAAGAGGTTACAGATGTTGCCATATAAGGTACAATTAGTGCAAAAACTAAAACCAATAGATTGTCAGCAACGCCTAACATTTGTAGTCCACTTTCAAGAGTTAGCCAGACAATTACGAGCAACAATTGCACCCGCTTAAGTGTACGGCCTTACTTTTTTGAAAATGATGATGGAGCAATGATCGAAAATTTGGTGCGTTCTGAGGTAGAAAACATGCCTGATGTGTGGTTTCAGCCAAACGGGGCTGTCCACACATATCTCATGCGACAATGGAGCTCCTAAGGGACATTTTTGGCGAACATATAATCTCGCGAAATTAGCAATCAGTTGGCCGCCACGTTCGCCCGACTTGACCGCCCCTGATTTTTTCTCTTTGCCTTATCTGAAAGGGCGTACAACAATAAGTCTCATAAAATCCAGTAGCCTAAGGGCAATATCCGCACAGGAATTCGTGCTCTACTGCTTGAAATATTGAAATCTATAATTAAAAATACTCTGAAAAGAGTCCGTTTTTGCTAGCTTGAAAATGGCCATCATTTGTGTGGCATTGCATTCCATAAATAGATAAACAAATTGCCCAATCTTGTGTTTCTATTTAGATTTTCTATAATGTACTTATTTTTAAAAATAAATAACTTATTCAATTTTTCAATGGTAACGTAATTTAAGGTCCACCCAGTATTAGGGTGGAAGGGATTAAGGGGTACAACAGGCTAAAGATAAACTCGGAAAACGGACATTATGAATAAGGACATTGTACTATTCTTTAGATATGTCTAAAATGCGCGTCATAGAATTGGTTTTGACAGAATCTAGAAAAGGTACCTCATGAAAATACCAGCAAAAGACTCTTCCATTCTCCCGAAACGTAATTTAACGGATCACTCAGTAAGTGAAATGGAGTAGAAATCGGAATTTCTGAGGTGAAGGCATGCAGGCTGTAGAGCATTTTTGTCCGAAGCGTATCTGTGCTCCAGACACGTAAGTAGTAATACTATCTTTTAAAGTTGTTAGAGATGTTGAAACATCTAAAATAACTATAATTACTCCTTCCTTGGCCAGCAAGATATTTTAGACTGCATAATGAAGTTATTTCGTGATAGATTGACTTTCTCAAGAGAAAACTATTCGGATTAACTAAAAACATATGTTTTGGTAAAGTGTACGGCATCTGACACCAATGCATTGCTCAAGTTTTTTGGGAAAAATCAGTCTATATTATTTTAGTGTTACCATGCCTTTCTCTCCCTGGCCAGAAGAGCGTGTAATATAAAAGCGCGAGGTCCCGACCTATCTCATCTTGACTCTTGCTAAACATAGGGTGGGTCGTAATACCCAACGATAAACTCCAAAGTCAGAATAAATAAAGTCAAAGAGTGTCGCCCATATCAAGACTTGTACAGTAATTTGACATGAATATAGATTGTCAAATATAGTAAACATGAAATGGGCATACGAACCGCTCATTCGCGTAATAAGACTCACTTCAAAAGGTTGTTGCCTAACGTTTAACTAATTCTGAAATAAAACAACTTTTGAATCTCCACTCTAATTCAAAATTTATAACGCACTATAGTTCTAACTCTCTCAAAGCATACCACCGCGCTGTATCAAATACATTAACTTATTCGTCACATACGTAATACGTACGTTGAACCTAAGACCTAAATGACAATACTGTTACATAAACTAGTGATACACACATTAATGTTTCTCTAATCGAATATTTTATTTCCATATCGAACATATCCTAAATTAGTTCAATTAAGCGTATGAGGAACTCATTATTTAACTACAAAAACATCTTAATTGAATCTGTCATAAAATTTTGTAACATTAAATTATATCATTTAATCTAGTCATAAATTGTTATTCATTCATTCATTAAGAATTTATAAAAAGTAACCTCAATCAAGAATTGGAGTCGACTGGAGTAGAGCAATGGGTTAGTCATCTGACTATGGTTCAGTGTTCAAAGCCCGTTTCAGATATTAACTTGTCGACTATGTGTTCGTTTTCTACCTACCTGAATACATGCCTACATCACTACTGATTGATTCAAAATATTATTAAGTAACCATTATCGAGTACACCACAATAAGATCTACCATTAGGAATAATGTTCACATTCGTCTAAGGAGAGTGGTGCTGTCAACTCGAACAATATTTTAATTACTGGAATTACTACATTAAATATATAACTATTTATTAGTCGCAAACCATCATATACCTTTAACAGTGAGCTATTAATATTTTTCTAAGTGCAAATTTCAATAAGTATTGACAGACCACATAAGGACATCGACGGCATCATTTTGCCGTCAACGATGTTATCATTGTAAATAAAGGCACATGCCACTTAACAAAAACACATTTCATTTTTACATTTTAACAATAAAGTCTAACATGCATAAAGACACGTGGTATTAAATCTATACTATACAGCGTGTAATAAATCCTTCCAACGCGGCCTTTGTTAATCTTGCTAAGTCAAGTAGTATAGCAAACTGTTTCCTGATCATTAAAACTCAAAACCTCTCTCCCTCTCTCTATCGGTAGATAAAACAGAGCTTAGAGGTTATCTTGCACATCTGCTTATCATTTTCTTAGAAATACTGCTTGATATGCGGATATAAAGTATCTCAAAAGTATGATGATGCATTATTGTATACCTTTATCTTAGTCACTTTTTACTTGAAAATATCCATGAAGTGGGTATTGTTTAAATTTCGACGTACAACGTGCGCCAGATGGATTTAACTAATCGTTCTCACCCAGATAATGTAAGTTTATCTTTTATTTGCTAATATTCACAATTTTGCAAAGTATTCTATTTTTTACCTATTTGCTACTATTTACATTTCATTTCATTGATACTTCTCTCACTAGCTGTTTTCTCCTTTTCCATATTACCTCCATCCATTCCGCTCCCCCTCCCTTTTCTTCAAGTATTTATTCTACACTCCTATCCCCCTCCCTTAACTCCCTACACTTTTTTTGTTATGTGCATTATATTCTCTATTCCTTCTTCGCATATCTACATCTTCTTTCTTCCTCTTTTCTCCAATACTTGTTTCCCCACTCTTCGTTATCGCTATCGTTTTTTTCTTTCCATGCTTTCCGATATTCTGGTATCCCTTCCCCTTTAATATTTTTGTAATTTACATTATATTTTGCTTCTCTTATTTTTACCCATCTTTCTTGCATTTGGAGATCCATGTCCCTTCTTATTATGTCTTGTCTTACCCTGACTCCCTCTACCCTTAACCTCACTACTTCCTCCATCGCGTATCCGTTCCTTTTATAATATTCCTCTCTCCTCCCTTGTCCGTATTTCACTCTCCATTCCTATATCTCTTTCTAGCATGGATGTAATATTTTGCACTCCGTTCTTTCTCTTCATTTCTTCCTCACATTTCATTTCCCTTCTTCCAGCCTCCACCCTTATTTTTTCTACCTGCACTTCCTCCCTTGTAATATACCCCGGTGTTTACTTATCCACCCCGAATACCCATTTCCAATATTTTTCTTACAGCCCTTCCACCACTTCTTACTCCATCGACCCCCACACTTCTGGCCCATATATCACCACACTTTGTCAAATTTGTCAAATACCATCTTCCTTTTCTCTAGGTCCACTCCAAGCAACCTTTCCCCTACACTCCACACTTGTCCTATTAATTTATTCCCTTTTCTCACTCTTTCCTTTATATGCTCCCCGTCCTTTTGTCCTGTCTCGTTTTATAACCCAGATATGGGATATACATCTTCCTCCTTCCTTTATGAATATTAATTTCCTTGTTTTTTGTGGTTACTTCTAGTTCCTTTCTTTTCATATATCTTTCCATGGTCTTTATCATCTCCTTCATTTCTTTCTTGCTTCGCCACCAACCCTACATCGTCTGCGCACGCAAATGACCATACCTTCAATTTTTCTACCACCAATCCTTCCATTTGCTGCCCTTTTATTGTTTCCTCCAGATCCCCCGTATATATCGAGAAGAGGCTTAGGCTTAGTGGGCATCCCCGCCTCAGGCCCTTTCTTGTTCCGAATTCCTCGTTCATCTCCCCGTTCACTCTCAGTCTACACCTCGTTTCCTGATATATTTCCTCCAGCCTTTCAATCAGTATCTCATGTATCTTCTTTTTTCTCATGTATCCCCATAGCTTATCCGGTTTACTCTGTCGAACGCCGCCTTTAGATCTACGAATAACGCCACCATTTTCTCACTTTTAGTATCTAATTCTTTATTTTCCATGTGTTTCATTATATATACAGTATGTCCCCGGATCGACTTTAAAAGAGGGAAAATTCTCTTATTTTTGATTTCTAAGAAAATTTAATTCTTGCTGATTTGCCCTGCTTGTTTTCAAACCCCCGAAACACAAATTACATGCTATTTAACTTAAACGGTTCTCGAGATAATATCATTTTTCTTGAAAAATTCGAGCTTTTCGTAATTTTTTGAAGTAAATTGATTTGTTTCAAAGGAAAAATTAAATTGGTCTCACAAGTTTTAATTAATAAATTTAACAATTGATGGTAAAATGAAATGAAATTCTCAAAAAACTGAACTATTAATTTTCTATTCGAATAATACTCCTCCTTTTTCCGCACAGATTTCAATGCGAGCTCTGAATTCATTGAAACTGCGCCTTATTTCTTCGATTGAAAGGGACTAGACAGCATTCCGTATCCTATTTTTCAATTGATCTTCATCATTGTCTAATGGCTCACTCTACACAATTTGTTTTAAACGACCCCACAGATAAAAGTCCATTATTGTGAGATCAGGACTTCTCGGCGGCCATAAAATGGGACCATCTCTTCGTATCCAGTTATCATGGAACACAGTATTGAGCCACTGGCGAACAGTACCGGCATAATGAGCAGGGCACCCATTGTGCTTGAAGAACATTTCAATTTGGTAGTTCAATGGCAATTCATCCAGTTTATCAGTTAAAAAATTTTGCAACATTTCCAAATATGAATAACGGTTTTAATTTTGATCAAAAAAATATGGGCCAATAATTCCATGGTAGGAAACCGCACACCACACATTAACTTTTTTCAAACATTGTCTGCGACTAGCAATTCGGAAGTTTGGATTCGTCCTACTCCAGTAACGGCAATGTTGGGAGGAAACGACTCCGTTAATTGAAAAGGTCGATTCATCGGAGAACATTATTCTTTTATGAAAATTTGAATCTTCCAAAACTCTATTGCCCATTTTCAAACAAAAATCCAGACGTTTGGCTTCATCACCGTTCTCTAAAGTTTTCCTAAATTGCGGCTTAAATGGTAAAATTTTGTTCTCCTTGAAGATTCTTTGTAAATGAGATTTACCTATCCCAATTCGTAGTGCCCTCCTTCTTAAAGACAACCTTGGAACTTCTGTCGCGGAATGAACGGCGAGAACAGTAGCAGCATCTTCTTCATCGAACAACTTCTTTGGCTTCTTTAGGTTTAAAACCGAGCCTATTTGAAGGAATTTAGTTCAGAAGTTTTTTGTTCCGGCATTCGAAATGGCAACATCCGGGTATTTTTGGTTGAATTTTTTGATAACTCGGTAGCACTCTTCCCCAGTTCCGTAACATTGAATTAGATAAATTCTTTGTTGTAAAGTCAACATTATAGCATACAATTCAAATTAGCATGAATTAATTTGCAGTTCAACAGAATTATCACATTTGGCAATTTCTGTCAGTGGTGTTTTTCAATGAAATCCGCCTACTAAAGTTACTTCTAAAAATTAGGATTATCATTATTTTTCAAGAAAAATGATATTATCTCGAGAACCGTACGAGCAAAATAGAAAGTAATGTGTGTTTCGGGGGTTTGAAAACAAGCAGGGAAAATCATTAAGAATGAAATTTTCTGAGAAATCAAAAATAAGGGGATTTTCCCTCTTTAAAGTCGATCCGGGACATACTGTATATATATATATATATATATATATATATATATATATATATATATATATATATATATATATATATACGGAGTTTCATGAGAAAACTGGGTGTTTTTATTTTGTTGAAGGGACATTGTGTAGGTCCATTACAGCTACATTTTTACAATAATTTCAAATATGGGTGCTTCGCTTCAAAAAATAGTGGCATATCCAAGTTATGTTATTTTAAATGGAATGTCCTATGTTTTATCACATTTTTGAATTAAGTATGAAAAATAAGATAAATTTTCTTCGTTAAGGTTCCCTATAAATAAATACAGAGGGTTTTGATTTATTTTAATTTTTCTTAAATTGCAAGGTTTTGGGAAAAAAATAATTGTTACCAAACGAAACTAATTTTGTCAATACTGCTCCAGGATCTCGAAAATACTGTCTCGTTGATTTATTTCCCAATTTAATTTATCGGTTGTATTATTAATACATTCAAACTATAATATCTTCCTTATCTCAAATGGGACACTGTATATTTTAGATCTGAGTTTTTTATGGGACTTACAGGACGTTACAAATAATGTTTGTTAATCATTTTTTCAATCGAGTAATTAGCAAAGATATTTCTTCTTTTATGTGTATATGGACACATATTTCAAGTTAGTATGCAGTAATTTTTAATTAAAATATTACTTATGAAAACATGTATATTGTAATGACAAAAATCATGCTACCAAGCTGAATTCTAATCTAGTTTGCTATTGTCAAAATGACATATTATTAATTAACAGTATGAATTGGGTATTAATTATTTTCACTGTGTGGTGAATACCAAATAGTTATTTTAAGTTAAAATGGTTTATTCGAAGCAGGAAAAAAATGATATGATTTTAACTATTGCTGAAGGTTATGAAAATTGTTTATTGACTTCCAGACTACGCAGAAAGGTACCCCAACCGCATTCATCCAAATAAAAAATACCAGAGAGGTTGTTGCAAACGTTTCGTGGGGCAGGAAATGTTGCTTATCCACAACAAGAATAAACAAAAATGGTTACCTATAACGAAAATAACGAGTTTTTAGTATTAGGTTCCGTGGTTGATAATCCAAATACCAGTACTAGAATAATTGCGAGAGAAACAGGAATTAGTAAATCAAATGTCTCTAGAATTTTAAGGAAACCGAATTAAAAATGCATTTGGAAGCGTCACTCCTGTTATGTTGCAAAATGTAAGTTCGCTTGAAAAGAGAATCGCACTCTGCATTGAAAAAATGGCAGCATTTCGAGCATTTGTGATAGTGTTATGTTAAATTGTGAAGAATAATATTTAATACATTAGTGATATTGTTAAATATTGTTGAAAAACTTTTAAACGTGAAGGTTCAGGTATAGGATAGCACAATACTTTGTGGAAGATCATTGAATTGGTCACATGACAGATCTAAAATATACAGGGTGTCCCATTTGTGATAAGGAAGATATTGTAGTTTGAATGTATTAATAATATAACCGAAAAATCTGAACACCCAGTATAGTATTTTTCGCAATTAAAGTGGCAAATAAATAAACGGAACAGTCTATTTTCGAGATCCTGAAGCAGTTTTGACAAAATTAGTTTCGTTTGGTAACAATTAATTTTTTTCCAAAACCTTGCAATTTAAGAAAAATCAAAATACATCAAAACGCTCTGTATTTAGGTAAAAGGAACCCTAAAGAAAGTATATCTTATTTTTCATACTTAATTCAAAAATGTGATAAAATATAGGGCATTCTATTTAAAATAACATAACTTTGATACGTCACTCTTTTTGAAGCACACTGTATATTTGAGATTATTGTAGCATTGGTAGTAGTCTCTGAGAGACTGTTTACTCGACGTTTGGGATCCCACTTGCCATCTTCAGGCTACGTTTAACTTTCGGCTGCTGCTTCGTGTTACTCGTATTGGTTGAGGTTCCGTGTTGTATCGTGTTCCGAGTCGCTGGTACCTGTCTGATTGCGCGTCTTTGGTCCCTTTGTTTTGTGCTTTGTAATTTTCTTTTGTTAAACCTTATTTTAGTTTAGTTTAGTTGTTTCGAACAAATACTAAATGCGATTTTGTTTGATTCGGAAAATTTCTAAAGCAAAAATTTAAATAAGGGATAATCAGAACACGTAGACACACACAAGAAGGGGTTTTTTTCATTTGGTTAAGTACTGTAATTTAACATGGGTAACTGGGTAATTTTTAAATATGCTTGATGAAAGGTTCGTAAGATGTGAAGTTAAATCTCATGACAAACAAAAATGAAATTTGTAGTGAAAGTGACATGAAATTTTTTTTTTCTTCAACCACCTAAATAAGACGCTGTATTGTGACAGTGCTTTGTACCAAAAGTGGCTGATTTAGGAATTTTTCGGTGTATCTGTGACAACTGTAAAAAAAGTAATTTATTTTTTGACCTAGTACAAACAGTAAATTAACCTTGACCAAAGATCAGCTTGTGTGATTGACGTTCATGGGGTGTCAATACTTCAATAAAAACAATTTCAAAATTTTCGTAGGTTCATTATGAACTACGTTTTCTGTCATAAGCAACTGTTGATATTCAATATAATTTCGCTTTTTATTTTAGTTTTAAGCAAGTGCAACGTTATTTAAATGTCTTTGGTGATTATCTTCCATAAACAAAATTTTAAACAGCCGTCGCCGGTGGCGCCATCTATCTTCGTCTTATTTTACTAACATATGTCACATTTTAATCAAATTTATAGAAGTAAAATCCATTTAATATTTTTAAAAACTACACTAAAAAGTAGAATAGTGCCCATTTTGTTTAAAATAGAAACGTTACTGATAGCGACGTAAATGTGTTACCAAACAAGTAGTGAACTACAAATAAATGGTTGAATATAAGGGTAAAAGTGGCTGAAAAAAAATGTTTTATTCGTACAAAAATGCTCGGAAGATTTCTGGCTTTCGCTTCGTGTCATCCAGCAACTTTCTCCGTCGTTGCGACAATTGCCGTTTTTTGTACTAATGAAACAAATGACTTTATTGTAGTATAACGCTAATTGATCTGAGCACAAACAAAGATTTTTTGGTAATGCATTCGAGTAGTTTGTTTATTGAATGCACTAAACGTTTATAAAAATTTTATAATTTCAAATTCAATTTAAATGGTAATGATAAATGAAATGTTATACTGACTTCCATAAAAATTGCAACACCTAGAATTTATTGAACGATTTTATTGAAATTTTCGTCAATGATGTCTTTCATTAGAACAAACAAACCATTAAAATTGGAAAACAAAAGAACAAAAACTAAAAATGTTTTTTTCAATAATGAGTTGCTTCGCCTCGATTTGTAATGCACTCATTTAGACGGCATGTCATGCTATCAATCAAGTGATCTATAGCTGCCTGTGGTATATCAACCCAAGCTTCTTGAATCCGTAGCCGGAGATCGTGTAAGTTATCTGGAGGGTGTGGTAAATTACCCAGTCGCTTACCGACCTCATCCCACACATGTTCAATGGGCGACAAATCAGGCGACCGAGCAAGCCATGGCAGGACGTCAATGTTACTTCTTCAAAAAAACGTGTTGTACCCCTTGCCGTGTGAGGGCGCGCATTATCCTGTTGGAAAATGGGATTTTCCAGCCCCTGAAGATATGGAAGCGAACGGGTTCTAGCACATTGACAATATAACCAGCGGCGTTTAAGTTACCATCAATGAAGACCAAGGGTGATCTCCTACCGTAACATATTGCACCCCATATCATCACTCCTTGTGTGAGGGCTGTGTTGCGTTCCACAAAAAAATGTTGGATTTTTACGTTCTCCACGCATCCGTCTGACCTTCCTACGAGCATCGTGAGCCCACAATCAAAATCGGGACTCGTCACTAAACACAATTGGATCCCATTCTTGCGCCCAATTCACTCTTTCGTTGCTCTATTCTAGCCTGCGTAGACGGTGAAGTGGTGTAAGAGGAAGACATAAAAATGGACGATATGAACGCAGCCCATAAGACCTTGTCCGGCGATAAACAGATGACATTGATATTCTGTGTCCTACACCTCTCATCCAATCATTTGCAATCGATCGAGTTGTTGAAAATCTGTCTCTTGTGACCAAAAGTCTTAAGCGACGTTCTTCGCGATCTGAAGTCCTGCGGGGACGTCCTGATCCAGGGCGGCCTTGTTGCACCCCTTCCTCGGACCATTTGGACCAACATCTCAATACCGTTGTAACATTTCGGTTTACACGATGAGCAATTTCTCTTAGCGAAAGTCCGGCCTCTCTCATGCCAATAATACGGCCACGTTCAAAATCAGTCAATTGACAGTTAGTTACACACTGATTGGTTTATTTCTTCAAATTTATTGTTACTAAGTGCAAAGGAAAAAAAACTAATAGCTAGATTTTATTCATATTTTAATTGTTTGTTTGTTCTAATGAAAGACATCGTTGACGAAAATTTTAATAAAATCGTTCAACAAATTCTAGGTGTTGCAATTTTTATGGAAGTCAATATATAATTAAAATATGAACAAAAGTTCTATGTTTGTCATAATTTGTATGCATTCGTAAAAAAAGTTATTTAAAGTTGGTCAAATATTACACAAACAAGTGCATCAACTTATATATTTTTAAGTTAATTAATTGAATTGACGATTCATATTTCAGCTGAAACAAACACTAATTAGAACATGATATAACAATTCAGTTGAAAGCAGAAACAAAGTTAATGGCAAAATTAAACATCGATATTCTAAAGACACGACAATTATTTTGTCAAATATATTCAACATAATTACATTTTACATTATAAACGACCTGAATGCTTATCCGGCCGTAGTAAAACTTTATGGTCTGGTAGCCGTTCAACATGTGAATATTCCCTAAGGAATCAACACAAAATCCTGTTAACTCACCCTCCTCAGAATTCGATCTAACAGTCTTTAATACTATCATTTAACCTTCAATTATTAAAGTTCTTCACTTTAAATGCCATGTATGAAAGGCCTTTAAATAGAATGAGTGTGTAAAACGATTTAATTTTTTTCTTTTATTTCACCAATATCCTTATGAATAATGCAATAACTAGAGACATGGGAATTAAGGTAATGTTGCAAAATGATCTCGGAAAATATTCTTTTTAAACGTGTTTGGAAAAGGGTCACTTGTCGTATGTGACTAGGAAATAAACGAATCACATCAGTTATTAGCATAAACGAATTTAAAAGAAGTATTTTATTATTAGTAGTAGTAAACTTTCGATTGAGTTACTATTGATTAAAAATAATAACATGTCAGTTTAATGCAGTAAATGGCTGCATTAGTACGTTCTTTTGATCTCTTTGCTCACAAAATTACTTTATCCAGTTTCTGAACTTTTTGAAAGCGTGCTAGATAAAAGAGGTGATTAAAGTTAAAAGTTGTAACTCGTGAGTGTTATTATCCGGTTTGTTAACGTTGTATCAGTAAAAACCTCAAAAAAAGGGAATTTACAAAAAAGTGCTGTTTTTGTCCCACCAGCAAACTTTTAATCGAAGATCCCCTTTTGGTTGGTTAGGATGTATTTTGTTTTCTGACCGTTATCATTGTCCCGCGGGATATAGAGTTTCCAGTTCACAGAAACACTTCCATAAATTACTTTCAGTGTTATGATGCTTACTTTGTGTGGGTGAATGTAGACGTCTACAGTCTCTTAATTCTAAAAGTTGGTAAGTAAATTAACTAATTCCTCATACTTTAACGTTTAATTAAAAAGCTTAACTTTTGGTAACAGTTTGCATTTAGACTCAGCTATAAGTTAATCTTGACAACATTTACAAAACTTTCTAAGCATGTCGCTTTCATCTGCTTACCTATCTTGGAAAATATGCCTTTCAAGTTTATCTTGTTTTATTTATTGCCAAATTTGTAAATAGGGTTTTTTGTATTAGAAAAGCAATAAACCAAAAAATAGTACGATTTTTAAGAAATGTTCGTCTCAGGTGGATAAAATCCATAATAGGAAGCAGGTGCTGCTACCCTTGCCCATTAGATGTGCTCGAAGGAACAATTGTCCTCTTCTAACCCGCTTGCACACAGTTACTACTCCCGTTTGGATGTTTTCGCTAGACTTTCCTAATAACCGTACAGTTTTCATAAATAAAATGTAAGTTCACATAATCTTATCTGAGCGACTTTTTATAAATTAATGATATAAAGATATAAACCTTGGAAGAAAGCTGTTTTCAAAAGGTTACAATTATTAGACTAGGATTTCGTTCTTACGGATAATAAATATATTTCAGAAAATCCAATAACCATCATTTAATTAAAAACTCATTTCTTTCAGTTTTTTTTTATCCTTATCGAATCATAATTTCTTCTTTCCTGAACGTTTTTGTGTTATCGTTTACATAACTTAATATCATATCGTTTGATTACTTATGTAATAGTTTTACATTCTAATGATTCCATAATCTGTGGTAAATGTAATATAACAGTATTTATTTAAAAATAAAAGATTCTGATCAATAAATAATAAAAGAAATTTAAGTTTTCTTTTACTATACTTAAATATGTTCCTGCTTCATCGCTGTTGAGAGCTCGTTTAAAATTATTTTGTTGCAAGGTTATGATTAATTTACATACACTGTTCATTGCACTTGTTGCATACTGTATTAGATTATGAGTATGATGAGGCAAATATTAGGGCACGAATACAAACATAAAACTCATTATCTAACTTTCTTGTGTTTTTAACTCCCACCTAACAAGAAACTTACTGTAATGCGTCAAACAATTCGAAATTGGTCTGAGAGGATGCATGAAAACCGGTTGATTATTTGATACAGCATTTATTTCAAGGTTTAGGATAAAAAGATAACCCTGTATTTAATTACAAGATAATTACGCCTATTTAATCGAAGAAATTATTCTTGCCTGTTGCAAATATTTGGAAATTTATGTATCTCAAAAGCTTTCCATAGTAAATGAACACAATAATGACTATCTTAACATAATTTTTGTTATGAAATTGATTATCATAAAAACACAAAACGTGGCCCAAAACAGGACATTGCAGGAGTGATTAATAGGACCAATGAAATAGTATGGGACAACTGTGAAGGACCAGGTGTAGATGAAA
This sequence comes from Vesta saturnalis, assembly GCA_036346205.1. NCBI lineage: Eukaryota > Metazoa > Arthropoda > Insecta > Coleoptera > Lampyridae > Vesta > Vesta saturnalis. The sequence goes on along the minus strand of JARFJB010001940.1, from coordinate 725,086 downwards.
TGATTGGTTAAATGGGCATGTGTCAGTGTGAGTGAATACTGTAATATTGAGCAAGGAGTGCGGCAGGGCTGGGTAATGTCACCGGGGTTGTGCAATGTATACATGGATGAATGTGTTAGGCAATCATGTACCGACACAAATAGTGTAAAGGTGTGTGACGTAAATGTGCGGGTTCCGGTGTATGCAGATGACACAGTCTTGTTAAGTGAGAATTCGGATGAGCTGCTTTGAGGAAGTTTGATATAGTACGTGAGAGCATAAATCTAAAGGTAAACGTGAACAAAACAAAGCTTGTGGTGTTCAATCGGAAAGGTAAAAAGGAGAGTATGTACCCTGTATGATGAAATTGTGGAACACGAAGATGAATTGGTATATCTGGGTAGAATGTTCACCGCCAATGGTACAATGAATAGCAAGATTGTACAACGGGTCAATGCTGGAAGGAAAGTGATTGGCAGTATATGGACGATAATCAAAAACGAAAGCATGAGCGTAGCTGTGAAAAGAGCAATCTATAATGGCGTGTTTGTTCTGTTAATACTTTAAGGAAGTGAGACATGGGTATGTCGAAAAAAGCACGAAAGAGAAGTACGTGCGGTAAAACGATAAGGGATAAGATAAAGAATTAGTGTAGAATGAAGGAGTGTGGCGAAGAGAAGACAAAGCTTGTGGTGTTCAATGGGGAAGGTAAAAAGGAGAGTAGAGTATTTACCCTGTATGATGAAATTGTGGAACAAGAAGATGAGTTGGTATATCTGGGTAGAATGTTCACGGCCAATGATACAATGAGTAGCGAGATTGTACAACGGGTCAATGCTGGAAGGAAAGTGATTGGCAGTATATGGACGATAATGAAAAACGAAAGCATGATCCTAGCTGTGAAAAGAGAAATCTATCATGGCGTGTTTGTTCTGTTAATACTTTAAGGAAGTGAGACATGGGTATGTCGAAAAAAGCACGTGCGGTAAAACGATAAGGGATAAGATAAAGAATTAGTGTAGAATGAAGGAGTATGGCGAAGAAAAGACGATGATAGATAGGTATAAACGTAGAGGTTTGGTCATATCGAAAGAATGAACAACAAAAATTAACAAAACAAACTTATGTCGGTGAAGTTAAAGGTAAGGCTGAACCTGATATGCTGCGTAAAACTTGACTGAATGCAGTAAAATGTATGATAAAAGAAAGCAAGGTAAAGAGTTTTAAAAATAGAAGGGCGTGTCAGAGATAATGTATGAATCTTCCAAAAGCTAAGGAGGTATGCAGGGATGGAAAAGCATGGAGAAATATTTCAAAATAGACCAGGCAGGGATTGCTTTGCCGACCCCGCAAGGGAATGGCGTGAATGTTATGTTAGGTTTCTCGCAGGGCAATGAATAAGTCCTAAAACAGGTACTATCGGAAATACCCCTACAATAATATTTCCAAAAAAAAAGCGTAGAAACATTTTTTTTTAATACTCCAATTGTAGTATCCTTAATCAAAATTTGATGTAGGGCAATAAAAATCTCTAAAAAGGTACCTATTGTTTTTTAATTAGGAAATTGTACTGAAAGAATTTATACGGACCCAAAAGTACTGCTTTTATGATAGTTGCATGTAACTGTGCACAAAAGGGCAATTGCGCCACGATGTGAGATTGAAGTTTATTAGTTTTTTAAAAGATGCTTTGAAACATGGCGGTGGGGAACTTAGGTAGGAATTTTTTAGCTGTTGTAGAAGCAGCAAAGTAGGAGAACAGAGTTGGATAATCGCTTTTTGTCTAACAGAACTAGAAGTGGAGTTTCATTTAACCAAGCAAGAAAAGGTATGAAATTTTATGTTTAATTTTAAAACTTAATCTGTAGAAAACACCTAATTCAAAAAGCCTTATCTTGATATCTTATGCCGTTAATAATCTGCAGCGTTCGTGGAAAATAACATAATTAGCGTTCGCTTTAAAAACCGCTTAAACGATCAAATTTAGTTAATTTAATTAAGTAAGGAATTAGGTAGATTAAAAATTGTTACACAAATCGATGAGTAGTCTAGCGACTGGGTTATATAGTGCACACACAGACGGAAAGCCGAGACCATAAGCGCTTCCCACGCACTAAAAACAGTAATTTAAAACGTCATACCATTATTATACAAACAGTAGTATCTTCACTTCGGCTATACATCGATATCCAAAAATTCATTAATAGCGCAGTGTACGCATATGCAACTTTGTTAACAGTTATGTTTAAAAAGCAAAATATTAAATTATTTACTAAAATAAACACAACACTATTCAGTTGCGTGTTGTGGTAGTAAGTCATATTATGTAATATCTTGCACGCACGCACGCATACAAACTGTGTGTTCCAGAAAGTGTTATAATAGTCATCTTTCACCACATGCATTCATAAGAACATTATGGTAAATGTATGACACCTATCTGTCATAAATTCTTTTACCATAATCAAAATACAGATTTCTTAAATTACATTTGAGTATGAATATAGTATTGCTTGATCGCGGTAGTTGGGTTAAAATGAAAATATATGTCCACAAATATGTATATTTCGGTAAAGTTTGCTTTATATACAAAGTAGATCAAAGGAACTTATGAGGATTTATGTCTCTTCTTTCCAATAAACCTTGGCAAACTATTTAACATTAAAGCTGATTTTCAAACTAGATTATGCAGTTTATATGTTTAAGCAGGAAAATAAAAGTATGTATAGCTATCTCTATGTTTAAGAGAAATAACGATTGTAATATACTCAATCACCTAAAAGTTTAATCACCACTCGAGAAGATCCATTTTTTTCTTACTTAATAATGTTACAAGAAGGAGAAAAAGACAAAATGAGACCATTTTATAATGTGAGTGTGACCAATATGATTTTGAGGTCAAGCTAGTAGGAAAGTATATTTCATAAAATTATACTTCTCGACTTTTGACCTTTGCAAATGACCTTATATTAATGAAATTTTATTAACAGACGGGACATAAATTTATGTCAATTGTTTCCCAAAACTTTAATGAACGATTATTATGGTATGTAATTGATTTTACTTCACAAACGGATGAAAACATTTAGTTGGTCCATTTGAATTCCAGAAATTGTTATGCACGTACATATTTCTCTTGGCAGTATGAACTTCAAACGGAAATTACAAGTAAATTTAGCTAGATTGCTTTCGAAAGTTTGGTTTCATGATAGAGCAAATTACAAGAAGAGAAAATAGAACAGTTTCTATTCGTGTTTGTAATTTTCAGGTTTGTCGAGATCTATACTTTCAGAGAAAAACAAATTAAGTTAAAAAAATGAATTTGATTTGATTGAGTTTGATCTTAGTTAGGATTTTAATACAATAAATGTAAAACAACTTTTTATTCAGCTTTATCAAATAATTATGGACGAAGCCGTTTATTCGGTAAAATATGTTGAAAAACAGTTACTTCGTATTTAAAAATTACTGTATCGTTTCTAAAATTATGCTCGACAGAACAAAGGGTATTATGTCGTCTCAAAACATATATATATATATATATATATATATATATATATATATATATATATATATATATATATATATATATATATATATATATATATATATATATATATATACAGTGCTAGTCAAAAGTTCCCTCCCCCCTTGTATCTTTTGAACGGTTTTACTTATACTAATGAAATTTGGAGGGTGAATATAAACGGATATAAGCTTCTCAACTAGTCATGATAAGTGGCGTAATAGTCATATATGACGTCACAGGGCCACAGTGACCAATAATTTTAAATAGTACCTTGACAAGCGACATCTCGTTTGAAAGGTATTAAAATTACCTATTCAGTAATACTAATTTTGTTAGGGTTTAGGTTGATTTTGATCGAAAAATTAAATAAATACTAAAATTATAGTTTGACATTTAATTAATCAAGATTCAAGGACCAATTCTTATAGTAAATGTTGGAAATGTGCTCCACTTAATTCCTGACAGTAATGCATCCTATTGCTAAACTCTTGTCGTACTAGTTCAAATGTGTCTGCGGAAATTGCTCTACATTCAACAATTCTTTGTTTCAAAATGTGCATACTGCCAGGTGCTGTAGCGTAAACCTTAGATTTTAAGTACCCCCACAGAAAAATATCTAATGGTGTCAGGTCTGGTGGCCGATTTGGCCATTCTATCGGACCTCGTCGTCCAATCCATCTCCCACGATATTCTTCATCCAAGTAACGTCTTACTGCACCATAATAGTGTGCAGGAGCACCATCTTGTTGGAACGTTATTTCCAAGTTGCCGAATTCATCTAGATTATCTTCCAAAATTTCAAGAATTAACAGTTCAATTGCGTTTTGTAACATCTCCAGATACACTTCACCGGTTAAGTTAGCATTGAGAAAAACAGGTCCAACTATGTGGTTTCCCAAAATACCTGCCCAAACATTTACTTTTTCTGGAAATTGAGTATGTTTTTCACGAAAGATTTGAGGATTTGTGTCACTCCAATATCTCACGTTTTGTGTGTTAACGTTCCCATTGAGGAAGAAAGTACTTTCGTCACTAAAACAAATTGATTTTATGTAGTCTGGGTGTTGGATAATTTGATTGGACGTATTTTCACAGAATTCTAATCTTCGGTCGGGGTCATCATCTGAAAGTTGGTGCACCATTTTTAATTTGTATGGATGAAATTTGTTTTTAGCCAACACCATATGTACTGTCCTTTGACTGACTTTACAGATAGATGCAACTTGGACTGTAGAAGAAGTAGGATGTACTACCATTTCTGCAATTATGTCGATTTTTTTATCGTCACTAATTGTTGGTCGACCAGATCGTTTGACACTTGAACACTACCGGTTGCTTCAAACTTCTGAAGAAGTTCCCTCAAATAAGTCCTCGATATAGGGCGATCGGGGTACCTCTCATTAAAAAGACGTTCCGCTGCATGGAAATTGTTTCTACATTCACCAATTATTAAGATAGCTGCTACTTTGTCGGTTACCGTACGTACCATTTTGTCTATGTAGACACTTAAACGTCGCGTTAAAGAATAATTAAACTGAATAGTCAAGGTATAAAAACTTATCAAAGTAAAAACAACGAGAGAATTAAAAAACGTCAACTTTTTTGACAATTAACCAGAGGCAGACTTTACAATCTTGATTAATTGAATGCCAAACTATAATTTTAGTATTTATTTAATTTTTCTATCAAAATCAACCTAAACCTTAACAAAATTAGTATTACTGAATAGGTAATTTTAATACCTTTCAAACGAGATGTCACTTGCCATAAGGTACTATTTAAAATTATTGGTCACTGTGGCGCTGTGACGTCATATATGACTATTACGTCACTTGTCATGACTAGTTAGAAGCTTATATCCGTTTATATTCACCCTCCACGTTTCATTAGTATAAGTAAAACCGTTCAAAAGATACAAGGGGGGAGGGGACTTTTGACTAGCACTGTATATATATATATATATATATATATATATATATATATATATAAAACTGATATGATTTGGTATTATGTTGTAAGTTAATGTTCAAAACTGGAATTTGGAAAATATATATTACGAAACAGCTGATGGGGAGCAGTGAGGGTAAACTGCTTCAGGCGCACGGAACACCAAATTAGGAACGTCAAATTATGAAATTGTTAAATCATTTCACTAATGTATGCCTTTGGAAACAAAAATTCTCTGAAAGTTTGTCTTCGCTTTGACAGATCAGTTTTAGAAATCAGTTGTAGTAAAATGGCTTACAAATTAGATCTTCGTAAAAGTATTTTCAGTCTAGTTGGACAAATGCCTAAGCCTAAAATAGTTTGCATACTCGAAAATAAAAATATTTCCCGCAGAACTATTTATCGCACAATAGCGAATCGTGAACAAGGTATACCATGTATAAATCTCCCAAAAAGTGGAAGACCCAGATCTTTTACTCAAGCCAAAGCAGACAGGTTAGTAAGAAGATTCACAAGTAGAGTTGGAATGCCGGTCAGGAAACTAGCAAGGGAGTAGGTATAGAACTTCTAAGGATACAGTTTGAAGGGAATGGTTAGGTATGGTCAAGAATATTGAAAACGAAGGAAATGTCCAAAATATACGCCAAAGCAGTTTACACGGATACCACGATGTTATCGAGCATTAAGGCGAATAAATTTTGCCACAACAAAATCGTTGTTACTGATGATAAAAATATTTCACTCTAAGGAACCCAGAAATTAAAGGTTAATGGTTTCTATACTAATAACGTAGAAAACTGCCCAAAGAATATTAAATATAAGAAAAAGGCAAAATTTTGTAATAAAATTTTAGTTTAGTTTCTATAAGAGGGATATTGAGGCCTTATGTGGGTCGTGTAAAAGTTCGCCTCGCACTGGATAGTCAGCGCTATATTCAGAATTGTTTGGTCAAACTGAACTATTTCATTAATGAACATCATGCTGAAGACGCTATAATGTTTTGGCCCGGGAAACTAAGAAATGGGTCAACGTTCATAACATACCATTCATACCACGCACCGACAATCCCCTTAATCTACCTTGGCCCCCACAATAGAAGAATTTTGGGCACTTTTGAGTAGAAAAGTGTATGATGGAGGATGGCAAACCGAAAATGCAAAACAGTTAAGTCGGAGTATTTACAGAAAAATTCGAAAGATAGATATTACAACCGTTAAAGACCTTACGCCAGAGGTTCGTGGAAAATTGCGTCTTGTTGAAAATCACAGACCACTTCATTTAATTTAAGTCTATTTATTATGTTTAATACCTATAAGTTTAAACAAACAATGTCAGAAAGTTATGCCTGGAAAAAATTATTGTTAGGTTGTTCTGACCATAACGTTTGAAATACCCTGTATAACGTAATGAAACCCTATATTGGAAGTATGAGGACATGAGCTTAACCTAAATTTGAAATAATATATAGGGTGTCCCATTTAAAAACAGTATGTTTGGTTCACCCTGGTAATATGTAACACCCTGTAAATACGAAAATAATTTTATAATGTGAAGTTTGAAGCTGCCTATAATTTTTGTAAATAACTTGTGTGTCCAAACCATTTCAGTTGTTTCTTTTCGACTTCGCTTTTTCGATGTTCTAATGACTTCATTTCTTACTCTTTCGAATCTGGATCGTCTGCAGCTTCTTCTGAGAAAGTCCATCTCCGTTGCCATTAATTTCCTCTTATTTACTCTGCTTAGGTCCCATACTTCCGCTCCGTATATCATAACGCTCTGGACAATAGATTTATAAATACGAAGTTTAGTTTCTTTTCTGATGTATTTTTCCCATAAAACTGAATTAAGTGCTCCAATGGCTTTTCTACCCTTGATAATTCGTTCTTTCTCATCCATTGTTTATTGAAGAGCACTCCTAGGTAAGTTGTTACGTTCGCCCTTTTCTATAATGTAATCTGGAGTAGACCCTTCCTATTGTCGGTATGACAGCTATATCACGATAGTTCTTTGGGTCGTCTTTCGGGTTCTTTTTATGTATAGTGGAATTATAGGAGGTCCTCCATTCTTTAGGTGTTTCTTTCCCACATAGGCATATTTCATATAAAACCGATAGCATCTTTACGAGTTTTTCAGTTCCATATCTTATGAATTCCCGGAATATTCCCAATATCTTTAAAACTCTTTGAAATAATAAAAAAAATAAAAGATTAAAATTTAAACACTTTGTACCTCGGAAACGAAACATATTACTACCTACTTTTTTTCACGAAATAACTTCGGCAAGAACCTCCTAAAATCTTACGCACTTATTTACAAACACCCTGTATGTACAGGGTGGGCCACCTGTAAGCCTCAGTCGTTTTGGGGAAAATGGTAGATTTTTTTTTAAAAACTATGTCCGTATGTATGTAGAGGATCTATGTAATCATGTTTTAAAAATATTTTCAAATATACAGGGTACCCAAAAAGTTTTTATTTCACAAACCTGTATTTTTTAAAGAGAAATGTCCAATTTTTTAGCAAATTTAAAAACAGTAAATTCCAATTCATGTTTATTCAGAGTTCCCTATACCTAAGTCTTACCCACATTTTACTATTTTGAAAAATACAGGGGTTTTGCAAAAGTTGAATAACTATGTAACCTGTAGATCAAATCTAATAAAATTTGGACTACAAAATACCAACATCATAGTCTAAGAGCTATAATAGAAAAAAAATTTGAATGTCATTTATACAGGGTGTCGGATGTTTAAGGCTCAATTTTCTCTAACTTCAAACTTAAAAAACGTACTTTGCTTAAACTTAAACACTGTATTTTTTTCAGTTAAAAAATCGCTTACTTAATTGTCTTTCAATCAATGTCAGGCTTCCCTATACCTAAACGTAACACTTTCGAAGTTATTTAAATTTTAAAGGTGTTTTGTTAAATATTGTTTCTATTTATATTTTATATTTTTTAGAATCAAGATAGTTGATGTCAGGCCTAACACAACATGAAACTTGATCCCATTCCAGAGAGGGTTGCCATCATTCTATCTTTTATTGAGATGGTTTGTATCTGGGAACCTTTCAGTTCCGCACCTTAGGATCGGTAATCGGTAATCGAAAATTCTAATACAAGCTTAAAACGAATTGCTGATGAGACAGTCATTAGCTGTACCAGTGTAAGACGGAATCTTATACCCATTCTATATCGAACTTCATCAACATTTGTACGGTACCGATTTTCAACTAAACGTTGGTTTTTTTTCATGGGCTCTTGAGAGACTTGGAGAGGATGAAGATTTTTTCGTTCGGAATCAACTTTTCATAATAATGGTCTAGTAAATCGACGTAACTTCAATTATTATGATACAGAAAACCGTCACTTAAATAGAACAGTTTACCATCAGAATCATGGAGTTTAAATGTGTATGATGGAATAGTTGGTGATTACGCTATAGAGACTTATTTTTTTGATGGACACCTGAATGGTATAACATTTTAAAGGGATTTTGGAAAGAGATTTTTGCATCCTGTTTGAGAACATCCCCCTAAATATTAGAAGAATTCAATTAGACGTTGCTCCTTGCCATTTTCAATGCACACTCAGAAATTTTCTTATTAGAAAGTTTCCATGTAACTGGCCAGCTAGATCAACGGCTCTTACCACCATGGGTTTATTTTTATGAGGATTTGTTAAGAATGCGTATAAAGGTTCTCCTACCAATGCAAATGTTATGAAGATGAGCATTACAAATGCGTTCGCATCAATCACACCAAACATACTGCAGAATCAGAAGAACATTTGAACAGAGAATCAGGTTTTGTATCCAAGAAAACGGTGGTCATGTCGAACATTTATATTGTTGTATTGGTTTTTCGCTTTTGTTTGTATTGTTTTTATACTAATTACGCTAAATTGCTAAAAAACTTGTATTAGCACAGTTAGGTTGAATGTATAACTAATTGCAATAAGACAATAATTACCAAAGCCATTTCCATTAAATGTTCACTGTGGACAATCTCGGTTTATATCACAAATATCAAAAGTATTTCTTATATTTGTAAAATAAATACTTAAATTTACCAATTTCAATACAATATGGCTTCTGAAGGGCACACACACATGTCTACATGTAGATTCGTGCTAATGAACCATTCAAAAAGTTGTTGATTTAATAAAATAGTTTGTTTTTTTGGTAAAAATGTCCTTAATTAGATACATCGTCTTTTTGTTGTGCAGATAAAATTGAGACTTAAATTTAAATATCTCACATCCTGTATAACATTCAACATTTTTTTTAATATAGCTCTTAGCCTATGAACTTGGTAGTTTATAGTCTAAATTCTATTAGATTTGATCTACAGGTTATATAGTTGTTCAGTTTTTGCAAAACCTTTGTATTCTTCAAAAAAGTGAATTATTTCACAAATGGCAAGACCTAGGTATATGGAACTCTGAATAAATATTGGAATTGCCTGTAGAATTCAAATTTGATAAAAGAATTGAACATTCCCATTAAAAAAAGTTATAGGTTTGTGCACTCAAACTTTTCGGATCACACTACATATTTCAAAATAATTTTAAAACATGCTTACATAAATCCTCTACATACATATGGAGAAATCCGTTTCTAATTTCTCGTATGTTAATGTCTGTTGTAGGTAAATTTTTTCCTCCTGTACTACAATCTAGATCAACGGTTTCTGCAATCAGATTTCTTTTCTTTACTGACAAAAATTGTATCTCTAACGTGACTATTATTGCAAATCGTTGTTATTCCCACCGATGCACCTTTGTGTTCATTTTCGATTACACTCCGAAAAGATCACTATTCCAGAAAGAATTCAACTATTAAGCAAAACAAAACTGGGTATAAGTGGTTAAATTGTGCTTTCACAATGAACGATGAAAATGAAAGTTATCTCGGTTTCTGTTCATAATTATAAATACTTTTAGGAATAAATCGAGATTTGTATATTCATAATTTCATATATTTACGATTTTGTTTAAAACTAGATAATATATTGAACTAAGGGATCGTAAACACAGATTTGTACTTTATTGTATGTAACATTACTGCGCTATTGTTAATAGCTACATTTAGAGTTTTTAGGATAATGGATATACGTGCTTACAATGAGTCTATGTATGTGCATTGAAGAAGTAAGCAGCTGTTACATGTGATGATCAACGCGTGTTAAATAACATTTTTTGATATTTACTGGTCGGGCATTATTAAACACCACACCTTTATAGAAAACTTTTCTGCAGAGGCTGCAGGAGTCAGATAATTAACATGCATGAGAGTTACAATCTCAGATAACATTTTTAAAAATTACAACCTTGCTATGTAGAATCAATATTTCAATCCGTGTACCCTCAAACAAAGTAGATGGTCTCCGACTGTTCGTTCAATTTATATGCTAATATTGCCTACATTAATATTTTATTCACCTTTACGTGTGTGGTTGATTTTATTGACGTTAAGGCATGCAAATGTTTTTCTTATCTAAAGATTTAATTATCGTAAACAAGTAATTCCCAACACTCAGATCATACAACAACTATGATAATTTGTTGAATATTTTACCGTAAATAGATAAAAGATGGTGTTTTTTAAGATTAAGCAATTAAAGGAGAAAAACCTAGCAATACAATGAAAACTGAACCAAATAAACTTCCATTTAACCGAGCCAACTTATAAATTTATGTAAATACAATGCCTTTGCAATTCGTTTCATAAAAAGCTCTTTTCCGCTGTGTGTTTTAGATTTGTTGGTAGTTTCACGATATACATTATGCATGCAAAGTGATGTTATTTTCTTCAAATAACGGTGTATTCCCAAAGAAAAATTGAATTCTTGTCAACAAAATCTAACCGTAAAAGAAAATTGTGGATATAAGTTACAATACAAAATTATAAAATCGTTAATCTTTATTATAGTCAACACTTTCAATAACATTTTTATAGAAGGAATATTTCAATAAAATTACTTAAACATCGATGTATTTATTATCCAAATCTGTTGGTTCTAGATTTGTAGCTATATCAAGAAACAGTGCACAAAATTAGATTAGTAGTAAACTATGAAATTACACCACATACTAAATTGTAGTTTCAGAAAAGGTAGGTTTCATGTACAACATCAATATTTACCCAAAAAGATTTATCAAATAAAATTATTCTTAATCATAATAAATCGTAATTGTAAGAAGACTGCATCATAGTCATTCTTACTCCTAATAGCGTAATATTATTTTACTTTTAAACAGTATAAAACCATAAAATCCCTTGAATGTCACACCACATAATTGAGTAACCAATGTAAATGTTACAAAATAACTCGATAGCTATAAGTAAGATTTAGTTTTCTTGGTTATCGTCAAGGAAATTTATTGTTAATCATGTATGTCAGTTTAGGTTCCGGCGACTTATAATAAAATAACAGTTCATATCCTCATAAAACGCAACCTTTAACTGCATATTTTAGGTCACATTTGCGCCGTTTGAAGATAAAGTTAATAAACAAATGCTTCTTTATTAAATATTTATTTCATCAGTTGTATCACAAAAATACATCAGATGGCTAATCTAAATGCATGAAACGTCTAACAAAATTATTTTAAATACCTTGGTATACTTAAAAGCGCTACCTACTGACAAATTGAAGCAGCATGATGTAATTTTATTTGAATTAAAGTTATTTTATTTATACTATTGTACGACAGATGTCTTATGCAAATGAAATATGTGGGTAAACACTCATTGCACTTGTAGAAGAAACTGCTATTCATAAATTTCTTATAAATTGTAAAATCATCGTCTGAGTATAAAATTTTACGTTCAAATCCTACTCGAGGTAAACTCTTTCTTTATGAATTTAATAAAATTAATAATAATGTGTAATAAAATCCTTTACTTTGTAGATATTTAAAACATTTCTACATGTAATTTAATTTTGTTTATTATTGGTAATGAATCCGTTTTCGGCAATTTGGAAACAATTTATTTGAATGATACATACGCACTGATAAAGGTAAAAGTTTAATTGATAGTTGCATAAAACATTCTTTCACACTTGAATTCTCTTATTTTATGACGATGTAAGTAAAAAGATAGCGTATTCTTCTTTTTTTTTCTTTTGGTATTAAATTACAAGTATTTTTATGCTGTGATTAAATTAATGATGACCATCATTTTCTTATCAACTAAGTGGAGTCAGCTTCGGCCCCCGCAGCCAGCAGCAATTCTACAGAAACAAAATTGCCTTCTTCACGATATGATTTGTCAGCATTAAATGTAAATGCAGTTGAAATAGACACAATTATAGTTATTTAGCTTTGTGATTATTTCTTATTTTCGTCGTTAATTGGACTCTTTAATTTTTTCATTGTATCAAATCCGAATCGAATTTATAATTTTGCAGCGGTCTGCAATATATTTACGGTTTGGTTTAGTTACGTTTATTTTAGGTTTATTACCTATTTTTGTTGTTATTTGTAGCGACGTGGTCTTAACGTTATGTTATTACATAAGGTAAGTACTTTCCCATTATGTTCAAAAGCAAAATACCTAAACCGCAATCTCAGGGTGAAGTTTTCACGCAAAGATTTTAATTATTTTCCATAAAATCCAGAGTGTTCAATTTCTACAAAATATCACACGTTTGTATTTTGATCATACGTAAAGCACTCGTATCATTATGCAATATACTTTTTACTTTATCCTTAGGTAAGCCATTTTTCCACAATGCCCAGAAGGGGTGCGAAGTGTTCTTACATAGATTGTTGCTCTTCTTAGAAGGATAACATTGTGTTTTTCCATTTTCCTAAAAATGAAAAGTTATACCGCCAGTGGATTATAATTGTGGAAACAGTACCATAAGTCATTTACAAGGTGATGAATTAAACAATAAGTTTATTTGTGAAAAACACTCTAAAAAACCGACATATCCAATAGCACACTCTGTAGAACAGGACTTAATCCTTACGTAGTACCCATTGCATATAACGCTCAAGATAAATTGGCTATTACTATTTCTAAAAGACAATATGCACCACACCTTGCACCATCTAATTTCGTTCATTCCATTAAATATAAATCAGATGCAGTTAAAGCAATGTTTTCCATGTAAATGTCGCATAAACCAAGAATGCCATGGTCAAAAATTTGCATTAGCTCTATATTACAGCTCTCCCCGTCCCTACAAATTATTTAAAATAAATAACTTTGTGCTCCCCGGTTTTTCAACAATAAAAAAAGTAGATTAGTGAATCAAACTTTTTTCCTGGAATGGATCAAAATTTTTTTAACCAGATGAAAATAAAGGTAGCAAGTATGGAAGAGAACAATAAGCTATGCATCCTCTCTTTTGATGAAACGGACATTATGGAGAAGTTAGAGTATTACAGAGCTTTGATTTTATGGAAGGTTTCGAGGATATAGGACATCTTGGAAGAGGACCAAAAGTTGATAAAAAGCGTTAGTGTTTATGTTAAGAGGACTTTTTGGTAAATGGAAGTTGCCTGTTTAATATTATTTATCCCATACAGGTACTAAAAAAGAAGTGTTAAGCTGTTTAATTACACACATTATTGTCAAAGTGCAAATGTATGGATTAAACATCAAGGGGACTGTTTGCGACCAAGCTACCACAAATGTTGCAGCTTTAAAGTTATTAGGAGCAACAGAAGAAACGCCATTTATTTTAAATAATGGCAAGAAAATTGTGTGTGTTTATGATGCTCCACATTTTTGTTGCAACCAAGCTACCACAAATGTTGCAGTTTGAAAGTTATTAGGAGCAACAGAAGAACGGCCATTTATTTTAAATAATGGCAAGAAAATTGTGTGTGTTTATGATGCTCCACATTTTTGTTGCAACCAAGCTACCACAAATGTTGCAGTTTGAAAGTTATTAGGAGCAACAGAAGAACGGCCATTTATTTTAAATAATGGCAAGCAAATTGTGTGTTCATGATGCTCCACATTTTTGTTGCAACCAAGCTACCACAAATGTTGCAGTTTGAAAGTTATTAGGAGCAACAGAACAAGGGCCATTTATTTTAAATAATGGCAAGAAAATTGTGTATTTATGATACTCCACGTTTATTTAAAAACTTGAGAAATAATTTATTAGAAGCTAATTTTGTCAATAGTGATAGCAACCTAACAGTTTCGTTTTCAGATATTGGAAAACGACATTGATAAAAACGGTAATGCCCGAACGATGGTTAAAATTACCGACTCCCATATCCCGAATTCTTTTCAAAAACAATCTTGCAAAATGTCGTTGCAAATATTTAGTATTTCTGTATCCGCTGCTATAAAAACTTCTATTTTAACAAACCAATTAAATAGCCAAACAGCCACAGACACCTCAAATTTTATTACTTTAATGGATCAAACTTTCGATGCCCTTAATAGTAAATCAATTTATCATAAAAATCCGTATAAATGTGCTATTAAAGAAGATAATCCTACAGCTGTCAATACCCTAGAAAAATGCAAAACTTATTTTAAGAATTTAAGAAAGGTCAATTTTAAAGGAACAATTACTCGCCCTCCATGCTTTTCTGGCATTTTACAAACAATTACAGCAATTACTTTACTGCACGATGAGTTAAAAAATCGAAATAAATTTAATTACGTGTTGACGAATCGCCTAAGTCAAGACGTTTTGGAAAATTATTTTTCTATAATTCGCAAAAGAGGAGGTTGTAACAGAAATTCAACATCTCGAGTTTTTCGCACATTATTTTGGTCAACGGCAATAAATTCTGGAATTTTTCCGTCAGAATATGCTAATTACAATAAAGACGAAGACACTGTTACTTTATAACCTAGTTTTTCTCAACGCGTACGATGAAACTGCGGAAGGAATACATGTAGATGAATTTACTGAAGAAAGTAATGTAGTTTCATCTATGAATGCAAGTACGGATTATAATATTTCAACTGTTGTAACTATAGAATATTGTGCAGTAAATTATTTTGCCGGTTACGTTTGCTACAGAACAATTAAAAAATTTAATTGTAGTATTTGTGAACAACGATTTACATCAAGATACGAAATATTAACCGACAAAGCTCAAATAAATATTTTACAAAAAATGTATGTGCATCAAGATGTATCTGAAGGGCTACTTTCCCCAACACGCTCCATTTATGCAAAAGTAGATGTTTGTTTAAATATATTTCAAAATCAGTTTAAGAAATGTGTATGAAAAAATTTGACCTTACTGTGCAAACATTTTATCACACCACCAGATTTCTGTGAAATAGAAAATCACGATTTCTTTATTGATTTGCTGTTACGAACAAAAATTCATAAGGAATGTAAGTGGTCTTTAATGAAAAAGCATTCTGCAAATTCAAAATTAAAAATTATACAACATTGTTAATATTAATGAAACTTAATAATTCATAATTTCTTCGGAGAAATGTTATATTCACCCGCATTGGCAATCACGTTTATGAAGGCTAGTAAGCAAATTTTGTAAATTGTACATTTGGTAGTTTTTCTTCTATTCAAATAGGTATAATAAAAAGTTGTGTAAATAGGATTCAAATAAACATTTGATGTTAGACTATCGTAGCATACACATTTTACAAGTTCTACTTTTATTTTTGCAAGTTAGTTTTCAATTAGTTTCAATTGAACAGTGTGTTATTTTAAAGGGAAATGATATCACATATCGCTGTAAAATGAAACCGAGCACAGATGTTATTATCTGTTTACCGAGATATTACGCACACATACTTTTGCGAAACTAGCCATCTCGTATCGAAAGGTAAAAAACACTAAAAAGTGATTCGAAAATAGGGTTATTAATAAATTAAACATTTCATCCTAATAATATGCAACCATTTCTTCAACTGTATTTAAGAAAATTACATTTAGTTAGCCATCTGATGTATTTTTTCCTCACAATACGAAAGTATTGGGAGGTATTGTAATCGGTCGGCGAAATTTCGAGTGCAGCACTTTAGTTTTTGTGAATTGTCCCAAAATAAAAAATAGATAGAAAGTAGATACCCGCGTATTATTAAAGAGGATTAAATTTCCTTTAAAATGAGCTCCCATACTTAAAAATTGCTTTACCGTAAGTTGGAAAAAACAGGTTCAAACATGGAAGTTTCAAAATGTCTGTATAAAGATAATTCGATCGTCATGAAATTTGGTACCCATGAGTAGACGAAATGATGAACTTTTGAGCGAAATCTGTCTAGTCAAAATGGAATTCCAGATTTCGACTATTACACAGTGTATAAATACGAACGGCTATTCGTAACAAACCGGCACGTCTTTACGTAGGCAACTAAGTGAACCATCCTAGAATTGAATATCTAAGTTTTTCGTTCGTTCGTGAACTCGTCCGGTAGCGCAGTGGCAACACGTTTGGTTGATGTTCCGGCGTCTCGGGTTCAAGACGCATAATGTACAAAGTTTTTTATCTTATCTTATTAGTCGTGTTATGGTATTTCTGACCATTTGAAACGATTTTTGAAAAAAAAAAATTTCTGAACATTTGAGCCGATTTTTGGACAAAAAAATTTTTTGGCCCTTTGCTGAAAAATGTTCAATTTTTTTTTGCATTTTTACATGTTTTGAGACATTTCTGACCACCATTTGAGATGATTTTTGGAAAATAAAATTTTTTGGCCCTTGGGTCAAGATATTTCGAATTTTTTTTTTGCATTTTTACACGTTATGATAAATTTTAAAATGTCAGAATTCTAATTACTTTTTTTATTACTAAGTAGAATTTATGTCATTTAGGAAAACTGTTGTTTTCGTAGCAACGCAAGTGAACTATGGAATAAATGTAAAAATGATAACCGCATCAATAAAAACATATGTTATATGGGTAACAACTGGATTTATATGTTTATTAAAATTGTACTTTTATGCACATATTACACGTTTTCAATTTAAGAACTAAATAAATGTGTACTGGGTGAATATGATTATTTACTTTCTCTGATCAACTTTTTCGATCGTGATCATTTTTGTTTAGTACGTCAAGCTTTATATGTATTAATTAAATAATAACTTAAGTTTAAGATAATGTGTCTTGGTCGCCATATTTAATTGTTTGTGCCGAAGTATTACGATTTTTTTAATAAAACAATTTAACAATTCAATGATATGACAAACTGTACAAAATTTCTAGTAGCAAACAAAAAACAGTACACTAGTTATAAAACCAAATTCTTTCAATTTTACTTGTACTTGTTTAAATTATGAATTACATTGTATTGTGAGGTCATGTGTTTCACACATCAGATTTTTATTTTTATCTGTGGTTATATTATGCATAATACTTAAACTAAATATTAATTAATATGTGTTCCTAGGAAGTCATTCCTTACTTAACACGACGGTGAAAACTCAAAGTTAAAGTCATATACTTAATAAAACAGACCAGACACCATTTACTTTACATATTAGATTTAATAAATTATATGCATTTATAAAGATACATTACATACATTTTTATACCATAAGTAATTAGTAATACATTAAACGTACCTACGGATTTAATATAAACTTGAATTTAAAAAATAATTTGAAATTAATCTTGGCTTGGCAGCTTATCAATGAAACATACACTGAATAAGTCAATATAACCTCTCAAGCAGGATTTATAGAAAACAGTAAAGTATACCGCTTCCTACTGGTTTATAAATACCTTAAGTACAGTACACAAATTTGTGAAATACATTAATACACTTACTTTAGCGTTGAAATCATCGCTAAAAATAAGGTTTTATACATATAAGGAAAATCTATAAGTTTTAATTTTTATTGACAAACTTCGAACCGTCTAACATGTACAGTTGTATTAAACAAAAAGAGACGTCAAGGTCATCCTATTTGCGTAAAACAGACTGTGATTATTGGAGCTGAAGGTTATCAACTGTCAGAGGTTGTCAAATATGAAAATTTTTGGCGTTGAGTGACAGGTAAACGAAAGTATTTATTCAGTTATTTGCATTCAATAGTTTAATGAAAAATACAAGAACAATTATCACATAAGATTATTACAAACAAAATTTTGTATTGTTGGTAAAAAAAAAAACAACATATTTATGTGAAGCGGCTTCAATGGGTCTGTTTTACGTAAATAAAAATTACGCCTACGTCTATGAGTTGCATCTTTGACAACATATGACATATATGATAATCTAAATTAAACTGTCGTTTACACTAGCCGGTTTTACGCAAATAGGATGACAGTTACGTCTCTTTTTAATACTTTTTTTTTAATACAACTGTACAAAAGCGTGACATGTACTGTGCGATCAACAAACAAAGGGAGCGCCGTCGTTATGAAATATGTCGCTAGCAACCATTTACCGAAAAATATGTGATAGTGCACCCACACTAAATATAACCTCCAAATTGATATTTGACGTCTAATGTTTAGAAGTCCCAAATTATTCGAAATTAGACAATTGAAACATGAATTTATTTTACAAATTGTTACTTACAATTAACAATTATGAGTAACAATACGTTTTTACACCTCTTCTAGATTAGTGATTCACATAAATCTGAACCTGAAGTGTATTTTCTAGAGTATACATATCTAATTACCCCCTGCAAAAAATATTTATATATACAGTGTGTCTAAAATTGGTTTGTGCAGTATTGCTATCTTGGAAACTATAAGAGATCGAAAGACGATTAATAGAGAAAGTTTTAGAGAATTTTGAGCCCACTAAAACGCCATTCTGAAATCAAGGCTATCTCAAATATTTTTCAAAATAATCGAAAAAAACTGAAAATCGACAATATTTATTTAGCTATATCTCTTTTATTTAAACAGATATAAAAAAATAAATTACACTTTGCCATTGCCACTTTTTATCCTCTATTGATTGGTGACTGAAAAAAAATTAATCCGACGTTTTGTCGATTAGAGACCATCGTCAACATCATTTTTTCATATGGGGCGGAAATTAGCTAATGGTATGAAATGATTCCTTTTTTTATTCTAAATACCACGATGTATAACACTTAATGATAATTCGCCGTTTCGACCTTCATTGTTGATATTTTCAAATATTTCTTTTTTTTATGAACCATTTTTGAAAAAAAAAACTACCAAAGCAATTTATTCTGCAAATGTTCATTTATTTCAACTCATAATTCATAATAGGACGTTTCGACTCATCAAAAGCATCATCAAGTAATCTCTTATGAACATTAGTTACCTATTCGTAGATAACTATTTATTAAGATATCAAAAAAGTCTTTCCAAACCTTGTCTTAAACAATGACAGATAAATAACTCTTTTATTAAGTTTAAATTTAGCAGGCCTTGTACAATTGTTGGCTTGTAAGGATGATATTTAACAACTTTCAAAGCATTCTGTTCAGTGGATTTTAGAATATGAAACTCCGTGCCACAATTTCGTAGTGAAGATTTCGGATTTTCGAAAATATTCCAAAATGTCTCCATTACGATTCTCATTATCGATCGCATACTTTTCTGAACGTGGTTTTTCAAAACTTCCAAATTCTATTAAATTTCTTACTACATTATTAAAATGATTTCTGCCAGGTTGTCTTCTTCCGGGGTACATTTGAAAATAGTCATTACTAGCTCTGGTAGCATTTCTTTCATTTTTGATATAGCACAAGAATATCGTAATAAAGAGTTATCTACGAATAGGTAGCTACATTTCATAAGAGATTACTTGATGATGCAATAATTGTTTTAAACTCATCAAAGCCTACTACCAGAAATTTACAATAATCGAATTCATTATTTAGCTGTAGTTAATATTTAAGTGTTTTAATAGGATTTTTCACATTTTTTAAATATTTTCACTTGAAGTAAATGTATTGTTAGGTGTTTACTTAAATTTAAACTTAATAAAAGAGTTATTGATCTGTCATTGTTTAAGACAAGGTTTGGAAAGGCTTTTTCGATATCGTAATTAATAGTTATCTACGAATAGGTAGCTCATTTCATAAGAGATTACTTGATGTTGCAATAATTATTTTAAACTCATCAAAGCCTACTACCAGAAATTTACAATAATCGAATTCATTATTTAGCTGTAGCTAATATTTGTGTTTTAATAGGATTTTTCACATTTTGTAAATATTTTCACTTGAAGTAAATGTATTGTTAGGTGTTTACTTCAATTTAAACTTAGTAAAAGAGTTATTTATCTGCATTGTTTAAGACAAGGTTTGGAAAGGCTTTTTCGATATCGTAATAAATAGTTATCTATGAATAGGTAGCTACTGTTCATAAGAGATTACGAGATGATGCATTTGATGAGTCGAAAGGTCCTATTATGAATTATGAGTTGAAATAAATGTACATTTGTAGAATAAATTGCTTTGGTGGTTTTTTTTCAAAAATAAAATAAAAAAAGAAATATTTGAAAATGTCAAGAATGAGGGTCGAAACGTCAAATTATCATTAAGTGTTATAACATCGTTGGATTTAGAATAAAAAAAGGAATCATTTTATATCATTAGCTAATTTCCGCCCCATAGGAAAAAATAAAGTTGAAGATGGTCTCTAATTGACGAAACGTCGGATTAATTTTTTTCAGTCACCAATCAATAGAGGATAAAAAGTGGCAATGGCAAAGTGTAATTTATTTTTTATATCTTTTCAAATATAAATTCAAACATAAATTGTCAATTTTCAGTTTTCTTCGAATATTTTGAAAAATATTTGAGATAACCTTGATTTCAGAATGGAATTTTAGTGGGCTCAAAATTCTCTAAAACTTTCTCCATTTAGCCATGTTTCGATTTGTTATAGTTTCTAAGATAGCAATACAGCATGTACCAATTTTGGACACACTGTATACATACAGCCTGTTTCAGAGTAAGCGCCTTATTTTTTTAGCAACACTATGGGCACTACTTGCAAAATATTTGGCAGTAATATGTTTCAGGAGATTATCTACACGATGGTGATATCAGATTTTCAATTTGACGAATTATTTCAAAATGGCGACTTTCAACTTCTTTTTTTTAATGGAATACAATAATTTTGTTTTTATTGTTGAGATCTTAAAAACATTATTTTTACGATAGTATTTCGGTTTTCTTAAAACTTTCATTTATGCACGAATTCTCTCTTGCATATTTTCAATAGTTGTTTGTTCAACGATGCACACCTGGGATTTTACATACCCCCAGAGAAAGTTCAGTGGTGATATATCATGTGACCTAGGTGACCAACCAACTGGTCCTCCACGACCAATCCAATGGTTCTCGTATTGATTATTTAAAAACTCCCTAACTGGAAGGGCTTAATGTGCGGGAGCGCCATCTTGTTGCCACCATAAATTATTTCTGATATTTTGTGGGAGTTCATTTAGATGACTTTGAGTTTCATTTTTTAATAATTGAAGGTCGCTGACGGGTCCAGTGTGGATTTACATTAACGTAATAATGAATGTTATGTCTCACAACAACAGCATCATTTCGAAAACTTGCTTCGTCCGAAACTAAAACGTTGTTAAAAAAGTTTCTATTTTGCCCTATCCTTTGCAAACCCCATTGTGAAAAATTAATTCTTAACAGAAAATCATTTTGAATTGGCAAAATTTATTTTTTTTTTATTATCCTCCAGACCGAAATATGCGATATTCCAACCAAATTTGCAATCTCCCTAGTACTGACATGGGGATTCTCAATAATGAGTAGCATTACCTGGTTTTCGTTGTCGTCATTGCAAGTAGGTGGGTTTTCATGTACCGGTTTCTTATAATCCTCAGTTCCCGTTTCAAGCGTTCTCTCCAATAATTTGGTAAATGTTCGATGTTCAGGGTGCCTTCTGTTTGGATATTTATTTCTGTACAATCTGGTTGCTTCATAAGGATCTTCATGTGTGTTTCCAAATATAAGGAGCATATCAATTAACTCGTCTCTCCTATAACTTAAGGGCATTTTAAAAAACGTATCAATTAATTTTAAATTAACAATTATAATCTTCAATAATACAATTGTTATTAACAAGCACTGACAACTAAATTGCATTGATTGACGTTTTACTACTGGATTAAAATGTAATTATTTCTTTTGTGTCCACCGCTACTTGATATTTGGACAAAAATAAAATCCAGTGTAAAACATTCATGTGCTACAAATGTTAGTTTGCTTTTTGATAGGGAAAGAAATGAATTTTTAAGAAAAACGAAATACTATCGTAAAAAGAATATTTTTAGGATCTCAATAATAAAAAAAATTATTACATTCCATTAAAATAAAAAGAAGTTGAAAGTCGCCATTTTGAAATAATTTGTCCAATCGACAATCTGATATCACCATCGTCAAAATTTATAAATGACCTAGAAGGTTGATCTACTGTATGTTTTTATTCAAATTATGGATTTGCCTAGTTTAAATATTGCCAGCAAATTAACTTTGTAACATGTGGACCATTGCCTGTATTAATCTTCATTCATAATTGCGCAAAAGTTAAATATAGTAAACCCAATTTTATGATTATACCCGCTAATGCTAAGCACAACGACGTTAACAAGACGTAATAGTAACTTTTTACAGATCTTTTTAACGTTACGACTCAAGGAGTACAGACGTTCTATAGAAATTACTTAAAAGTTCTAAGTACGCCTTAAATACGTTGCAGTAAATGCGTTAACCGTAAGGTTGCTGTCACTTTTTAAAGACGTTTATAACGTAACATCTTAAAAACTGGGACGTACGGTAGACGTTCCATTAAGCTACGATGTTCGCCCTAAATACGTTCACATTCAGGTTATTGTTAATTATATTACAATTTTTACACTTTTAGATATTATTTCAAAGATTATTGAGGTAAAACCTACTATAACCAGTAAGACATATACAATAACTTTAATATGTATGAAAGCATTCAGCTGGATTTTCGTATTACAACAAGAATGAAAAAAAGTTGCTTCGATACTTGATAATATGATTCCATCCATTGTTTATACCAATAAACGATGACGAATACTACAAATAAATGTACTTCGACAAAATTCTACGTCACACATAAGAAAACTGACACTCTGACCTTGATTGCAATTTCATACCTTTACAAGTAAATGACTTTTGTATCATTTGAATTCAAGGCGACCATTCGTCCCGTAATATACGGTGCAGTCCCTTTTTTAAACACATCATTTCGCATATGTAATTATTTTAATAAATTACGTAAATGTTTCGTATTTATAAAGAAGTCCCTTTTTTGTCCCATTTCTGACGTTTGATTGTTTAGAAAGAATTACCAGACACAAGTTATACAATTTACAAGACTTTTCTCGCATTTTTGTCGACTTAAATAAATAACGCTAGATCTCGCTTAGGAGGCAGTATTAAGTATAAAGTCCAGCGCGAAAATAATTTGCTTACGACAGTGTTTTGTGCGTGTGCAAAATAAATGTACTGGTGCGTGTAAATAAGAATAGTGTAAGTATTTCGTTAGTTAAGGTTAAGTGTTAATAAATAATAATACTTGATCTTACCACAGCGTGATCCACAATCAGTCCTATCGTTCTATGGATTGCAAAAGCTAGCCGTACTTGGTTATACCAAAACGTGATCCACAATTAGTCCTATCATTTTATGGATTGCACTGGTAAACTATTCAAAAGTTGCTTCCAACATAAATTTGCATATGTTAAAACCAAATATGAAAGTATTGTGGGTAACATTTTAAGAAAAGAAGCATTAATCTCCATACAAAATAATCTTGGAACGGTCAATTTTGTAATAATCTATACCGATTGTTCAAAGCACGGGAGCGAAAAATTTGCCCTCTACTCCTAAGATATTTTGTGAAAGACAAATGAATTCAGGTAAAACTTTTGGAAGTTCATGATTTCTTTAGTGAAACTTCAGATATTAAATCCAAATAAGCTGCTGGCCACTCGAACTTACACATAGTGATTTTTAAGCAAAATTTAAAGTTAAATATTTTCAATAGGAATGCAAATTTTAAGAGATAGTTTTTTTCGGATTAAGCTACATGACGTATATTTATCGTAGAACCATAGGTTTATTATATACGGGGTGATCAATGAAGTCATGCAAAAAATCAAAAAGTTTGTATGAGTGAAATTTCCGCAAAAAATTCTTTTGGTCGTTACAATATGGTTCGTTACTAAGGTAACATCAATATCTCTAGACGTTTTTGTCAGTTTTTGGATTAAGGCCCTTAGGCCTTGCACACGCTACTCAACATAAAATTTGGGTAGCAAAATTTTTAAAATGCTGTAACTTGACATTGCATTGACGGTTCTTGATGATTTTTGCGGATTTGGAATCTTTGTTTCACGTAGATTCTCTACGGTAACAAAAACAGACAATTTATGTTTTTCAGGCTAATTTTTTATTATTTATTAAAAATTACCAATACCAATTACCACTAGGTAATACATACCTAATCTTTGTTATTACAGTACACCGTGTATTTTTAGGTTTAGAATTATAATTTTTTAAGAATTCACTTTTGGCCGTTGTTAACCATTCTTGTATATTTTAGAATATAATGTAATAAACTTGTTCTTGTCGCTACGTTTTTGTTTATTATCGACCCGGTATAATGTATAAATTTCAACCCTCAAATAAAATGCTTAAACCATAGAAAATCTACGTGAAACAAGGATTCCAAATCCGCAAAAATCATCCATAACCGTCAATGCAGTGTCAAGTTATAGCATTTTAAAAATTTTGCTACCCAAAATGTAGAGTAGTGTGTGCAAGGCCTAAGGGCCTTAATCCAAAAACTGACAAAAACGTCTAGAGATATTGATGTTACCTTAGTAACGAACTATATTGCAACGACCAAAACAATTTTTTGCGGAAATTCACTCATATAAACTTTTTGATTTTTTGCATGACTTCATTGATGATCCCGTATATAATAAACCTATGGTCCTACGATAAATATACGTCATGCAGCTTAATCCGAAAAAAACTAGCTCTTAAAATTTGTAAGCCGCGTTCAAAAATTTGCATTCCTATTGAAAATATTTAACTTTAAATTTTGCCTAAAAATCACTATGTGTAAGTTCGAGTGGCCAACAGTTTATATATTATTAAAACGGCTGACAAATAGGAAATAACAACAAAAGTAATAGCAATGCAAAATCACGTCATTCGTAAAGTTCAGCAAAATAAATATAGTAGTAATATAAGGCCGATCCTGTACCAGTTCAAGGTCACCCCATGTAAATCTTATGGGGATTTATTTCAAGGTCAAGTCAGTTTTCTCGTTATGCCAGAACGCGCTCCACGTCTCAAGCATGTTTTTGGCGGGGGATTTAAATTTTTGGAGTCACTCGCCCTCTGGTGGTGAAATCGGAAGCTTTTGGAGCTCAAGGTCAAACTTTAAGCGGGAGATTTAAAATGTAGTTGGTCAAGGTCAAAGCTAAAAATAGAAGTTGCAAGGTAATCATAAATCAAAATAGTTTTGAAGGTCAAAGGTTATTGACTTACGGTGGTGTCATATTTCTTAGAAATATAAGGTCAAGGTGAAAAGCTAAAATAGAAGTTGCAAGATAATCATTCTTATAAATCTAAAAGTTTTTGAGTAAGTTAGCAGTTTTGAAAGGATGCATGTTTATAATAAAAGGCTTCTCCGGGATTGCATTATTCAGTAAACTTTTATTGCTAGAAATGGTGAAAGTAATAAGAATGATAAGAAGAGAAAAAGAATTATTAAGTATTGACGAGAGGAAGAAAAGACTCGAGGTGTTAATTAAGGAAATAAAAAAATTGAGGATAGATTTAGAGCTGTATGAGGTAAAAAAGAAAATGATGCAACTTCGAGTGAATGTACCATGATATAAAGGTGCATTGTAATTTGAACGAAAGACGCTTTAAAAAGTGAATAAGTAATTACAATAGTGATAGTAATGATAGTTATATGTAAATATCCATTTAATCGTTTAATAAATCACAACTCGATAATTCTTTACCCAAAAATTCTGAATTTTCATATATAGATCCAATAAATAAGAGCGCCAATAATAGCAGTTTCAAAAATTCCCCAAAAAAAAAAAAGAAATTTGATAAAAAAATTTTGTTTTATGAATTAAACTAATACGTAACTGAACGTTAATTGCTTAATAAATCATAACTCGATAATCCTTTACCCAAAAATTCTGAAATTTCGTATACAGATCCAATAAATAAGAGCGCCAATGATAGCAGTTTCGAAAATTTCCCAAAATGTGATAAAAAAAATTTGTTTTACCAATTAAAGCAATATGAAATTGAAAGTTGTTAATTGCTTAATAAATCACAACTCGATAATCCTTTACCCAAAAATTCTGAAATTTCGTATACAGATCCAATAAGTAAGAGCGCCAATAATAGCAGTTTCAAAAATTCCCCAAAATGTGATAAAAAAAATTTGTAAGTAAAGTCCTAGAAAAATGCGCTCTTAAAAATTTAAATTTTTCGTCTAATTCTGAGCAAAAAAAAAATTTTTTTTCAGCACAGTTGTGTTTTAGAAGTGTTAATCTATCATTTTACGTATAAATTTTTTCGAAATATGAAAAAATTACACTTAAATTAGCCAATTCCATTTTGAAACAACAAAAAGCACTTAAAACACACCTTTTTGTACTTACGTAAGCTCAGAAGAAACATATGCATGCAATTTATCCATTTAATGTATCTAAATGCTCTTTAAATTACCCCAATTTTTGAAACAACACTTAAAACATGACTTGTAATTTTCGGTGCAGCGTTAATAATAGTTGTAGTATAATGAACGCAGTTATTTTGCTGTGAAAGCATTTAGCAAACATTCTATTTTTATGTCATCAGTTTACATTACAACTTTGAAACGGGATTTGAAAATGTATGTACATAATAGATACCATGCAATGTATTTTCATTATACTTCAGTGTTATTTAAGTGAAATTATGCTTTTTTTCCTAACATTGAAAGTTTTATTCAAAAAATCTGTATACATAATATATATCAATCATTTAAGAGCGCACGTGGTAGCACTTTCAAATTTAAATTTAAGGAACACATAAGAGATTCTATGCAATTTTGAACTCACTTAAATTTTATGCTGTACTAAAATAACAAATCACCATTAAACTTACTCATTTAAATTTTCTCTGTTTTATAATAAAATAAATCACATTTTATTTGTAAATACAAATATGTAGTAATTTGTTCTATTTATAACATTAAATCATAGCTTCATTTAAATGGTGAATCAATCTTGTATATATAAAAAACAAGCCTATAATATTAAAATGGAATATCAATAAAGTTATGTATGAGTGTAATTTTTAATGTAACTATAAATAAAAGAAATGTAGAATGATATGCAAAAGTGCAAGTTGTGTTGCATAAGTAATTGGCGTGCACTTGAACGATATTCATTTTGTATGTGTACAATTATAAGAGTAAACATCTTTTATTAAAAAAATGTTGAATGTCCGCACTGTTTACACAAAAAATCGATATATATATAAAATCATATGTATATTTCCAATGATGTTTTTTAGCTTTAGTAAAATTTTTAGGATAAGTAAACCAAAAAAGTTTAACATTTATTTATTTATTAAAACATAAAAAAATACTTATTACTACAATAAATTCTACAGCAAGATACTAAACAAATTATACAAAAACTTCTTACTAACATATACTAATTTAAAACTATTCACACATCTAAAACAAATTGACTAAACTACACTATAGACACTACTTTAAATATTTACATCTAAGTCCTCTAACGTACGCAGCACGTTTTCTGTTTTTGCTATACCTATTCTAATTTTTTGTAACTGCTGGTTAGCCTCAG
The DNA here is from genome assembly GCA_036346205.1 of Vesta saturnalis. NCBI lineage: Eukaryota > Metazoa > Arthropoda > Insecta > Coleoptera > Lampyridae > Vesta > Vesta saturnalis. The sequence continues at coordinate 696,838 of JARFJB010001940.1, read as the reverse complement.
CTAACTCCATAGTTAGTTGCTCAACGCGAGCCACTCCCGACACCTCACTGTTTGTGTATTTCACCAAAATTTCATGTAACCATCTCACACTCTTCGCCCTAAATTCTTGTAATGTCGAAGGGTCTTGCGTAAGATGTGCTGGTGGAGATGTTACAAGGCCCTTCTGGTAATCATCCCGTTGGATGAGGGATAGATTCTTCCCTCCATAGTGAAGTGATGGTGGTGGTTGCGGTGTGGCAACTACTGTTGTTGCCGGTGTAATACTAGAAAGATAATAAATTACATTAGCCAATACACAAATCAGTAAATGAAAACTCATTTTAGTAACGTATACTTACTTTTCGAAATATCGTGAAATGTCCTCCTCCACATCACTGTCCCTGATAGATATGACAGGAATATTTTCATTTGAATGTGTCGGGAGTGGTTCTGCAGGGTGGTAACTAAAACATGGTTGCACCAAGATATCTTGCAGAATATTTGTCTTTTTTTTCATTGACAATTTAGTTTTCTTGCTTGTTGAAGCCATCGTGACTACTACGTAATGAATGAGTATTCACATAAAACTTTAACACTATATACATGTAAATCTGTTTACGTTATCAAAATTGCTAACGAGTGGAAGTGGTTAGTAGAATGAAGTGACCTATGCAAGCGAAGGGTGATGATCTGTAATGAATGTAGCATAATAATAAAAAAAAATTGCTAACAACCGGAAGTGGTTAGTGTAACGAACTGAGCAGTGCAAGTAAAGGTGATGAACTCTAAGGAATGCATCATAATCTAGACATGAAAAGGTATTTCATGTCATGTCAGCAATGTTAGGTTATTAGATATTACCAGTAAACGTCCACTAAAGATAATACTAAAGAAAGTGCAATATCTGCATCTTTCTGAACTGAAGCTCTTAGGAATATGCAATCTAAAGGCAATGAACTAAAGAGTGTGAAAATATCAAATTTCATTTTCATATAAGTCGAGTTTTTGTATGCTGCATAAGGTCAAATACAAGTTATAACAAGTTTGTGATATTTAACCTTGAATGGGGGGCTTATATGACTATATAAACCGATAAACAGCATTTCTGTACCAGTCAGTTTATTGCACTCGTAATATTTGTAATTGTAAACCTAAAGTACTTCTATAGTTACTTAAATTATTATTTTTTTACATATCAGTTATAATAAATAAAATATTTGCTACAAGTCCATGACTGTGTGATCGTGTGCGCTTCATATTTTTGCATTGTTGGATACAGTTTTGAAGGTAACTATGAGTGAGGTTGTACCACGTAGTAGTGATATTGTTAATTTAACAACACGTATTATTCCATTGTTAAAACCAAAAATGAATTTGTAAAGCACATCCGTATAATTAACACTAATATTAAGCTATTCCAAGATATAATTCAAAATAAAATTTATTTAGAAGCAAGTGAAAATTTGCTTAAACTTGAAAGTAATTTATCATTGTTAAAGTGTTATCTTGTGAGACTTAAACGGTTAAAGAACGCTTCAGAGAAAACAGGTAGTGGTATGGTCACTAAAAAACGTACACATAAATTAGGTTGGTACTCTATAGATTCATGTTTTAATGGTAGGTTACTTACAGGCATTATAGTCAATATAGCAAACATTAAGGACCCTCTTATTTTTTTACAAAATGCATACAATAGTTTTGCACGAAAGGTTAAAGTAATGCTAAGGCAAACGATGCTAAAGGTCAATATCATTTTAGCCTGCAATTTCATGCAACCTCAAAATCATGTTATCGAGTTGAAGACTTTTGCCACTAAAAATTATGCCATCGACATTTCCACCAATTTGCGTGAGTGGTATAACAATAACGTTTATTACAAATTACAAAAAAAATTAGAGGAGTTTTCGGAAAGGGATTCCGGTTGGGCATTACACGAAGTTTTACATTTAAAGGTGAATATTAATAGCTATACTCCATTTAGAGGTGGCCTTTCGACTTACGTTAAAGTTCCTTACTTCATAGCAGTAAAGCATGCGGTAGTGAATGTTAAGAACGATGACGAGTACTGCTTCCTGTGGGCCGTTGTTTCGGCATTATACCCAGTGCAACTTCATTCAGATAGAGTTTACAGTTATCCTCATTTTAGAGATGTTTTGAATTATGGTTCAATTCCTTCCCATTAAAATAGATGATGTAAAAAATTTGAAAAATTAAACAACCTCTCCATTAATTTGTTTTGTATTCAGGGAAAGGTGTATTACCGCTAGTATTAAGTGTAAATCAGGAAAATAGTGTCAGGAACCTATAAATCTGTTAGTACTTTCGTCTAATTGTCATTCTGAGGGTTCTACTGCTGATGCTATTAATACAAAAATAATACTGTTTATCATTTCGCGTGGATTAAAAATATGTCAGCTCTTTTTCTAAACAACTATCGAGTAGGGGCACAAGATGTTTATTTGTTATCAATGCTTGAATCACTTTCTTCAGATCACCTTCTACAAAAACATGTCACTCTCTGTCATCAACTTAATAAATGTTCAGTCAGGATGCCTATCGAAGCGGAAATGTTTCTGCAGTTCAAAAATTTCGCATTTCAGGAAAAGGCACCGTTTGTAATTTATGCGGATTTAGAAAGTATTATAGAAAAGTGTACAAATTTAACATCACTTGGGGTAATACTCTATTTCATTCCAAACATATACCCTTTAGCATTGCTTACTACTTAAAGTGTTCATACAATGATTCTTTATCTCGATTTAGGCTTTATAGAGGAAATGATTGCATTCAATGGTTTGTTAAAGAGCTTCAAAGTATTGCACATTGGAGCACCGAAATCATCAATAAAATAATTCCTATGGGTACTTTAACTCACAATCAGGTTGAACACTTTGAAAGCACCACGATTTGTCACATTTGCGAAAAACCATTTACAGATAATGATATAAAGGTCAGAGACCATAACCATTTCACTGGAGCATTTCGAGGAGCATCACATCAGAATTGTAACCTAAACTATAAAGACTCTCACATCTTACCGGTTGTGTTTCATAATTTGTCAGGTTATGATAGCCATTTCGTCATTAGAGAATTGGCTACTATTCCCGGTACCATTTCACTTCTACCCATAAACAAAGAAAGATATATCTCTTTCACAAAAGTAATAGAAGGTAGTAAAATTAACTTTAGATTTATTGACTCTTTCAGATTTATGAGTAGTAGTATTGAAAAGTTATCAAACTATTTGGAAAATAGTAAAAAAGTTATTACCCGAGCTAATTGTAACAATGAAGAAGAATTTTCTTTACTAGTTCGCAAAGGTGTGTTTCCTTATGAGTATATTGATACGTGGGATAAATTAGACGAAACCAGGCTACCTCCTAAGGAAGCGTTTTTTAGTCATCTTAATAATGACGGAATCAATGATGTTAGTTTTACACATGCGGTTAATGTTTGGAACAAATTTCATATTAGATCGTTAGGGGAGTACTCAGATTTGTATTTAAAACGGACGTTCTACTTTTAGCTGATATTTTCGAAAATTTTCGGCAAACTTGTTTAAGTACTTACAAACTTGATCCTCTGCACTATTATACAGCCCCCGGTTTAGCATTCGATGCTATGCTTAAAATTACACAAGTAAAGTTAGAACTATTTACTGATATTGATATGCTAATGTTTATTGAAAGAGGAATTAGGGGTGGTGTGGCTCAATGTTCTAATCGGTATGCTAAAGCTAACAATAAGTACATGGGGGAAAAATTTGATTCCACTTCCGAAAGTGTGTATTTAATGTACTACGACGTAAATAATTTATACGGAGCCACCATGTCAGAATTTCTACCATTTGGTGATTTTTCTTTTGTTAATAATTTTGAAACTTTAGATTTAATAAACCATCCCGATGATTCGGAAATTGGCTATATAGTCGAGTGTGATTTAGATTACCCCATAGAATTACATGAGAGCCACAGTGATCTACCATTGGCACCCGAACATATGGTTCCACCCGTACCTGATTCAAATTCTAAAATAAAAAAATTATTACTTACATTGTATCCAAAACGTAATTACGTAATTCATTACAGAAATTTGAAAGTATATTTAAAATATGGATTAAAGTTGGTAAAAGTGCATCGTATATTACGTTTTAAACAGTCCCCATGGTTAAAAAAATATATCGATTTAAATACCACCATGCGTCAGCAATCTCAAAATGAATTTGATAAGAATTTTTATAAATTAATGATTAATAGCGTTTTTGGGAAGCTGATGGAAAATGTACGTAAACATAAGGATATACGTTTAGTAACCAAATGGGAGGGTCGCTATGTATAACCATCAGTGTTGGTTATAATAATAAATAAATAATATGAGATGTAAACGGGTAACTTATGCTGGGTTCGTGCCAATAAGCCTATCGGGAGTGTATCTCAATTTTAATAATAATGGAAAAGCAGTAAATTTTATCACTTTACATTTATTTAATGAAGTTTGTTAACTACTGTAACACTCATGCTATCTAAATAATTATGGTAATTTTACAATTAAGGTGCACAAAAAGAAATGAATATACGATCGTATAATCTCACATTTTTCACCGGCTTTCTTTTTCTTTTTAACTATGACATATTAAATGGTACAGATCGTTAGTTTATTATAAATTTATAAATAACAAGTTGAACTTAAATATTACTTGTAATTTTTAAAGTGGAAAGTATGTAAAATGATAATTCAAAACTAAGCACAGTGATAAAAAAACTATAAATTAAATTGAAAGTCAAACAAAACATAAAATCTCAGTTATACTGTTTGTAATTAAATTAACAAATATTTTGATTTGCGGAATAAAATGGAGAAACACTTATCTGTAGAAAGTTCCGCTTCCAGGTGTTATCCGACATTAACTATGAAAATTCCCAAGTATATTATCCAGTTCTTAATATATACTTTGTCATTAATTAAGTAAAATTCGTCGTTGGCATTTCCAATGATAATCCTCTAACTACCAGCATGCTTTTCAAACAAACTTACACGACTATTATCATGTTTCCCAAGATTCTGGTAGCTTAGAAATTCAATATTTCGTATCAAATAAATCTGAGACGAGAAGTACGGACAAAAGGCCTTGTTAAGAAGACCTTTCAATCAAAATGACTTAATTAAAGTTCACTAAACTCTTAATAATCAAATCCGCGATAATGCGAAGTAAACTTTGGTAATCGTAAACTCAACGTTTTCTTTAAAAAAATCGTCTTTTTTTCATATTTATTTAGACAACGCTCCTCATTTTTTTTGTAGTGCCTTCTTTATTGTCATTTTTTTTTATATGACTATTCTATCGTAAGTTGGCGTATGCATGTACAAAATTTAAATATTGACAATGTAATTGTGTGGAATGAAATCGTTACATATGGTGCTCGTGCTTACATATCAAAACCAAATTTTCATAGTTGTACAATATTTAGCAATGATATGCTCATCATTCAAATGAACAAGCTGGAAGTATATCTAAATAAACCCATATATGCAGGCTTCAGTGTTTTAGATGTTTCAAAAACTTTTTTATACAATTTTCATTATGGTTACATCCTACCTAAGTTTCCAAATAATTCCAAGCTCTTGTACACAGATACAGATAGCCTTATATACACATTTTCGGTTCCTGATATCTATGAGTACATTAAAGAAGACATTGATAAATTCGATACATCTGACTATAGTCCTGAAAATATCTTTGGAATTCCATTAGTAAATAAAAAAGTCCCCGGCTTAATGAAAGATGAAAATCATGGCGCAATTATGTTGGAATTTGTAGGACTTCGTGCAAAATGTATGCTTACACTGTTGATAAAAATGTTGTAAAAAAATCAAAGGGTTCTACCCATGCAAGCATCAAACAGATCACGATAAATGATTATAAACATATTTTGTTTGATGGTAACGTAATAAGGAGATATCAATATTTGATAAGGTCAAAGAGACATGATGTGTTTACAATAAAACAGAATAAAGTAATACTTAGTCCTTACGATGATAAACGATTGGTAAATTTCAATTTCACAGATACTAGACCTTGGGGATTTAACTTTACTTTAACTTCTGTTTCAGAAAAACAATAATTATGAGCAGTCTTGAAAATAAACTGCATGATGAACTATGGTGCAGTAGTGATCAAATCTACAGAAAGTACCTGAAGCGTTCTTTGATGGGGAAGTGTTCCTCTGAAAGCTTTGTATTGCATATACTACAACATATTATTATTCCTGATGAGTGTTTTAACTGGTGTGCTATAAATTCAAAGTGTGCAAATGAAGTTATTATTAAGACATTATTTGATAAAAAAATTAAATTGGACAATAGCATTAAAAGTTTTACAAAATTGTGCATTAATAAAGGTTACAATTCATTAACTTTTAATGAAGTTGATAAAATCTTAGATGATATGAATTTACTTGATAACGTACCGCTTAAAATGTATGTATACAACTTATTATGGGGCGGTGATGATGATGATTCAGCAAATGTTAAATCTAGCTTAGAGAATATTAATTCTGCTTATAAAGATACATTATTTATTATAACTGAATGTATTGAGAAAGCAGCATATTATGCTAATTACAAATGCCTCGATATTTTGATTGAAATATTATTAGAACAAAACATTAACTATAAGTTTCAACCATGGGAAAACGAGGAACATCACAAAATTTATTACTGGATACTAGACAACATCAATAAAGGCGAAACAAATTCAAATTCCTGCTTGGGATGGAGGTGTGGACCAGATTCGGGTATATGGCCATCCAGTAATCTAAGTGATTATAGAAGTACTTTAGGTTCACTTTATAAGATAATGAAATTTTAAAATAAATGTAATATTTAAAAATAAAATACTATTCTTTTGTGTGTCTGTTTTATTTCATCTAAGAGCTACATCCTTTTCTACAAACTATATATATATATATATATATATATATATATATATATAACTAATATAAGTAATTTGTTTCACAAAGTACAGGTTAAATGTTATAAAACAATATCATCCTTATTGATCCATGATCTTTCATCCAATCCCCACCATTTTACGAATAACTTATTATTCTTGGAGCGAAGCACTTTTTCTACTAGATATACATCGGGATACTTTGTTTTTGTAATTCATGTTCATAAACCCTCCCAGTACAGGATTTCCTTCATGTCTTCCAGCATGTATGCAGTGGGGTTAGTAATGCGAACTTTCACAATCTTAAATAGTTCACTAGACCAATCGGTGTGTATCCTTTGGCGAAAATATTTTTAAATTTACTGATTCGTACTATGTCACCGACAGAATATCGATTCCTATCGAATATTTTTATGTTAGTGTAAGCCTCTAGCTTTGTATGATTACCAACATCTTTGGGCTTCATTCTAATAGTTCTATGCTTACGATTGTTATAATCCATAGTTATGGTATCAATTGTATCAATCCATTTGTATTTACCTTGCAGGCTGAATGACTTATATAGAGCACCTTTAATGGTTCTGATAACACGTTCAGCAATTGCAGCCTTCTTTGTGCTATAGGTAGAGTAATGATTGACTCCATAACGATGCATTAGTTTAGTAAAATGCTCATTGTAGAATTCTTTTCCTGCATCTGTCTGCAAATTGGTAGGTTTCCGACCTTTTCGAAGATTGTTTGCATGGCCTTGGTAACTTCTTGACCTGTTTTCGTTTTTAATCCTTTAATCCATAAGTATTTTGAAAAACAGTCGATGACCACTAATATATACTTATAACCCTTATTTTGTTTGGCATATGTGTTAAATTCAGCTAAATCTGCTTGCCAAAGATCATCAAAACCTCTAATTATTGTTCGCCTTCGTTTAAAATTTTTCGTGCAGGTTTGTGCAATTCGTTGACGAGTTGTAATTTGGACATGGTGCTAATTTATCCACAATTTCTTTAAGTTGATGTAGTTTTCCTCCAGCGCTAGATAAGCGTTGGCGTTTCCTTTGAAAGTGTTCCGAACTGCTTGTAAACAGAAATCAAGGTATCCTTTATTTATAGCATCACCATCTTCTTCAGGGTCAGCTAACTGTGTCAAACGATTTCCATCCAAATCGAACCTTGTTGATACATAATATTGCCTAGTGATGACATCTTGAGGATCTATGGGATTGGCCACATTGCTAAGTCTCTTATTCTCAATATCAAATTGATTAGCATCAATCTGTTTAAACTGAGGAGCTAGTTTCTTTAATTGATACTGGACATATGAACGTCCAAATTTGTCAAGGGGCATTTTAGTTGTGATATGTCGACATCAATGCATTCTCATTTATATTGTTTAAAAAGCGGTTGTTCGGTTTTTCAATGTATCCATCTTCATATAGTTCTTCTACAATTGATATTATGTCATTTACAACACCTGTGTTTCCGCTAATTTTTCTGCCCACAATACTTCCAGATCACGAATTAGTTCATGTATATCATTCCAATATTTATATTCAATGGGTCTGTTTGTTAATTCCTTAAAAAACATAGCTCCACCTCCTCCCTTGGTTGTGGTGGGTGATGATGACAGCAAGGGTTTGATTATTTGTGTATACTTTTTGCTGCGGCTTCCTCGAATCTGTGCACTTACGTCATAATCACGCCTTACTACATTCGTAGCCTCTAAAATAGTTCTATATTTTTTTCTATCTGTTGACTTTACTAGACTTAAGTCGGGTTCATTCATAATAAGCAGATCATATAATCCAGGAGTCCCTTTATACGTGACACCTTTAATAATTATATCGTCTCCTTTAATTGTGATGGGTGTATTACCAATTGTCCATTTATACTTCTGCCGTATTATTTTACGAGCCTGAATAATTTTTTTCTTTAATATCCTCTCCTTGTTATCCATTGCGACAAACAGGTACCGGTTCACCTTGAACAGGTAGCTGTTTACACTAAACAGATAGCTGTTAATACCTAAACAGATCAGTTACTACTAAACTGCAGAATGCGGTTTAGGTATTATATATATATATATATATATATATATATATATATATATATATATATATATATATATATATTCGCCTTATATACCAAAACGGATTTAATGAGTAGGTATCCGTTTACCATGAACAGGTAGCTGTTTCGACAAACAGGTACCGGTTCACCTTGAACAGGTAGCTGTTTACAACTGCTGAATGCGGTTTAAGGTATATATATATATATATATATATATATATATATATATATATATATATATATATATATATATATTATATAGCATTTATAACATCATCAATATCTTTATAAATATCATCATCACCACCACCGAATTCTTTCTCACGAAAACGACGGTAGTCAACAACTTGCTGTATGAACTTTTCATAAAAACACACCAGATTGTAAGATTCAAGAAATTCCAATCTATAGCTTACTATATCCTTTAAATTGAATAGTTCTTCTATACTATGTGAGTTGAATGTGCAAAATCAGTAATTTTCTATCATAACAGTTTTCAAAATTCTGTCATATCCTTTAATTAATTCCCAATTGTAATAAATACCAAGATTACTAGATAGAGATTCATAATGTTGATCATAGATTATATCTTCTTCTTCGTTTACATTTGACCAATCAATTTTATTTTCAATTTCTTGGGATCGGAAAAATTGTAATTCTACATATGAATACCATCTTAGAAGCTCATTCCATTCCTTCATATCCAACACTACATTATTGCTTTGATCACAATTACACACCCAATACGCACCACTGGTGCAAGGTTGAGTGTGTACTGTATCCAATTTCCAGATGTTTTGCATGATGAGTATCGTTCGATAGTTTATAATAAGTACAATCGATTAAGTATTCCTTAGCTGCTTGTTTATACACTTCATCCTTGTATTGAAATGATGATGTCCAGTCAGTCTTAGCAGAAGAATAACCTTCATCATGTTTCTCTTCATTTTACTACTACCATCACTATTTTGACAGCACCAACAACAAAATGTTAAATTATTATTCAGATTGTTACTGCAATGATGTGGGGTATCCATATATAACGGTGAACTTCTGAGTTTCGATCGTTCCAGAAATGATTTTATTGCTATTTGCATGTCTTTACTTGCTCACAATTTCACTATGACTAAACACTGTTTAAGAAAATAATTCTAGTATTTCAATTTTACATATGGTGGGGTGCTACTATTAAAAGAAAATGTTATGTTTGTTGTTTTGCCAGCTGCACCCAAACTACTTATAAACACATCCTTCGTGTTTAGGAGTGTTTTAAATTCTTCAATTCGTGTTTCTTCTTTTTTGAAATACACATAAAAGCGTTCCGGCAATACACATTTAAAATCACCTGTTTCTATCACTATACGTTCACCATACTTAGTATTAATTATATCCATATTCATTACTTTATACTTTCTCGATATATCGAGCTCGCACGCATTTTTAAAGGGTTTGCAATAGGTGCTTTGATTTAACCCTGTTAATTCCATATTTAACAATTACGTGTTGCAGACTGATCTCAACATACAGCTCACTGCAATTTATATAAGAAATATGCGTCCTACATATTACAACATGCTTAAACTTGTTAAATACCTACTTTTGACCTTGACTAGAAATATAATATGATGATGATCAGCTCCAAAAATTTATATTTCCCGCTAAAAAGTTTGACCTTGAAAATTATATTCTTAGATTTATGATTACCTTGCAATTTCTATTTTTAGCTTTTCACCTTGACCTTTTTATTTTTCTAAGAAATATGACACCAGCGTAGGTCAATAACCTTTGACCTTGAAAACTATTTTTAGATTTATGATTACCTTGCAACTTCTATTTTTAGCTTTTCACCTTGACCTTATATTTCTAAGAAATATGACACCACCGTAAGTCAATAACCTTTGACCTTCAAAACTATTTTTGATTTATGATTACCTTGCAACTTCTATTTTTAGCTTTGACCTTGACCAACTACATTTTAAATCTCCGCTTAAAGTTTGACCTTGAGCTCCAAAAGCTTGATTTCACCACCAGAGGGCGAGTGACTCCAAAAATTTAAATCCCCCGCCAAAAACATGCTTGAGACGTGGAGCGCGTTCTGGCATAACGAGAAAACTGACTTGACCTTGAAATAAATCCCCATAAGATTTACATGGGGTGACCTTGAACTGGTCCAGGATCGGCCTTATATTACTACTAAATATAAATAGTTGGGGTGAACTGTGCTGCTCATATCCATCATAACTGTATTCAAACAAACATTAGAAGACTGCTTGCTTATTGACATCGAAGCCATTATTGTGAAAATCTATGGCTATTTCTACATTTATAATGTTCGAATTGAACAATTAAAAGGATTTTGTGAGTTTGTTAATGTTGAATACCAAAAACTATTGGGATACAGATGGTTGCACATTCTTAATAGCTTTAAAAAGTATTTTTTTGAAGTTTGGTTATGGTTTCTTCATTCATAAACTTCTACATTTCACAAATGTGTGTACTCTGCAAAATATTCAACGGTAGTGAATATTCATGGTTCTATCAAATTTAAAGCAACAATTACCAGAACGGGAAAATGAAGTATTCTTTCTCACTCTGCTGTTAGCTTTGCAAAATGAAGGAGAAGACCTAGTTGTAACTTAATTTAAAACATCAGTGACTATGTGTTATAATACTTGTATAGCCTATTTGGATAAATGGACGCAACACTTTGAAGATTCGCAAGCGTTTTATTGCTAAAAGACGAACCTCTGTGGTCAGATAGAAACTCATTAACTGATTTCCAAAAACACCACCCAGGTATTCATATAGATGATTCGGACCTTTTTATGAAATTGTATGCATTAAAAAATACAGCCAGTCAAAGAATAAAAGTGTGGAAAGAAATTTCGGTTTCTATTGACAAACAATGGGCCGAGCTTTTTAACCACTTCAGGAGTGAAGATTATACCAAAAAACAAACAAATTAAAAATTGTTTAAATGTGCATGTATTACCGGGATCCAACACCGCCGCGGAAACGGTTTTTTTTTTATTGAATACCATTTGTAACAGTGAAAAAACTAGACTTACTCTAAGAACTTTAATATGACCTCTAATGACAAAACGTAATTTTGAAATCAATCGCCTTGCATTTTTTAAGTATCTACGAGATCATCCAGATATTCTACGAAATAGGAAAATATACAAATGAGTAACGTTTTGCTTGCTATGTACCGGGTGGCCAGCTAAGAACGGCCGTCGGCCATATCTCAGGAATGGATTATAGCACAGGTTCGGAAAAAAAAATTTTATAAGAAAAGTGGCCCCGAGAAACGCCTGGAAATTATTTTCAGACTTGTAGGTCCACCGCTAGAGGGCGTATGGCCGACTGCCGTTCTTAGTTGGCCACCAGGTACTTTCAAAAGCCGAAGTAAAGTACAGAATTAAATTAATTTTTTTAACGTTATTGCATTAAGACATGGGACGCCTAAAAACTTATCATAAACAACCACAACATTTGCCACTTAGACTAAAGAACATAAAAACTCATAATGTTGTATCTAATTTAAAAGAAATTTCCCCTCTCCTTCCCCTTACTGAGGAGTATTTGGTACCCCTCAGACTTTTCAGACTCTGCAACCATCTCCCGTATTTCCTTTTTACATAAATGGTCACCTTACATATGATTCTTCTTATGCCAACTCTGGGTATGTTTTAGGTATGCGTCATGGCCATGTTACACGGCGCATGCTTTTTATATTTGGTGTTTCGCACGTATATTTTTTACATAATAGATACGTTGCCATTAATGTAATTGAATCGATTTTTATTTAATGTTAAGGGAAGGTGATAACTGAAATTGAAGCAAACCTTTAATGAGATTTTATATGCGGAATTCATTGTTTCCTACTTTATAAAAACTTCCATAATTAACGTTACCACTCAGAAAAAATGAAACTCTTTATAGAGGTTACTGTACTAACAACAACTTTCTTGTTTGTGCATGTGTTTGTACATGTAATATATTTATAGTTGTTGATAATTGATCAAATTTGATTTACCGTATAATTACATGCATGTTTAGTAACAAAAGGTCCATTGACATACATAATTTTGATCTTCAGTTTGGAATGATTTGCTAGATGTAATGTGATTATAAAATATAGACACAATAAAATTTGATCAAATTATGATAAAATTTTTTTCTAAAATGAATCTCTAAATCGCATGCATTCACTAACGAACTTTGAAAAACTCGATTGACCGAATGGATGCTGAACACTGAACAGACCTCGGAAATTAAGGTATGTGTGAAGAGTAATTCACAGATGCTTTGAATTTAGCATTATGTAATATATCAAGCAATTAACCATGTCCAAAATCATTGAAAAAGTAAGCGTAGGGTAGTACTATATAGAATCCATAAAACGTATAATTTCATATTATAGAATTTTTTATTATTAATGGTATAGTAAAAGGAATGACAAGGTATTGCAAAGATTTATAACCCTTGACGTATATAATAACAGCTGAATAATTTGTACATTTGCTAAAGACTAAAAAATAAATTTATTGGGTAATTTTGTATTTATGATGTGTACATAACAAATAAATTTATGATTTTACTTAAGAAAGTGGGTTATCGGCATTTTCCAGCACACTTCGCACTTACCTACCTTATATATGAAGGGTGTGAACACTGTAAATATTGGTTAGCAAAGCGTGTTGTGCTCCTTATGTTTTTATAACATGCAATATTCTACTTAAGCTGACAATTCACCTAAATTTTCATTTATACGTTGAAATCGTATATAGATGCAACTGTAATGTATAATACACGCGGTCTTTCAAGTTCCAGAAAATTCCAATTCGATAATTAACATATTTAAAGTTCTGCAATTGTCCAATAATTTGTTATCTGCTACTTATTTGAATCTATGAATTGGTGTAATATGTAATTAAATGTTATTTTTGGAAGATGTATAATTATGTGACTATACTTTATCACTACTTTTATCATTTTTAAAAACGTATGTAATGATTAATTGGTTCGTAATGTATTACTTATATTAATTATATTAATATCAATTTAATCTCATTTACATTGCTAAGGTTCTTAAAGCGCACAATTATAATACTTATCGTTCGCTTGATGATCACCATTTTATAGTTGTTGTATGTATGAAGGCGCTGTATGACTTACATGCATGTTAACATGTATACTTGTTAAATGCAATTTCCTTAAAATTAAAATTAAAATTAAAATTAAAATTAAAATTTAACGTATGTAGCGTGAAAAGAAAAACAGATATTGATTACCAACATGTGGCAAATTATGTACAATTGACAGATAATTTTTAAGTTTCAAAAATTATATTGCTTTCGCCCTTGCTGGGTTTCTTTTAATTAAGATATTATTTCAACAAAAAAAGTGACAAAATTATCTGAGGAATCTAATTGCTCGTATTTCTATGATTTTACTATAAAATTCAAGCATTGTCTTTAACAATTCGCAAATGCTTTGGAATTGCTTGAAGGCAAAATGTATGCCCATTGTACAAAACAAAATTAATAGTACGTTAGATATTGTTCTGAACGGAGGAATTTCAATTTTTACATTTTTCCTGAAGTACAATATATATTCTGTATGTTGCACCTGTTCTAAATTCAAATGTATTGTCTAGCAATTTTCTCATGTTACCAAGAGTGTTTCAAATAAAAATGTTTTACAATAATTTTATCTGGCGTTATTTCTACCTTTAGATTTAAAATGAGCTCACAAAAGAATAATCAAGTTTTTATGTGGTAAGTACAATACATGTATCGTACTAATGGCAATGCTTTTGGATAGCTTATTTAAGACAGTAAATATCCAATATAACGTCGACCAAAATTTATTGTGGAAGAAACAATAATAGCTCGACAGTATTTAATTTCTCAAAACTAGTACATAACAGTAATGTCGGTAGTGTGTCTCTTAATATGGCTAGGAATAATATTAAGCAGAAAAGTAAAATCCCGGTGAGTAAATTTACAAATAAGATTATGCAGAAAACTAATTGTAATATTTGTTGCATGATTTCTGCAATATGCCTTGCCAATACCAACGACAACTCCGAGGAATTGAATTACATTGCGAATACTCATGAAATCAGATTCGCAGGGGAGATTCTTAATCTTGCATAGCAGTAGATTTACCATACAGACAATTTCTCGGAAAATAGCGAATATTAAAATAAAAACCCACAGACTAAGAGATCCGCAAATCGACTTCTGGTAATAATTATTTTTGCCACACTAAACAAATTACTATTTAAAGATGCAAATTTGGGTAATCTGATATTGGTAATGTAAGAGAGTTTAATTCGAAATGATAGTAATAAGCAATATTTTAAAATACGAAAACTAAAACTGACCAATTGTCGATAGCGAATTTTTCTTTTTTGCAGTTTAAAACACAGTTAGACATTAATTTACTCCTTTTCGTAAATGTGCACCTCAATTATATAAACTACATGAATCTATTACATAAAACATAACATTAAATTAAACATTTAAAAACCCCCACAGAAAAGAGTGTACTTTTAAAACCTCTAAAAAATAAACACATTGTCTTGAACCAGAGCTAAGAAAAGTCTCGATCAAGTCACCTTTAGAACAAAAAAATAAATAAAATAAATCAAAACCTCTAATAAAAAGTAAAACAATCCCTTCATGAACTAGAAAAGAGCTGATGATCAAACCGCTGAACATATTTTCTTGATCATAGCTAAGAACACTCTCGATCAATTCACCTTTAAAAAACACCCCTCTCTTTTTTTCGGGGGTTAAAAAGTAATACAGAGCATTGGAAATTGAATTTTCACATTTTTCTAAATTCAAATGTATTGTCTCGCAGTTTTCTCATGTTACTAAGAGTGTTTAAATTAAAATCTTTTTCAATGATTTTATCTGGCGTTATTTTGTAACGTTTCCTTTCTGTTAATTTATAATTTAGTGTTTCGAGGAAATTCATTTTTGAATGAAGCGAAACGTTACCACTTCATTTAAGTTATAAACGCTAATTGGTAGTACACATGAAAAATAGTAATACCAAGAATTAATTTGAAAATATGATCGGCCGGTTGCTTTCTGTTACTGGGTAACGAGAAAAAAAAGAGGAAAATAAATAAGAAAAGAAAAACAGTCTTGTTTTAATGATTCCGTCAATGTCTGAATTTTTGGAAGTTACTTTCTAACTCTAAGTAGAGGATTAATTAGAAGTTGACAATTAAGAAACTATTCATATACGTTTATCTTATGTCTTGATTTGGATAATTTCGTACGCATATGCGGAATTGAGGAATTAAAAAAAAGGGCGTTTTACAAATTGAAAAGCTCGAACATCATCTTAGAGGTAAATGGATTTTTTTTTTGTATCTCTTCATTCTGAAACGCCATTTATTTTTAGCTTCATTTTTGGGATTTTTTACCTTGAGCTTCGTTTATTATGGTTTTTCGTTTTTGGAATTTCTTTTTGTTTTGCTGTTGCTTCAACGAAAAGTGTGGAGATTACAATCGAGACGTTTAACGGATAACTGTTTCGTCAGGATAATGAAGGTCAGATTAGTTAGTTTAAGTTTGCACATCCAGTGCGGTAGCAAAGTTGGTCAGTGCACTATCCTTTCATTCTTATTCAAGTTGGATAATAATTACAGTTTATTGTTTAGACAGTTGTTAGATTTAAATTTGACAGTGAAGACGTGTTTACACTGTCACTCGGAAACTTACCGTGGATATTTAATTCTGAACGCTAAAGAACACGACATTGAACTTATGTAATTCTTGTTCTCATTGATTTCTGTTAGTTATAATTACGTTTGACCTGTAAACCCTATAACAAGATTAATTTACCATAATTTTTCTTTATTACTAATTTCAAAATGTGAAATTTTAATAAGCAGTTTTGCCAGCAAGATCTTCCAGCACTGACGCTTTATCAGTGTAAAATAAAATTGACACATATTGCTACCAAACTGTTAGCCGTTTTGTTGATGACGTACCTAACCACGATTGTTAGTTTACCTTTCATAATCCATAATTATAATTGCCATTGATGCTTAATTTGAAATTATTATAGACCTGTAAGTTTATAGATATACTGTTTGTCACATTACTGATTTAGTTAAAACTATTTGCTTATGATAGAAATTACTAAGGGCAATTGAAATAATTTATTTTTGTATTTGAATATTTAATACGGACTAGTGTCTTACTGACCAGTTTATTCATTCACACTTCGTTTATTTTAAAGCTCAATATACTTATGTGCCTTTATTGTCTTGTTTTATTATTAGGTGTACCCATGTTGAGTTGTAAGTAACTTTTCCTTTATAGCTATTTGTCACCCTGCTTCTTGAGGCGGGAGAGCAGGTACTCTTAGATTCGTTGGACCTATATGTTTTAAGCTTCTGGCGCCCTTTTATCCTTGTGTTTCCATTTAACTGACCCTCGACCCAACCGACGAGCTGCTAATAACGAATCGTGTTACCACCTAGAAAAAGTTACCTTCCTTTAATTATCGGGTTATTTTTCTTTGTTCTTCGTGTTGACGACAATTTCTCTCAGAATCACAAGCTTTCGATTTGTAATGGACTCACAAAAGAATAATAAATTTTTATATTATAAATACGATACAGGTATAGAGTAAAGAGTTTTGGATGGCCTGCTTAAGACTTTTAAGTATCCCATATAGCGCCGATCAAAATGTATTGCGATAAAAATGTTAACTACAGCGCAACATTTTTTTTTTAATTTAATTTCTCAAAACTAGTACATAACTTAGCTAGTACATAGCACTATAGTCTATGTAAACTATTTTCAAAACCACGTGATCTATGCCGTCAGAATGACGTTTTATTACACCAACGTACCAGTTATACATCCGCATTACAAATCGGAGTGAATTCTAGTGAATTTCGCTCGAACGATTTAGTGGAATTCTTTTAAAATAATCCACGTTGTCATTTGTCTTGTTTAATTTCTAACGTCATATTTTGATTTATTTCGTTTCGCGCATCGACAGTTTTACGTGTTTACATACTGCCTTCTTTATAAAAAATCTGTTCTTTTCAGAACAAAAATTTCGTTTATAATTATGCCTCTCAAGCGGTTTAGTAATAGAGGAAAAGAGACGATTGCATCTTTAATTTCGTTTTTCCAAAGTGGAACGCGATTATGAAGTACATAGATTAATGTTTTAATTACGTTGTATCAAATTTCTTCTTTCAGCGTGACAGCCGCATTAAATATTAAAAGAATGCGTATTATTTTAATATTTTTAAAGAATTTTTTGTATAAAATAGGACAATCGTCGGGAGACCGAAACCGAACCTTCGTTTATTGGAATCTTGGTACAATATTATTAGTCTTTCAGTTTTGATTGTGAAATTGATCAACATACGTTTGGAAAAAACATAAAGAATTTTAATAACTTTCTATTGAATGTTGAAATGTAAACAAACATTTGACAACACTGTTTATATTTGACGTCATGAAGTTCTAAAGAAAATATATTGGACTACTCAGTGGTTCAGTGGTAAAGGTGTCAGACTTACAAGTGAAATGTAACAAGTTCGAATCTGAGAGTAATCAAGTGCTTGGGAAAAAATCATAATATATGAATTCGACTCAAGTGCGAAAACAGTCCTTCTCAGGATTAAGCCTGATGACGCAAGCAGAGTTCCCTTCCGAAACGTCGCGCTATAAATGCAAAAACTGTGGAAATAGGCCGATCAACTCAACTAATGTGAAACCACAATTACAAAACACTTATAATGCAGAATTAGTACAAAACTGTAATGATGCCATTGGTTAATCTGTTAATATTGCTAGGAATAATATTATGCAGAAAAGTAAAATCCCGGTGAGTACATCTACACATATATGCAGAAAAGTAATCGTGATATTTGTTACATGATTTCTGAAATATGTCTTGCTCCGAGGGATTGAATTACATTAGTTCTCTGTCTCTGTTTAGTCGGTAAGTAAAAGAATGTCGAAGGTTAAGTAAAGCGAATTTCTCTCTCTTGCAATTTAAAACAAAGTTAGGCATTTACTCCGTTCAGTAAGTGTGCACCTTTAATTATATATATATATATATATATATATATATATATATATATATATATATATATATTATATATATATATATATTATATATATATATATATATATATATATATATATATATATATATATATATATATATATATATATATGCGTGTGTGTGTGTGTGTGTGTGTGTGTGTGTGTTACACTCATATGCCGAATTCGCCCATTCGCCGAAATAAATAGTCAGATCGCGATATGATCAAATCTACCCACAACGCGCCTTAATCTGTCTAAAAAATGGAAATAAAAAGGAAAATTAAAATCTACGGTAACGTAGGTTGTAATTTTCCTTTTTTTTCCATTTTTTTAGATAAGTTTTTCATACGATTATCTGCCGAAGTACTTTAATATTGGGCATTTAAGCGCTATAGACGTAGTATGTACCATTAAAGGTTTACATAAAGGTGCACACCCCACATCAACTTACGTTTACAGTTTTTTACCTGTTTTTTTACAGAATATTTTAGTAAATAGTAAAGGTAGACACTATGAAAGAAAAAAGTTGATTTTATGGCGAGGTACGTGAAGATATTGTACAATTTTATATTGATCGTTCTAGATTAATGCGTAACGAACGTAACACAAAATTTAATATCTTAATTAGTTTTTCTAAAAAATAAGACGCAACAAGAAGAAACAGAAGATGATAACAAATTTTCAATATCTAGGAAAAACGCATAAAACATCCAAGCATACCAAAAGTTAAAATTAAGATTAAGACGTAACGTAACGTAAAATCCCTAAATAACAGAGACCAGGAAATAGAAAATGAAATCAGGGAACATCAGATAAATACATGTGCCTATAGGAGACGACAGAGAAGGAAAAATGATAGGAGAGTATTTACTAATACATAGGGTACAAGGAGACGAACGTGCAAAATAGGAAGTAGCATTGATGATAAATAAGAAATTGAAACCAAATAGTAAAATGCGAATACATATCCCATAGAATAATTATAGTTACAATGAAAATAGACAGAACGGTTGTAAAAACAATGGAAGTATATGCACCAGAGAATTTCAAGCCACAGAATGAACGGGGAATTTTATGACATCTTACAAGAGCAAATTGACAAAATATCCAACGGTGATATTTTTGAGCGTAATGATCGACCTGAAATTGCGTAATCAGCCAGGTCGATTGCAAAATTTAAGTAATTTGAACTATTTTACAGTCAATCAAACACAAAATAGAATATATTTCTTATTTTGATTTTTCTAAACTGGGTAATAGTTATTTAATACAGAGTTTTATAACAGTTAGAAATATAAATTTATATGTATACTAGAGATACTTAAAAAGTATTCAATTATCGCTTCATAACTTGGATTTTTATTATAAAGCTACAGGGTGTGATCAAAAAGTTTACGACGACCCGTGTATTTCCAAACTTTATCAAGCTTTGTAGTGTGAATTTGAGTTGCGAATGGTTTTACTGTGTAGGCTACAAGCAAGGAGTATATAATAAGAAAGAGGCGCAATCATTCGATTTTAAGCGTAAGCAAGAAAGTTCCCCGGCCGTTAGGATGTTTTCGTCGATCCCTCTACACATCAGGGAACCGAACTAACCTTAATATAAGTAAAGAACCATTTACAGGTAACATCAACGATTTCTTTCAAATGTTAAGCAGCATTGTTGTCAGCTGTACTTTTATTTTAAATTTTTAAATGACCATAGTACCTGAATATTATTACCTGCACCACTCTTTGCTCGCACATCAAACAAAAGTCGTATTACAACAATGAATACCTGTAGGTTTTCTTATTTCCTTAGAATTGAAAATATTCATATTTATTTAAAACATACATTTTTTATTGAACGATTTTAATTAATGGACAGTTATATGTATGTGTACTTATAATGAAGTTGCAATAAAAGGGAAATCATTTTTTTTATTTTCAATATGTTTAAAAATTAATTCTGGCTGAAAAAAAGTTAATTAGAATCTGACAAACCCGCGAATGAACCTGCTCGTACAAACATGTTATCAGACGAATTTTCAAGTAGTTAACAATTCTGCATAAACTGGTTTTTCTATACAGTGTGTCCGAGATTCAGCATGCATGTATTGCTATATTCGTTAATATTGAAGATAGAATGTCGGTTAAATGGGGAAAGTTTTAGAGAATTTTATGGCTATCATCATGGTAAAGTTAGATTTGAAGTAACTTTTTTTGTTTTTGAAATAATTGAAGAAAACAAAAAGTGTGCATTTTCTACTACCCCCTGTAGCTCTTTTATTTGAAGTCTGACAACATTTTGATTTGAACATTATTAGGGTAAAACACCCAATGGTTGGCGCAATTAAATATAAGGAATATTGAGAAAAATTGATACGGGTGTTTAAAATAATGATAACATTATCGAATAATATACATTTTACCTTTTTATTTTTATTTTGGATAATAAAAAAATAAATTCTTTCTCAAAAACTCCTATTTGGTGTGATTGGCACCAAATTCTAGTTATTGGCAGAATAGGTTTGCCCAGTCATTGGCATATTTTTCCAGTCATTGGCATTCTGGTGGCCCAATTATTGTCATGTTTTGTGAGTATTAAAAAACTACTAATGCATAACAAAACTAAATAGCAAAACTACTACTACTAAATGTAATAAAAATAACATTGCACGATATTAGAAAACTAATTAGGTAGTACCTATATAAAAAAATCTTTTTTACATAATCGAAAACAATAACACTAGTTCAAAAAAAATAAGTAGGTGTATACCAAAATACTTAAAATAGGTAGTAGAAACTTAAAAACTAGATTTAACAACATTTACCTATTTAGTCCTTAAAGCAGTGCAAACTTTACAAGTAAAATATTCTTTGTAAGTGTTTTTCTTCTGTAAACAATTATAATGGTATGCCCTAGTACAAAATTGACATTTTATTCCAAAGCTTATTACAGAAAAATTGCGGGTACATAAAAACAAAGTCCTTTATTAAGTACTGTGTTATTTTTTGGAGGTATTTTAAACCTATTTTTTCAGCAGTCGAATTATCTGTTTCCAGAGAAGCAATATTTCTTACATGGGTTGGTTTTGTCTTAATAATCTTTTTTTCTTGTCTCTTCTTTTCTCTTTCAAGTTTTGCATTTTCTTTATCTTGCTTTCCTTTTTCTTTGTCCTCAAGGATTTTCTTAAATCCGCTGGAGCTTATGACGAAAGGAAGCCGTTCAGTCTGACGCTTACCTTTCCTTTCCGGGGTTTTGGGCCATTGCAAACAACAACTTAGATCAGATGTTGAAGGCTGGTTAGAACAATTTGCCCGATTTCCATGAAGAGGACTATTCGTTAAAGTAGTCTGATTTATTTCAAAAATCCGAATCCGTTGACGTATTGCATTTTGCTCGTTCGGGTAAATTTTCACATATAACTTCAGTTTCTGCAACTACAATAGAAGCTTGTTCACCGATAAGAAATATAGGCATATTTTCTATATCAAAATCTGGATTTTGACTAGAACTTGGTTCTTCTTCGACTATAATTTCTTCTGCAAAATTGGAATTATTTATTGGACGTTGATCGCAACTTGGAATGTCTTCGGCCATATTTTCCACTGTAATTAAAGATTCATCTTGATCAGATCCGTTGCTACGTTCTTTGGTTAAAAAGTGACTGTAAATGTTGATCAGTAATCTAAAGTTATCCTCACATTCTGCTTCGACAAAATTTTTTAAATCACCAAGTTTAGTGGATCCAATTATGTCACAAAATTGTGTGTATGTCAATACTGATGTATTTTCAGCATATACTACAGCCGATACTTCCCTCTTTTCGTTTTTCCCCAAGCATTTACTGAAATCTATAGCTTCACAATTCCAGGGATATAAGCCGCAAGCCTTGAATCCATTGGAAATGGTAGATGTTTTTAAAGTTTTAATGGCGTTGTTCAAAAGCAAAGTGTTGCTTACCTAATTGGGCTAGCGGATTTGTTCTTCTCCAGTCTAAGACAGCACGCTTCCACATCGTTTTTAAAGGTTTAAAGCAAGCAACGTCGGCTGGCTGTAAAATCCGTGTGGCGTTGGGGTAAAGCGCAATTAAGATAATTTCTAACTGCGTGCAAAGTTGACTGATCTCATAAGTTAAGTGGGTTTTGTGCCCATCAACAAAAAGAATAACAGGTCTCTTAATCTTATTTTTCTCTAGATGCTTAAGAAAAATGTTAGAAATATATTCATAAAATATTTCTGACTTCATCCAACCATTTTCGCTTAAGCCTAGGCCCCAGTCGTCTGGAATACTAAAAGCGATATTTGAAGGCAGCCGTTTATATGGATATATTATCATTGGCGGGACCATTATACCTGACGCCGAAAATGTAAACATAACGGTTAAGTTAGATTTTGCTTGCCCTTGCTCAACTTCATAGACGTTTTTTGCACCCCTCGGAGCTAACACCTTGTCGTTTTTGGGACATAGTAAAAAACAAGTCTCATCCCCGTTAAATATTCGAGATGGCTCATGAAGAACGTCAACAAGTTGTTTTTCTTTTAAGTAATCCTCTACTTTAGTGAACCAGCCTTTTATGTCCTTCTCAGAAACAGTAGCACTAGAAGAAGTTACACCTTCAGGGCATCGGATAACAAGTGTAGGATGTCTTTTCAAAAATGAGTGGTACCAATGCTTTCCAGGAGAATTGTTTTTAAAAGGATTTGGTCTTTGGTTTCTATCAAGAAAGGACTTAACAGCGGCTTGAATATCTTCCAGCCGACGCGGAAAACCCTTTTTATGGCTTTCCAATATCCAATTTACCAGCAAAGCTTCCTCTTCGGATGTTAGATAAGTGGCAGGTCCTGGGCGGGTTTTTTTAAATTTTTCGCTTAGGCGGAACTGCAGAGTCTGACGAGGTACTCCATACTTTTCAGCAGCTTTTGATTTTGGCATACCATTTTGAACTGCCGCAATCGCTTTCTGGATAGACTCTTCGGTATATGATTTGGTATATTTACGTGATTTTGCTGAGACTTTAGGCATTTTGTGATGTTGGAATCTTCTGCAATAGAACGGACTAATAGTAACGTAATAGGTAGTTCCTGAACATAACTAGGTGCACAATTATTGGAAAGAAAATGTTATTAAAAAAAAATTCTTAAGCGTCTTAATAAACTTGAAGAAACTTAATGACCAGATCTCACAAGGGATTATATTTTATAATGTCTTTATTTATTAATTTTTATTTATTTCTTATAGCCCTTAATTAACGGTGCATCAAATTAACTGAAATAATGTTTAAATTTGCGGATAGTTAGGTAATGCCAATAATTAGGCCGTACAAATTTTTACGATGCCTAATCATTGGCATTGCTGCCAATAACTGGTTTTAATGAAATAAAAGACCCAATAGTTGGCACCTATTTAATTTTTACTTTATAAGCCCAGGAGACGGCTGAATAATAAATTATGTTACAAATAAAATTATAAACTTTCCGACTGAGTATATGTGTAAACGGTTCTGAAGGTAATAGATAATAAAATGCTATACTAACACTCACCTGTTCGTTATAAAATGGCTTCTTTTCGGCTGCGTGCTTTCCTAGGCTAGAAGAATTTAACAACTGAAATGAATTCGCGCCAATTTGTTACATACTATAAAGAAGTTTATTATACATATAAAACAGAGTCCTGTCTATAAATAGCAAAAATCGCCTCCAATGCCAATGACTGGGTCTATGCCAACCATTGGGTGTTTTACCCTATGACACTTTTAAAAGACAATTTTAAAAAAAGTACTAAAATTGATCTACAGTCATTTGTTTTTGAAATACATACACTAACTATTGTTTTTCATATGGACGCCATCTTGGATTTTTACATTATCGAATAGTATTTTTTATCACCTTTTCAGCGATGTATCACGTGATACGAGAATTTACTTCCAACTATCAAAAAATTAAAAAATATAAAATTTAAATAGTAGGCCTTGAGAAGGCATGGATTAATAAATGAAAAATTTATACAATTAGATTCCTCATTATTGTAATTTCTAATAAAATAAAAACAAAACCGATAATAGTAACTATCATAAAACATGCTCGATATGTCCCCCTCTACACTCCACACATTTTCTACATTTTCATATCATGTAATACATTGTAGAAGAGGTGTTAAAATCCACTATTCGGTAATGTAAAAATCCAAATAGCGTCCAAAAACAAAAGTTAGAAATGTATTAAATTTTGTAAGTAAAAACAGATAAATTCTCGTATCATGTGATACATCGCTGAAAAGGTGATAAAAAATACTATTCGATAATGTAAAAATCCAAGATGGCGTTCATATGAAAAACAATAGTTAGTGTATGTATTTCAAAAACAAATGACTGTAGATAAATTTTGGTACTTTTTTTAAAATTGTCTTTTAAAAGTGTCATAATAATGTACAAATCAAAATGACTTCAAATAAAAGAGCTACAGGGGGTAGTAGAAAATGCACAATTTTTGTTTTCTTCAATTATTTCAAAAACAAAAAAAGTTACTTCAAATCTGACTTTACCATGATGATAGCCATAAAATTCTCTAAAACTTTCCCCATTTAACCGACATTCTATCTTCAATATTAACGAATATAGCAATACATGCATGCTGAATCTCGGACACACTGTATATTTTAAACACTTTCCTTGTGTATGCATTTGTATTGAATTACCTTTTACCTAAACTCTTTTAAATTAAACTGTTACAAAGGTTATAATTATATTTCTTATTGTCTTTATATATTTTGCTAATTTCTAGAATTAGTTTCATTTGTTTTAATAAATAGTGCAGCAATTATTTTTTATTTGTTATTTCTATTTTTCATTAGTGGTGTGCTTGTACAAATTCATTTAGTAATTATAACGTGTAATTCCGTATTCCTGTGGGAAATAAATTATTTTTATTATTATATAATCGTAATTTATATAGATAAGTATTTTTATTGATTTTCCAGTAAGCAGGAAAATCACAATTATATTTTTAATACCTGTAATAAAGTAAACACGAGGTGCTAATATGCGCTTAAATTGTACAAATACGTCAAAATGTTTGATTAGTTAGCCGACTGAAATAAATCACAAGTATCGCAGAAAGCATATTCGGCAACATAGCAAAAATGAAGCACCCAGCAGGTAAACCAAATCTTGTTTTTCAACTACCTGCTAAAGCAAATTATTTTCCGTAACCACCCGTTTATAATTTATTAGAGAAAATTCGACTAGACAACCCAACATACGCCTATTACACAAAATCTTATACCGTTGCGCCTCTTCTTATTATATACTCCTTGCTACAAGCCTGTCTTCCACAGTCAGATAGTTTAAAAAAATTAGGATTGTGGTGGCGCCTATTCCTGGATTGAGCATTTGAAACTACCTTACAATCATTTTACCCCTTACATCGACCCCGCTCATTTCCATTGTAGCTGGCTTTACAACCCGCTTACCTCGGTAAGCCTGCACGGCGCTTACTGCGGTTTGGACGTGTAACAAATTTTAAGTCTGTATTTTTGTCTTACGTGAATTCAACATCTTAGTAATACGTAGGTGGAAAGTCTCACGTCTGTGTCTAGTGGTGCTCTAAATAATGTTGTTCTAAGGTCTCTCTGATGTATTATGTTTTGTATTACAAAACTTCATGTAGCAGCAGTAGATCCATACGACAAATGATTTCACTTTTCTATAAGTTTATCTATAAGTTCTGTAAATTCCCAATGAATCCTACCAAGAAATAAATTCAAATAAACATATATGACTTAATTAGATATCGAGTGGTGCACAGAACTTTTAACCTTCATATTCTATAAAATTCTAACAGAAATTAAGTCAGAACTTGTTCCACTAGTTAAACTGATATCAGGCTTAATAGCCTCTTTAAATTTATTAATATTATCAGATCGTAATTTTGTGAAAAACTCCTACATCTGCAATAATTCATTATGAATACTTCAAGTTTGAGTAGGTAGTTGACAGCAGTTCATTATTGATTATAGTTGATTGGAGACATTTACACAATAGAAGCCAAACTTTGTTAACAAAAATTTGAAATGCGTATCTTACCACTTATCTGTTTATTAATCGTGAAAAATTGAATATCCGTCTAATTTACAACTTTAATGTTATTATTAAGTGAAAAACTTTGGCACTAACGAATATACTAAAGAGTTCGAATCACTCTAAGGTCTTCTGCTATTAACTATTTTGTATATGTAGTGTTATTAATATTTTATAAATATTAAATTTGGTATTGCTATAATAATAAACCGCTATAAGTGGAGAAGAGGTGGGTTCTAATGTTATTTAAGATTTGATTCCTTTGCTTTACTGAAAACTGGTCGAACAAACAACACACATTTAAACTACACATTACAACTTATTTAGTTTCGGGAGACTTAATCAGCGATGAAAAATAGTGTAAGGCTATTAAAGTATTTTTGTATAAAAGTAATACAGAAACGAATATTACAGTAAAAGTAATGACCTACTTTCCCAATTTCAGAACAAAAAATTACTAACGAAAAAAAAACAACTTTTAATTATGGTACGATTATTAGTTAGACCGTTAAAAAAGAACTATAAAAATCAGGCTAAAAAATTATCCGACAAAGCAGTTAGGGTAGCTAATACTTAGTTTTGAGAATTAAAAATACCATTTAGAAGAGGCAATATTTGTAAACACGATTTGTTCAAAATATCGTGCTTGTATAGCAAATTAGATAAAATTAGGTTTTCCTTAACACCCCTGGCAAGAAATAACGTATTGCGACCGTTTGCAGATACCTGGTGACAGGTAAAATAGCTTAGCCAGTTTTGCATAAAATAACTAATACCATGGCCACTGAAATCCGTTTGATTCTTGATCAATATTTCCAACCTTCCATTAAAGACTACGAGAGATCCACAAGAGGTAACGCAGAGGCTGATCGTGACTTTCATATATTTGGTCTCAATCAAAAGAGATCCATAGATTTTGCAAAGGAGGTACGTAATAACATATTTAAAGAGGCTTTAGTTAGATTTTTCTTAGCATGTTGGTCTGATAATGGATTAGCCCTACTTCTTCTAAATAAAATATTGTACTTAAGCTTCAATGGAAAATATTTCGTCGATATAAACGGAAACATGGTAAAAGAGGAGGCTCCACAATTTTTGCTCGGCTCATGTAGAGGTAGACACCAAAATAATTTACCATGTATGCAGGAAAATAAAAAAAATTGGCTATAAGGTGAAATTGTAGGGAAAACGCACTACACTGGTATTTGCAGAATCTACGAAAAATTTTGGGCTTCGATATGCAAAGCATTAGCTGGTTTGCATTATAGGAAAGCGAAGAAAAGGCCGTTCAACATAATGTTTAAATCTGAACAGCATCAGGCAGTATTTTATGTCCTTGGAGATGGAAATTTTGATCGTGAGAATGTTTTCGAAATCTTTGAAATATTTGTCTGTCATTTGTATGGTGTAAGTATCACGAAAAGAATTCAACAAAGGCAGGTTAATGACATACAGTTTATGCTACTAAATCGTCAATATAAACTGCACGATGTTAATGAACCATTTATTAAGAAAAAATTGAAAAATTTTGATGCTGCAAGCTTACCACCATCTCAATCTGAATTATATCAACATCTTCTAAGAGCTCATTATATCACCAATATACTATATGGTTAAATGCTCGTAAAAAAGATTCAACAGAGTTTGTTGCAGAAGAGCATGGTAGGGAGCTTGCTGAAAATAATACATATAGATTTAAATGGTTTGAGGGACCTGTAATTCCAGAGTTGGTTCGAGATATTGTAATTAAGGATCAAACAGTTGATCAAATGAATGCTGAAATTGCGGGGAGTGAGACTGATGAGAATGATGATAATCGATAACAGTATTACGATGATGATTCTAGCGAAACTGACTTGTAAAATGTATACATCGTATTTGTATTGTAACAAAAGTGTATACATTGTAATAATAACATTGAATTTCAAATATATTATTTTCATATTTAATTTCAATAAAATAAAATGTAACTTGTAAATAATTATGAATCTAATTATTTAAGTATTGTCCTCATGTTATACATTTTAAAATATTTTCTTTGTATGATTGAAATTTAACTAAAAAAAATCCTTAATTAAAAAAACCATAATGAAAGGAATAGTCTTAAATTTGTTTTTTTTAATTTCCATTTTCTAAATAATCAAGCGTTCCAGGTAAGTGGTACATTTGACCCCGTGTTACGGTCCTTTGCCCCAACCTAGCTGTCCGCCCTTTTGGATTTAGACTCCTTAGGGGTCCAATATCAAGTGGTGAAAAAGGCGGACGATTTTTTCACCATCTTTAATCAACTTTTATATTGAACACCCGCCACCCCTTTTGCCCCAACTCACGTCTCCGTCCTTCGCCATTTCGTTTTGGTTAGGTCAAGACCTATGCCCGGGCAAACTTTCAGGAGTATTATCGATTTGCCGAAAATTAACACTTTTCCCGAAAAATAACGGTCACTCCTTATAGCTACCCCCAGCCCCAGCTAGGGTGTTCGCGTGACATTGATAGACTACATGACAGTAGACAAATTGCGTATTACGTATGACGGCCAAATTTCTGTTCTATGCCTTAGTCTATAAATGACCCCACAGTTCATTAGCAGTTTCGTGAATGAATAAGTGTAAACAACGTAGAAATAGTCAGAGTACTCATGACTAAACAATGTATTGCATATATTCAAGCCGACCGGCAAAGGATACTACTACGTAATGCCCAGAAATATTTTTCTTCGTATAGGATTCGTACATCGAAAAACATTTTGTTGTAATTATTTTGTAATACAATACAGTGTTTCGTAATTGCAAGCACTTATTTTCTAGGTTTACAAATGATGTATTACAAGATAAATTATACAAAATCCATATGTTTTGATGCTTGCTTATTGTCAAGGGCCACTGTAATTCTTATCGAAACGTATAAAGGTTAATCCGTGAAAGTTTACATTTTCATATTATTTCGCTCCAATTTATGCTAAATCATTTTACATTCAAGGCTAACGTAATTATAAAATATTTTGTGCAGTATTAGATTGATAAAACAGATCCTACAGTATACAACCGTGTGTGCGTGTGTGCGTGTGTGCGTGTGTGCGTGTGTGCGTGTGTGCGTGTGTGCGTGTGTGCGTGTGTGCGTGTGTGCGTGTGTGCTGTGCGTGTGCTGTGTGCGTGTGTGCGTGTGTGCGTGTGTGTGTGTGCGTGTGCGTGTGTGCTGTGTGCGTGTGCGTGTGTGCGTGTGTGCTGTGTGCTGTGTGTGCGTATGTGCGTGTGTGCGTGTGTGTGTGTCGCGTGTGCGTCGTGTGCGTGTGTGCGTGTGTGTGTGTGTGTGTGTCGTGTGTGCGTGTGTGCTGTGTGTGTGTGCTGTGTGTGTGTGTGTGTGTGGTGTGCGTGTGTGTGTGCGTGTGTGCGTGTGTGCGTGTGTGTGTGTGCGTGTGTGCGTATGTGCGTGTGTGCGTGTGTTCGTCTGTACGTGGGTCCGTGTACAGTTTACAGTTTTATGTTTTACTTCTGTATTATAGGTGTTTTGTAACTGTGGTTTCATATTAGTTGTGTTGATCGGCCTATTTTGTGCTATTAAAGCAAAGATTGTGGAAATAAGCCGATCAATTCAACTTTCATTTTTTAGTATACATATCGTTTAACGTATAATGTTTCGCATTTTCTTTGCTGCATGGCTACTCAGTGCTGTGTTTTGCGGTTTGCTGCCTTCTCTTTTAATTTAAGGTTTAAATATTTCCTTCTAAAAAAATTGTTTGACGAGCTGATTACAACGCTACTTATTATATTACTTCAATGCTTCTTAATTAAGAATTGCATGGTTTTACTGAGTTATATCATTTCCATGTCAAATTTTTACCTTCATTTTTAATGCAACCTAAAATTAAGACTTGAAATTATTTGTTTTTACTCTACCTTTAATGATTTTTAAAGAGTTTTCACGTACAGGTAGAAGAAACGTAAAACTTATACTTCGCATAAGTTTATTTATAAGTAATTAAAAAAAATAGTAGCAATGTATTTACTGAAAGGAACACTTTAAGTAAATCTTCAAAAGAATTTAGAAGTATTGAAGTGCCTGGTTATTATTAAAAAATCAGTATTTCTGTGTGTATGTACCGATTTTTATTCACAAATCTTGACGAAAGACTAATATAAAATATAGCTATATACTATTATTGCGTTTTCAGTAGTTCCCACACATTTATTATTAAGGTAATACAAAAAATATAATGAAACACGTAATACATAATTATCTTATTATTATTGGTACTAGCATAAGTATTGTTGCTTCGTCCCAAATTACAACAATTTAGTAAAATTGGTAAGTAAATAATGGTTGATAATTTTCGATTTTTAAAGATTTTAGTACTTTATTTTTTAAAATTAAAAAGGATATTATTGAAATCCGAAGAGTTTTCACCAGTTCCCAGGAAAATATCTGTAATTATTAATCATATACTTATGTGCATTAATCATTGTTACCCAGACGTTATTGAATCCGACAACTATCTAATTCTCTTTATTTTTAACGAAGTGGATTTTAATGTACTATAGTTCTATTTCTACTAGTTGCTGTAATGTGATTGCAAAATTATTTTCTCAAAGTTATTTCAATAATTTCGAGCTATTACTTTAGTTATTTTTTAATCACGTTAATAATTTTAGAACCAAAATACAACCAAAGTATCAAATAATGGTTTTAACTTTGTTATTTGCAAAATTACAAAAAAATGTTCAATATAAAAGTTGATTGGTTCACTATGTCTTCTCTTCTTTTGTTTTGTGGTTATGGCAACCAACTTGTTTTTTTTTTGTCATTTTGAAACAAGTATATTTCTCTCTATTCAAACATAAAATGTACTTTTTGAAAAAAAAGTAAGAGAAAAATATTTATTACGACTCAAACACAACTAAATTAATTTCACGACACTAAAATATTTAAAGAGTAACAAAGGTGAACCAAACGCAAAAAAATCAGTAATACGAAATCAAATGTTCAGACTGACCTCCAGTGACTATCAACCAATGACCTAATCGGCATCTAAATTCTACTGTAGTATCTCCCTGTAACACCTCTACGATCCACCTGTTTAGAAAAACATTATTTAAGTAATCTCTAACATGTACCGCAAAATATGGAGGACAGCCATCGTGTTGAAAGAAAATTTTATTATCAATACCTCTATTTTTACCCGGGATTAATGCCGTGATCGCAGGTATGATATGATTTTAAAGCAGTTGAAGATATCGATGAGTGATAAGGGTTTCATCAAGAACTGGTCCTATGATACCGCTCTTATAATGTGCTGTGTGTGTGCTTCTTCCACCCAGTGTGAGTTCGGTTTCCCCAATACCGAGAATTATGTCGATATAATGTGCCATTTAGCATCATTTGCTCAATGCAAGTATTAATTGAAGCTAACAAGGATGAAATTTTTTTTTTTAAAATTCTAAGCACGGTATGGCTCATTTTTAAATTTTCTGCTACTTCCCTTATTCAATTCCCAACAACACATCTAATGCTTTTTCCTCACTTGTTGCCGATTTTGGTCTGTCAGTTCTTTTCGCGTAGTCAGTTTCTCAACATTTTTTATCTAATTGATCGTTCCTTAAGATACAGGAGTATTTGGGTAAATTCCGTTGAATACATTGCACACTTCGCTTTGAACCCTCTTCCTATCTCTGTACCCGTAAATCATTAATATTTCAATATGCTGACTCTCATTCAAATATGCGTTGTCCTCAAAATCAATAATTTGCAAGAATGTTCAACAAACACTTCGTTTTAAACCCACAATAATTCATTATTATTCATTTGTATACAATTAATCATCAAATTTCCACGGTATTCCTTACCAAAGTAATATTTTTGTTTAATAACAGCATGATTTTTTCCACAGCATTTTTGATCAGAGATGACGACTGAGTTGTAATAAATCTTGTTTTCTCGTGTTTTTTTATTTAAAACTGCAAAATATGCTGAATAGAGAAAAATGTACTTGTTTCCAAATGAAAGGAAGTATGAGTGCCATTTAAAAAAAGTTGCTTGCCATAGCAATAAAACAAAAGAAGGTATCAACAAACTAAAAAAACTCAAAACATACATGGTAATGAACCAAATAGCTTTTCTATTGAACATTTTTTTGTAACTTTGCAAATAACAAAGTTAGAGCCATTATTTGATGCTTTTGTTCCACCCTTTATGTGTTACCCAAATGTATTATTATATTTTTTTAGACTTCTTGTGACAAATCTTAATAGTAAATATTAGGGAACTACTAAAAACGCAATAACAGAAATTGTAGCTATATTTGCTTTTGTCTTTCGTGCAAATTTGTGAATAACAACTATTTCTCTCTTAGTTTAAATTAGTATCCAAAGAAAATCTTTCTACCTGTTACATCCGGTTGTGGCATTCGGCGCATCAAACCTTTCAACCTCATTATACAAAAGTTACTGGGTGGATGTAAGAATGTCATGTATGGTATCTTTAATGTTTTTCTTTAATTCAAAGTTGCAAACTTATACAAAGCTATATGAATGCATAGACCGTAGAAGTAGTAACACTAGATATAAAACGACTGCATGCCTATGTATAAATAGTGGGTGGTTACCAAATGTCAAAGTTTGAAGCCCTTCCGGTTTGAAATTTTGAAATTTTTGTTGCGTTATACATAATTGAAACTTAATTACAGTACTTTATTACGATATTCCAGGTGTAAAATTTCTTTTGTTGCTAAGTAAAGTACGTAACAATGTAATTATAAACCTAATTACAGTAAATCTCACTAATTGGCTACTGTAACACTGCAGAATACCATGCTTTGTTAATACCTTTAAAGCATTCTTTAAATAAATGCAAAAGTTTAAGTAAAAATAAAAATTATCTAAGCGATTAAGCTACAACGGTTATGTCCTCGTCTCTTCACAAAAACAAACAAATTAAATGTCACAATAAATCAAGTTCTTCTTCAGCATAGTTGCTATGGTTAGAATCACTAACAGAAATGATCAAACGTTCCCTCGTTCCAAAAATTTAAAAAATGAGGCTTGGTTTATAATTACAATGTTACATACTTTACAAATAAAAAGAAACTTTACATATACAATATATCATAAATGGAGAACTGATTTAATAAAACTGGCATGCGCTTATTGGTTGGAATGCATTAGGATGAGTAAGTAAGTACTGATGTGCATCTTTTTATCATTTTCTACTATACGTAAAAATTAAGAATATAAAGTATTTCTGTTAGTTTGCCACACGCTGAAATGAAAATTTGTTGCTTTGTTCTTTTCTTTTCTATTACTACATGCACGTAGCACACGACGCCCTTTTTTTTATATATAGAAAAGACATTTTAAATTTATACGTTAATTCGTTAAAATACAATGAACCCTAATAAATAAATCGGATTTGACGAACCAGTGACGTTTTCTGGATATTTCATCTCTTCTATACTAACTTTCCTATATTAATTCAATGGTAAAAATAAAGTTCTAACCAACAAATTTTATTTGATCTAACGGCATGACACTTCAAATTATTCAATTCAGTGTTGCAAACTTATACTAAACTACATGCAACGACCCAGTGGCGTACGAAAAATTTTATCATTTTATCAATGTTCATCATTAAAACCTTTTAGAAAATCATGAAAATTTATTTTGTTATATTATGTCCAATTCACAAATTCTATGTTACAAACTACAAACTGCAAAACTATTAAATGCACAAACAATTTAGCAATATTGTATAGGACAAAAATTATATTTTTATAAAGGACAGAATACAATTCACATGTCACATGGTACATTTTTGATTACTTTCATTGGTTAAAATACAAAAACAAAATCGCAGAATAGGCTATCAAATCGGTGATAATTTTATCACCGCACGTTGACTGTCAAAGCGACAAATCGTTTAAAATTGTAGACTTCAAAAAAATATATTTTCTATTGACGTTCATTATATTCTCTTACCAAATATAACACGTGTTATGATTAATAATCGGTGGTACCACTCGTTAAAATCTTTAGAAAATTGTAGACTTTAAAAGAATACATTTTTTATTAATGTTCATTATACTCTCTTACCAAATATAACACGTGTTATAATTAATAATCGATGATAATCATAACACTAGTTATATTATCCCCGATAATAGGTAATGTTATTATTATTTGTAATAATTTGTTTACATTAGGAAATACATTCTTGTCACACATCAAGTAAGCGTTGTGGTAATTTATTGGCTGGTTTTCTAAGTTTTTAGTATGACGCCACCAAAGATTAGTTGCTGCAGACCTAATTGTAAAACTTTTTCATATTTTTGAAAAATAATTTTTGTTTCATGTTCTTATTTTCCAAAATCATATTTTCGAATGTTTAAAAGAATGCTAGTAGCATCTGTAGTCAATTTTAGAGCTGAATATAAGTCCAAATTTTCACATTGAAGAGCACGACTTAGCGGAAGTGTTATGCCGAAGAATTTTGAAATGATCTGTAGAGTAATTTGGAATTCGTCACTTCTAAGAGCATATAATAATTGGTGTTGTAGAAGACTGCCTTGTCGGTCCACCTGCTAATATTTTCCAAGGCATCAATCGTTGCCTTTTGGAGTTTCAGAAAAACAAGTACCGACTGATGGCGTTCAACCCATCTCGTGGCACACAGTTTCCTTAAGCGCGATACCGATGCTTGGGGAATTACTGGTTTTATCGATTCGCTTAATACGTTCTGTCGTTTGGGAGTGTGAAAAAATTATAGATGCTTCCAATCGTACCTACGCAATTTATTACCGCAGAGTTTTCACGTGCATCGGAAATAGAAAGGTTTAGACTATGAGAAGCACATTGTATATATGCGGCCAAATCATATTTCTCAGTAATACATTGCTGTGTACGCTGCAGTCGACCACTCATTGCTGATACTTCATCATATCCCTGTTCTATCATAAAATTGCAGTCCAAATCAAATTTATTAAAAGTTTCCGTAATAGTATCTGCCAGACCTGTTACAGAACATTATAGAAACAAACTGTAGGAAATCTTCCCTTACAGCACCTGTCGATTTCCACATATCGAGCGCACATTGAAAATTGTTCAACCCTATGTCACTTGTTTCATCGGCCAAAACCGAAAAAAACTTTGCTTTATTAACTTGCATAATAAGTTATTCTAAGATTAGGCTATTGCAAATCTGAATGACTTCATTCTGAAGTCGGGGTATCAATATGTGTCTTTAGTTCGTCATCACATTGTGCTCTAAATCGCAGTAAAGCCCGAAAATTTCCATCATTTTCTTTAGGATGATCCAAGGTTAACGGTCCAGAATGTTTATGCCCTCTGAGACCGAGCCATTCATAACCATAAAAGATAATAGTTTCTATTACAGGTCTAAAGCGGCAACGATTTTCGTAAATTTGTTGTTTTAGGGTTGAATCTAAAGAAATATTAACAGCTTCGATTTTATTTTCAGCAATAGCTTGGCGATTTTGTGCTCGAAGAACTAACTGCTTGTTTGTGAAATTCAAAACCCTGGTGATTATTAAATTTCCAATTTGAAAACGGAAATTTCACTAGCTTTTCTAAGGGTTGACTTCCAACACCACCATAATTAAAACCAAATATCACACAATATTTGCAAAATGCACCGTTACATAATTTAGAATATGTTAGCCAATTCCATTCCAGTAATCAATGCTGAAATTTTAAATTTCGCTTTTCGCTTGTTGGAAATGCAAATGTTTAATGAGGATACCTTAGAGAATCGAGTAATTGCAATCTTGTACCATCGTGTATTGCATGATCCCTTGTGAATATACAAATATTATTTTGGATAATAGGAAGGTTTTGGTTTGGTGCTGTACTTGACGAAGCTGGGACATTCTCTTGACTAATGTTTGGAATGGATTTTTGATCATTTATTTTTTCTTTTTTACAACATATTTTTCTAAAGTAGTATTTTTCATTTCTGCTTCTTGTTATCCATAATAAACTGAAATTAAAGTGCGATTGTCACATCTACGTTTTTACCATTGTAAAACCTAATTATTTGCACTTCTTGTTCATAATATAT
Organism: Vesta saturnalis; assembly: GCA_036346205.1. Classification (NCBI taxonomy): domain Eukaryota; kingdom Metazoa; phylum Arthropoda; class Insecta; order Coleoptera; family Lampyridae; genus Vesta; species Vesta saturnalis. The sequence continues at coordinate 659,612 of JARFJB010001940.1, read as the reverse complement.
TATATTTTTGATAACGCTTTATTCAGTAAATAATTTTAAACAATCAATCATAAAAATATACTGTGTTTCACGATAGATGTAATAAAGCGTGTAATGAACTAAGAATTTGCTCCTGATTCTTGGTAATCATAATCTAAACAACTTCTCTTCGCGAAAATTTTACGCATCTTGATAATGTACAGGAGTTTAATAACGATTATTTTTGCAATTCTGCTTATAAGTATCTTGATCTACACAACCTCGACTCGTTTTTTATATATCTTAGTTTTACATTAAGCAAAACTCAACCTTCAAACATAATTTAAATTTTTTACCCATTAACTTCTTGTTATATCTATCGTAGGTCACACTTTATAACCATAGAGAGACACAAGAACAATCATTAAACAACTTATTGTGTAAAATATTATTATGTGTACTCGGATTATGTAGTTTTCGGAATTTGTTACAAATGGGAAGGGTAATAGCTTTTGTTTATTTAGTAAAGCAATTGCGTAATATTTTTGTGTGATGATTCTATTCTGTCGATAAGTGTATTTAACCGGAACCGAAGAATCATAATAATTGATATTAATTACTTACCAACAATGATCACATTCAATTATTCAATAGCACTAAAACTGCTTTTAAAGAGCAGAAGAACGCACTAACAATACAAATGATATAACTGTGACGTAGCACTAACTTAAAATATAATTAGTGAGTGCGTCTGCGACTGGTGAGCATATCTCGGTTAGACAGGATTCACAATACGAAGATCATTTTCCATGTAATATTTTTTAACAAAAATGTTTTTACGTTAGTAAGCGCAGATGCACTCATCATTAGGCCATAGGGGTGGTGGTGGTGGTTTGACCCCTATTCCTTCTGCGAACGCCACTGCAAAGACCATACAAGTAGTAGCACTAGATATTTTTTACTGCATGCGTGTGTATAAATAGAGCAGAAATTTTGGACAGAATACATAGTGCATAGATATACTAAATACATTGTAATGGTAAGTATGGTGTGTAAGGTATCATTTGAATAGTGATCACACATGTACACAAGATAACAAAAATGAACGCAGTCATATTATAGATCAAGGTTTGTGTTCCTGCTTCTACGGTCGGCTATTAAATACGTTGGCAAGAGTTTTCCCCTTCACCCATGGCGTATTTCTCGTGAAAGATTGCAACTTCAACCACACAAAAAGTACTGCATGGTTTTGTACAGGGTTAGTGTAGTTGAGCTTAGAATAAAAGGTAGATATATATTTTTGAGGAAATGCATTGATTCAAAACGTAACCTTCCCTGGTAACAGTAACTATGGTATGTAATGTATAGTTTTAAAAATGGTCACACATTTTCATAAGGCAAGAAAACAAATGCACGCAGTCATATACTACCTAGTGTTGCTATTTCTATGGTCTATGCGTCTTGTTACCTACTGGCGTAAGTTACGTTATTTCGAAAATCAACTTCTATTAACCATCTTCGTGCCTTTACGTGTACGTTTTTCATAGTACGTATTATTGTGTTCAAATCGATCTCTTAAGTTTTAAATTTGAGTTTATCGGCGTATCTTTATGTGTAAATAGTAGTTCAAACGTTTTTCATGTAAAATAAACAAGGTGTTCCTTTTGAGGAAAATTATTAACGAGATTATAAAGTTTGGTAAGTTACCGACTCAAATATGAATACGTTAACACATGAACACATGAGTAGAGAAAATTTTTTATAAATATTTTTGAGAAGTAACTTGCAAGAAATTTGCTAATTTTGTCTTTGAGAATAAAAATGATTTTAATTTAATTTCGGTTAAAAATTAATGCAAAATGTTAAGTACCGAATGGCAAAATAATCTTTGGACCGAAAGACAAGTGTCATTAATATTACCTACTATTAATAGAGTTTAAAAGAAGGAATATTTTAGAATATAGCTTTTCAAATGCATTAATACTTATTAAAAACTACTTCAAGTTGAAAACTTCAATCCAAGCTTATTGTGTTTCTAGAAAAATATGACAGAGTAAAGCAATCACATTAAGAGTGTAGCGGTTGTTGCAAATGTGCTCAAAAAGCGTCGTCTTTCTGCTTCCTGTACTGTTCAACCGGAAAGACATAAAATTATGCGGATACATTAAGGAATTTTCAAATCTATAAACACTAACATTACAATCTAACATCAGTATTATTGGACGTTGACTGCGCATTACGTGAACTAAATAAGACACAAATGTTAAATTTTAAGATTTATGTATACGTGCACGTGTACGCCACAAACGTACCTACATTACTGTTTTATTTATAACTTTTATAGTGCAGATTTAAATGATTCATCGACTAGATTGAACTGTATTACGAAATGCATATTTTTAAACACTTTATCGTGTATTGAACGAAGTACGTGTATTGGCATAAAATTGCGGTTTTCCAAAATAGTAAAGTTATATTTTCAAAGTAAGCGTGTAGTATACAACAAAAATACGAATAGTGCAAGTTCACAAACAGTTAAAGTTACACTCGTTTACTTTAAATTCTACATGGTATTTTAAAGTGAGGAAAATTTGAATGGAATCTGTCAATATTGAACTGCATTGCAGTGCTTGTGTGAGAAGTCTCATATGTTTTAGTAAAGCACAATTTTTGTTGAAAATATGAATTAAGTGTACTCAAATGCATATTACTAAAAGAAATAAAACTTGGCATATGAACATAAAATCCTGCAAAGCAGAATGAGTATAAAAGCATAAACTACAATACCGTGCTTGCAGATATATTAGGACTGACATAATTGTATAGAATTTCTTTGACAAGAATGAACAGAATAATTTGATTCCGGAACATTTCATGGTACGGTGCTTGGTTTTAGATATCTAGAGTGTTACTACAAATCCATGTTTAATCCGAACCACAGCGCTTAGAACTTGTCCAGTATATATGAGTAAACTTTGTAGACGTCCAACATAGGCTGTGTAGTAAGCCTTTGGCTAAAATTCAATTGCAAGTTCTCTAGCGTTATTATAGGCAAATCAAAGGCCACCGAAACTTCTATTTGGTGTTTAAATCTGTTGTAATAGTCAATGCGAAATGCGAATTGAAAATACTCACCTAACTAATGTGACAAATGAATGGATCTTAACTCACCTGAAACAAATAATTTAAATTAATATTTTTCTATCGTAGCTAATAAATTGTGTAAATATATCCATTTCCAGCAGTGTTTTTCAACGTAGAATTATAAATTATTAAGCGTGTGAAAATATAAACAAAGTACTAAAAGACTAGAAGGAGTACTACAGGATTTTGTCATCTATCACGTGTTCCCCCTTGAAATCAAAATTTTTAGAGACCGAAGCGAATATTGATTGCTCACCCTAACAGAAGAGTTCGGTCAACTGTAAGTATCGTACCATCTCTGGGGGAAAATACTTCTAGTTTCGCATAAAAACTTTTTTATCTCATTATTTGAAAAGTTCGGAATATTCAAAAATTTCAATAGTTGTTAAGTGTATCAGTATGACATTTTCCTTTTTTCGCCCTATACATACTAGTAAAATAAAGTCAATTTTCTTTTGTAATAAACATCCATAATCACAAAAAAATTGTTTCATATATGAATATAAATTATATCATATTAATGTTATTTTTATTTTGTATTAAGCGTATTATTAAAGTTGTACGGAACGTTCAGAAAGTTGAATTCCACAATCCCTTGCCAACTGTTTATATCAGTTTTACGCCAGTTTAGCGACCACTATTTCGCCGACATTGTAATATGAAATGGTATCAGATAGTATTTACGATCTTTGTAATGTAGTTAATGTTCTTCGTGCTGGAACAGAGATACAGAGACATTTAGACAAATGTACTTGAAAAGCGAAGTAGATTTCGGTTCATCCGGCGAATTGCCGTCTTCTCTAAAGAATAATGAGAATGTTATGGTGATGAGACCCCGGTTTACATCCCAATACTAAGTAGTAAAATTAACACTCCTCCACAAAATCCTGATAATTTGCCAGGTACTACATAATACTCTATTAGTTTACTGTATTATATAGCGGTACAAATTATGTTCACATCTTATTTGCATTTTATTTATATTTCACTTCATTCTTCGATAAATTGTAATTAAAAAATTTACTAAATAACAGATTTATTCTAGGAGATACATCTGCATAGTTTTAAGACTTATATTGTACATAATATTGTTTATTTTAAGCGTTCTTTTACTTTCTAATAACGTATCGCCAAACTTGCACGGTTTTAGTATGGAAAAGAATAAATAAAAAGAGAACAACTATGTTTTACATTACATAAACGTGCTTACATAAACCGACTATTTTTACAAAAGCTCGACTGTAACAAAGAGACGTTATAATGTAAAACTGTGGCTCTAAAAAGTAAAAAAAAGTAGAACCAATGCCGAAATTGAGAAAAAATTCAAGTGTAAGAAAAGTATTACAGATAAGAAAAATTGGTCGAACAAACAGTTTTTCCAACTTTATTCAATATCTACTTGGAAATACAACAGTGTTTAAACTATAGAATAAAGCTGGAATAGTAATCATTTAAGTAAAAACCTACAATACTACATTTGACTTTCAATAAAGAGGAATTCTAATAAAGCATCTCAGATGTACCGTTGACGGTATCATATTCGTATTTTGCCGAAACTGAAATTAAAACTTGAAATTACGGTATTATTCCAAATTCTGTTAAGCTTTATAAAGTTTTATGCATGAAAAAATCTTGTTGAATAATCACAATTTGAGCAACGTACGTAGGCAAAGGAAAATTTTAAAAGCATATGAAATTATATTAAACTTTAAAAAAGATAATTTAAGTAAAATCAAAGATACTCAAAAATAAAAATACATATGTGTACTAAAAGCAAATAATTAATTACAGTAGTTAAAACTACTGAATTTACTGATAAGCGCTGTGCAACAGTAGTAAAGTATAACCCTGTACAACAGTGAAAATGTTTTCTGATTTAAAAATAGCTAATTTATAATGATATTACACCATAAGGCCTCAATATGGTAGTAAAATATTATTTCTGGCTCTCGTTTCCAAGAAATATTCGTTCTTTTAGAAAGAATAATAAGACCCAGACTTTCAGTTGGCTAGCTTCTTTATCTATCGTTTCTAACCATGGCAACGAGAAAAAAACTATTTTCAACAAACTGTCGCATCAATTACTGTTAGTTTTTGGTAAGTGTCTTTCGTAAGTGTGAATAACCCTAATAATTTTTGTTATCTTTGCGGTGAAATTACACTAAAACCACCAAAAGCGCAAAATATCAACCATAATTACAAAATGGTATGACAAATATTTTGGATTTAAAATGTGGGATCTAAGAAAAGCTTTGCACCAGAAACTGGTTGTGCTAATTGTGTGGTACGTTTAAGAAGTTGGATAAAAAGTGAAAAAAGATGATTGCCGTTTAGTATTTCAATAATTTGGCGAGAATCCTTATATTATCCCGTGGATTATTATTTTCGCTCTATACCAACACTAAAAAATGGCAATACACAAGAAAGGAAAAAAAAAGATCATAAATCCTGACAATTCGTCTTGACCCCTTAGAGTTTAACGTAATAAAGGTGTTCCGGCTCCTGCACCTCCATTAGAATATGTTTTGAAAGAACCCGAAGACTTCACAGATTGGGAATCGTCACAGAAAATTAATAAAATTACCCAAGACCTCAACGGTCTTGTTAGGGATTCAGAACTCCAAAGGCCAAGGAAGAAATATTAGGTTCGTGGTTAAGACAATAGAAATATCAAAATAACAACATTTTGAGAGCGCTAAAAACGGTTAGTACTCCTTTTTTTGTCAGCCAAATGCTTTAGTAGTATGGGCTGCATGGGCTTTTTGATACGCTTACCATAAATCATATACCGTACGAATGTAGATTGTTTATCGATTCATCTAAAACAAGTTTAAAAGCAATACTTCTTCTCCTTTCCTTTTTGGAATTCATTGGGGTATACCAAATTTTACTGCTTTTTTTGTGAGAAGAATAGTATGAAATAATCTTGTCGTAGAATCACACAAAAACTATTTTATAGTTATTTTTAATTTAATACGAGATTCCTTTAAACAGAAATCAAGCATTTTTATCTCACAAAGAAATTCTCCTTAAAATAAATGCACAGTGCTATTAGTAGTAAAAGTATGAAAATTGTAAACTTTCAGGATTATCACACATAATTAAAATATAAAAAAATTGTGCATTCATTATTAGAGCAACCGGTTTTTACACTCATTTATTTTCACCTACAATTTCAAGCTAATAACTTTGGCTGGATATGATTTATTGGTAGCTTTCGATATTTCCAACGTCAGTAGTTCTAAGATTTTTTAGCTTTAAATCCAGATAAGATAATCAAGATAAGTGCAAAGTGCTCTTACCTAATTTACTATAAGGATTTTGCATTTTCCAATGCAAAAAAAATCACCATGATGCTCGAAAACTTGATATAACCAGTGGCTGTACAGTTCATGTAGGATTAGGGTACAGTGCAACTAATACAATCTGTAAACCCGGACATAGCACAAATGAGTCTTTTGATAATCAAGAAAATTTAGTTTTGATTCACCCATTGTCGCTTAATCAGATACTTCAATCTCTTGGAACACTTTCTGCTATGGCATTTGAGAGTTATTTGTTTGGATATACAGTTAGAGGCGGGAACTATTAATATAACAGTTAAATTTTGGTTAGCTCCTCCTTGGTTCTACTTCATTGACACTTTTTCTCTTTAGAATACAAAAGAAAAAGTTTCATCCCGGTAAAAAAAAAAAATAATCATTTTTTAAGTGCTATTCTATTTTTCTAAACCAAAATTTAATATCATTTTCTTAAATACATGAAGATGCTACTGTGACAGCTTCCGGCGTGCTTTGGGACAGAACAAGATATCTCTTTAAAAACATATGTACTGCTGTCCACAGGAGTAGTATCTTTAAACAGATTTGATTTTTTACTAGCCTCCATAAAAAAAAATTATTTTCTCCTTAGGTAAACCTTTCCTGTGGCTTTCTATTATCCAATCAACTATACATATTTCTTCATGTTATGATCCTGCTTAATTTTTGAGAAATGTGGACCCAGTCGAAACTGCAAGATAGTTAGACTACTTTAAACCGTACAAATATATTTATTGGCACCCATATCAATAATTGGGAATTGGGTTTAATTATATTCTAATTGTTGCCACCCCCATTTGTCGAGGTCAAGTTGTAATGTCACAGAAAAATACATTAATGCAGGTAATTTAATTAAATGCAATTTCGTAAGGTATTTCGTAATAAATTAGAATTTTATTTTAGTTTCACAAAGGAGCCATTTCCAGAACCACCCCTTTGATACAGCTATGCACACTCCTACTGATATAAAATACCTATATACAACGTGCCCAAGATAAGGATGAACCGCATGTGGATCTTGAAAACGGTAAGAGATACTAACGCGGTTAAATTAGAGAAAAATTGTATAATATAGGGCGTCCACATGTAGTTTGCAAAAGTTCACTATTGTTTATCGTTTCCGAGATTTAAAGCAAAATGCGATTTTTGGGTTTTCCTTTTTTGCAATTCCTTTATTTGTTTTAAAAGATTTTTAAAAACCAAAGTAAATTCTACTAGATGGCGTTTTCAAATTTTTTATTCGACGATCCATCATCAATTTTTTTTTATATCGCGGCAACAAACGATTCACCCTGTATTCGATATTATTTTTTATTACGAATTTAACCATGTATTACACATTATGGTTTTGCAGCTGAAAAATTCGGATTTTCCTTTTTACATTTTTCATATATCAGTTAATATTAGCAGGCTTTGATAAAATAACACTTGTGTAACATTTTGTTGAAAACTATTTAACTCAGTTTTATTGCGTTGAGATCGTTGTTGTTATTTGATTCGTACGTATTTTAAGTTGTTTTTATTACCATTACTTCGTGGGTTGTTTTTTTGGCTTTGTTTAGTTAATTTATAATTATAATTAATCAATAAGTGTATCTATGGAAAGATGGAATTTTACAAACGAAGAACGGTTCGATATGTTGACATGTTACATCTTGTCGCAAAAAATTGCGTAGTTACTGCGTTGATGTATTTGGATAAATATCCTCAACGAAGGCAACCTGGTAAATCCCTTTTTAGACGTTTGGAATCTAATTTAAAAGAATTTGGTTCATTTATAAAACTTGTTCTATCCCGTCGAAAACAATCTGATGACGAAAAAGCTAATTTTAAATAATAATAAATTTCATTCGTATAAATTTCGAGTTTGTTAGGGTCTTAAACCAGCTAAACAAGAGCGGCGAGCAGGTTTTTTGCGAATAGTATACTAGAAAATGTGACGAAGGTCTAAATTTTCCTTTTAAAATAGTTTGGTCTGGTGAAAGGATGATAACCAACAATGGAATTTTCAACCGACGTAACAAACATTATTGGGCAAAACAAAATCCTTATTTAAAAAAAGAATCAAGACATCAAGATAGATTTGGACCTAATATGTGTATGAGCATTTTGGGACGAAGAATAATAGGACCTTTTATTTACCACAACAATTTAAATGCCGAACGATATCTGAACTTGCTACGGATTGATTTGGAAAATGCCTTGGACGAATTACCTCCACCACTTGTTTAGCAACTATTGGTTTCAACAGGATGGTGCCCCAGCACATAACTCAAGAAGTGTATAGGACTATCTGTTATTGCGATTTACAGGAAAATCGATGGATTACAGTTCAGTATCTTGGGCAGCACGATCGCCCGATTTAAGCCCGTTGGATTTTTTTCTGTCGGGTTACCGGGAGTTTTGAAAATGAAGAGCAGTTGTTAGTATCGGTTATGGCAGCAGTTAATACAATTTAGCCAGAAATTCTAGGCCGTGTTTTAAACTCTTCAGTAAAGAGAGCTTAGCTGTGTCTGGAAAATTATTATAATTATTTAACTTTAATGAAATAGGTTTAAAGATTGGAGTTGTTAAATTTGTACATAAACAAATATTATCAAATACTAATATTAATCCGAATTATTCGTAAAAATTAGCTTTAAAACCATAATGTGTAATACATGGTTAAATTCGTAATATAAAATTCTATGGAGTATAGGGTGTTTCGTTGGTTGCGGCGATATAAAAAAATAAAGTTGATTAAGGTTTCTCGGAGACGAAACGTCGAATAAAGAAAACGCTATCTAATAGAATTCAAAAAGTGACAATGAAGAACTTTTTAATAATCTTTTAAAATAAATGAAGGAATTACGAAAAAAGAAAAACCCAGAAACCACATTTTGTTTTAAATATCCGAAATGATAAACAATAATGAACTTTTGCAAATTACTTGTGAACATGCCCTACATTATACCACTTTTCTCTAATTTAACCGCATTCAAACAAACAAGGGACTTAGTAATTTTTAAATTCAAAATTGTTTCTGCATTTAGTATGTTGGGTGTTTCAGCAAGACCTGATCATTAGAAGTACCTGGAGAACCATGGACTATAAAAATCTGCAAAAAATTACTTAATATTTACCGACCTGATCTACCTTTGGAAAATATATTCAACTTTGTGGCATTTCCGGGTATACCGGAAGTAGCTACCAACTTCGCTGTTTTAAATAGAACCCACTTCCTCCCATTTTTGTGGCCATTTTCGGATTCCTCGTTTAATTTTAAGGCTACTTGATGCAAAGTGTCTTATGTCTAAAATTTACCTTTTCCGAATTTTCGAAAAATTAAAAAATTGACAGCTGCAGACTTCCACGGATATCGGTGCCCTCATCGCTACGAATTTCGGAATCGGACTTTTACGACTCAAGATGCCCTAATGAGCTACGTTGTAATTTATTTGCGTTCTAAAAAAGTCTTTCTCCACCCGCAGAATATGCCTCTGAAGTTGCATGATTTCAAACGTTCATATTGCTTATTTCAAATGGAATTCCACACGATCCTATCTCAAGCAAAATAATGAAAAAGTGAAACACGAACAATTTATAATAAGTGCTCAAACTGCACCCCATTAACTTCCAAAGAGTCAATAAAACTATTTCCGACTGATAATATGGCATTTTCAATTTCTGAAAACGCCTGGTTAATCTTGTTTTCAAGCTCTTCGATATTATTGATAGCTTCTCTACGATAGACTTTTTCTGTTGTTGTACCTTAAGTTGAAAAAAAAGCATTTAAGGTAAATTTGAAAGATTTTTCTTTTATTGTACCCCAAAGAAAGAAATTTAAGGGTGTGAGATCTCTGGGGATCGACCCGGCCAATCCTAAGGTCCCAAACGCCGTATTTGTCAATGTTTCAGCAACAATACTCGTGCAATGTGTGACCGTACCATCTATTTAATATCACTATTGTTTTAAATCAGCTAATGATAAATTATCTAGATAGTCAACAACTCCATTAATAATTCTCACATAATGAACACTGTTTAATGATTCCCTGTATATCTCAGTTCGTTTTTTTTTTGAGTAACAAGAAACATTTAAACTAAATTTGGTTGGAAATCCACGTTCACGAAACATAATAGGTTTTCTATCTGACCAAGAATGCCGATTGTGGGTATTAAATAGACCTGATCAAATTTAGCTTCATCCGTCCAGATGTTATTTTAACGATTTTCTCGAATTTTCACTATTAAGAATTTTGAAAAATTCACTAGTGTTTGAAAATCTGTTAGAATTAGATGTTTTTCTTTGTCCTCAACTTGCTTGGTACGACGCAGCTCCGTCTTCCATGATCCAGCATTTAAAAAGTTTTCCCTGATTTTAGCAAACTTACTTCGAGTCTCGTTTGAAAATAAAATAGATATTTTATCAAAATTGTTGGTTTTGCAAATGTTTTAGTTACGTACTAACAATATTAATAATAATAATGTTAATAATAATCCTAATAATAATAATAATAATAATAATAATAATAATAATAATAATAATAATAATAATAATAATAATAATAATAATAATAATAATAATAATAATAATAATATCCTCTACTTATCCAAATGAATGGTGTACATCTATAATTATACCATGCTTAAAACCAGGTAAAGATCCTACTATACCGGGAAGTTATAGACCTATATCGTTAACATGCTGCCTAAGTCGAGTTCTGGAAAAAATGGTCAATAAACGCCTAATCTGGTTTTTAGAAAAGAATATGCTATTGTCACCTTGCCAAATGGGTTTTAGATCTTTTAGATCCACCACAGACAATCTAATACTTTTAGAGAGTGTAATACTGGATAGTTTCGCTGCAAGGGAGCACTTAATTGCTGTATTCTTTGATTTGGAAAAAGCTTTTGACCTTACTTGGAGACATGGAATTTTAAGAGCACTATTTGACCTAGGACTTCGAGGAAATCTACCAAGGTTTATAAAACAACTGTTAAAGAAGCGTCTTTTCCAGGTTAGAATAGGAAATGCAATGTCAACTAAACGTATACAACAAAATGGGGTACCACAAGGTTCTACGCTGAGTGTCACGTTATTTGCAATTGCCATGGATAACCTAATTAGACAAGTTAAATCCACCGTGAAAAGGTGTCTATATGTTGATGACTTGGTCATGTATGTAACTGGAACGTTAGAATCTGATATCATTAGTCAAATGCAAGAAGCTATTGACGAAATAACACTAAAAGCTGAAAAATTAGGATTAAAATTTTCTCCCACCAAAACACAAGCAGTACATTTTTGTAGACTAAGGACCAGACATGACCATCCCAAATTAACATTAAATGGACTAACTGTTGAGGTACAACCATATGTCAAATTTTTAGGAGTCTACTTTGATTCAAAACTTTATTGGAAAGAGCACATCCGCATATTACTTACATCTTGTAACAAATCCCTAAATGTCTTAAGATGTATATCCAACATAACGTGGGGAGTAGATGAGAAAGTTCTGTTGCAACTATACCATACCCTGATATTGTCTAGGATTGATTACGGAAGTGCTGTGTACTCAGGGGCTAGGAAAACTAGGCTCCTTAAATTGAACACTATTCAAGGTCAAGCGCTGAGAATGTGCATAGGAGCATTTCGTACCAGCCGATTAGATGATTTGTGTGTGGAAGGTGGTGTACTACCCTTAAAGTACCGATTCAAAAAAAACTTAATAAACTATATACTCTCAAAATGAATACACAAACAAGCCACCCAAATTATAATACACTGTTTAAAAATAATACTTGTACTCTGTACAGTGAAAGGCCTACAATAAGTAGGCCAGCTGAACGAGCACGAAAAATAGCTGAAGAATTAAATATGAAGCTTCCGCTCAAATTGTATAGCTCAGAATACTGTGAAATACCACCTTGGTTAATTGATAAGCCACGCATACATGTAGAAGATATAGATAGCTCAAAAAATGAATTAAACCCTGCAGTGCTAAAACTAAGTTTTATGAAATTCTCAGTAAGCATATTCAGTATGAAATTATATACACGGATGGTTCCAAAAGAGGTCCATATGTTGGCAGTGCTTTTTGGGTTAACCAGCATGCCTTTAGCTGGCGACTTCATCCAGCAACTTCCATTTATGCAGCAGAGCTGTATGCGATTTCTAAAGCTCTTGAATATTGTAGCACGTCTAATGCTCAATTCTTTTTAATATGTGCGGACTCGCTAAGTGCTCTTCAATGCCTTCATAATGGGTTCTTATTTGACCCTATAATTCAAATTATTCTCACCAGACTGCATAAACTAAAAACGGCAGAGAAATATGTATGCTTTGCGTGGTGCCCTGGCCATATAGGGATATGTGGCAATGAAATGGCAGACAAGGCTGCAAAAGCAGTTACTAAACACCAAACAATAGATGAAGAGACAGTTCGACTAGATGACCTAAAGTTAGAAATAAGGAGCAAATTTGTATCATGGTGGAAAAGAGAATGGGTAACAACGAACACTAGTTTAGGTAAGATCAAGAGTAATGTAAATATGTGGAAAATACCAAGCAAAGTAACAAGGAGGGAAAGTGTGGTGCTTAGAAGGATACGTCTAGGACATTCAAACCTTACATCTCTGCACCTGTTATTAGGAGAAGAACGTCCCACATGTACCAGATGCAATGAAAGTCTGACATTAGGTCACGTTATATATAAGTGTATTGCATACAAAGAACAAAGAGAAAGGTATCACATACCAAGCACATGTGCAGAAGAGAAATGGGAAGACAAAAGCTTCATTGTAAGTTTAATAAGTTATTTAAAAGAAACAGGGCTATTTATGAAGATCTAATAACTTATTGGAATGATTAAGGCTAATAACCAAGCAGTTGATGCCTTTATTACACAAAAAAAAATAATAATAATAATAATAATAATCTACGGACACAAAAAGAACAACTTACTCTATTCCCAGGAGGTCGAAAATAAACGAAGACAACTGTGAAGGGTACGCAACTAAAATAAACAACCTACAACTTATCTCTACAGAAAGTATAGAAAAACAAGTGCAGGATTAGACAGAAAGCGGGGACATATTACAAATATACTACTTTAACTCAATTAACGTTTAATACATAACATAAATATTAGAAACTAACAGTACAGTTTGTACAAATACACTCTGAGCTAGTAATATGTTAACATTAGCCTTACTCTACGTTTGCACATAAAGATCATTAATATTGTACAGGGTGTCCCAACGATAGAGTAAAGTAAGTTTATGCTTAACTAGAATTATTTGTGTAAATATTGTATGGACCATGGGGTAGAGGTAAGAAGTGTGCATTTTTTTTAAATATTGGAAGTTATACAGGGTGCGCCAGAAAAGCAGGACGTGAAAAAGTATGATTTTTTTAAATAGAACACCCCGTATTTGATTTTAGTTTTTAATTCTACGTGTCCATACAAACATATTTTGTCATACAAAAGATTGGCTGAAAGTTTTTAGTTCTTGAGATATTCGCGTTTAAAGATTATTATGGTCATTTTCGTGGGGTTGATGAATGGGCAATTGTTCCGTTATTTCACAATAAAAAAAATTGATATTTCGTGTGAAAAATAAGTGATATTATACTAACGTTTAGACCGAGTATTTTTCTCACTAGCTACGTTACATACGATACTATAACATTCTTGTGGATCGTGGTAGCCATGGAAAACAATTGCGACGAAATAAAACAAACCACCTAAGCGAGAATATTAACAGTTTTTATTAATGAGAAACAGTAATTCAATAATTATTCAACATTGCGTCTTAGTAAATGCTCAAATAGACGGCCTTCTTGCTGAATACACATATTGAGCCTTTTCTCATGTTCTGTCTCACTTCGGATAACATAAGAGGGTCACTGTGCGACAAGCTTCGCGAATTCTATTTTCATGTCCTCCTTGTTGTAGGTTTAATAATATACACCCGATCTTTTATGTATCCCCATAGGAAAAAATTCAGTGGAGATAAATCGCATGACCTGGGTGGCCATAATATAAAGCCATTACGTCCTATCCATTTCTCCGGGTATTGCTGGTTCAAGAATTCCCTTACGTCCCGATAAAAATGTGGAGGTGCACCATCCTGTTGCAACCACATATTTAGTCGTCCTTCCAAATTGATATCCTCAAGTAACACAGGCAATTCTTCACGTAAGAAATGCAAATAGCTGCGGCCCGTTAATGGATCATCAAAAAAATAGGGACCAATAATTTGATCATTAAGTATAACACACCACACATTTAGTGACCAATGATTTTGGTTTTGAACTTCTCGTAGCCAAAATGGATTATCAATGGCGTAATAGTGCATATTATGCCGATTTACAGCCCCATTGCATTTAAACATTAAACATTATGGAGCACAAAAAGTTGTTATTTAATTGCAGCCGTTGATTAATGATATTGCAGAATTCAATTCGTCTTGCAAAATCCTCTTCTCGCAATTCTTGATGAAGCTCAATGTGATAGGGATGGTACTTATACTTCAGCGTTGTTCGATTCACGTTTGATTTGGAGGTATCACATATCGTCGCTAATGTTCTAGAACTCACTTGGGGATTTTCTTGAATATTTAATAATATTTCAAGTTCTTTTTCTTCATTAGCTGCCCTTTTATTAACAACTTTACGTTTGAAGTATTTAACACTACCGCTAGAATCAAATCTATCCATCAAATTTTCCAAGCCAACAGTAGTAGGTATTCGACGTTCAGGATATTTCATTTTGTAGATTCGTTGTGCCAATAAAGGGTTTTTTCAGCCTCTCCCAACACGTATATCATATCAATTAATTCATTTGTCGAATAATCCATAATTGATACAAGAATTGATAACAAGTTAAATGCGAAAACGACAAATTTAATATGTGTTTATTTTGACAAGTAGGAAACCTTTGTATCTTAGTAACGCAATTATTATTTTCCATTGCTACCAAGATCCATGCAATGCAATGTTATCGAAAATAAAGTAGCTAGTGTGAAAAAATCGAAATTCCTCGAAAACTATCAAAAATAGATATAGGATATATTTAACAAAAATGATAGATTTTTTAATCCCTTGAGAATTTTCAAATTTGAATGGTTATAACAAACACCCTGTTGAGAAAATTAGAAATACTACTCGGTCTAAACGTTAGTATAATATCACTTATTTTTCACACGAAATATCAATTTTTTTTATTGTGAAATAACGGAACAATTGCCCATTCATCAACCCCACGAAAATGACCATAATAATCTTTAAACGCGAATATCTCAAGAACTAAAAACTTTCAGCCAATCTTTTGTATGACAAAATATGTTTGTATGGACACGTAGAATTAAAAACTAAAATCAAATACGGGGTGTTCTATTTAAAAAAAGTCATACTTTTTCACGTCCTGCTTTTCTGGCGCACCCTGTATAAATTCCAATATTTTAAAAAAATGCACACTTCTTACCTCTACCCCATGGTCCATACAATATTTACACAAATAATTCTAGTTAAGCATAAACTTACTTTACTCTATCGTTGGGACACCCTGTACAGACAACGGAATATTAAATAATTTTTTACAGATATTTTAAATGTATTAATTGTTTTGCAAATCATTATATGTAGAGGAACGGTGTTATCAAGTTTTGATCCAGTTGTAGTATGGACTACGTTTATATTTTCCGGTAAAGTGAGAAGGTACGGTAAGTATGTCACAGTTTCGTGTTTGGTATTTAAGGTGATTGTTTAAATTGGGAACACAATTTTAATTTCTATGCGTAAAAACACAAATGAGAATCCTGTTAGTAATGAAAATAACTTTAAGTGATAGAGGCTCATTATTAAAAATAAGTGGTACGAGCCGTTTTTGCAAAATGAACACTCTGTTTCGTTCAATAGATATTCCCCATGATATAACATTGTAACTTAAGAGACAGTGGGCTAAAGCATAATATACTGTTAATAAGGATTATATGCCAAGGGTTGTACATAATTGTAACACATAATACTCTCTATTGAGCTTCTTACATAAATGATCTATTTGTGACTGCCAAGATAGTTTGTCATCTATATATACCCTAAGAATCTCATAACATCAGACTTGAGCGGTAAATCACAAACATTTTTGCATTTACCAAGGTAAATTGTAAAAGTTTTGTTAACAATAAGAACTAACCTGTTCATAATACACCAGTTGTGAAGGTCTTCTTTTGCAGTTTTTATTAGGTTACTTAACATACTGTAATCCTTGGCCGAGTTACTATAGTTAATTTCCCAATTCTCACAAAATTAGGTAGATCTGATACATATAATAAGTATAAACGGGGCCCTAGTACGCATCCTTGAGCGACCCCAGGCTAATGTTGAATATATTTACTGCAAATATTGTCCGGGTGAATTGTGTCAAACGCACGGCTGATGTCAAAACAGAGCATAGGAGTAAATTTATTTTGATTCAGTTCTTTGTATGAATTAAGAAGTGATAATTCGTTACTATGTAACTAAGAGGCTTTTGCAAAATCAACAACTCTTGCCAAATTTCTTTGTTTGGGTTACAAGAAAACAAAAGTCTTTTATATTAGCTTAGATGTCTTTTTTTCTACTTAAGGTAGAATAAAAGAAAACGTTTATGATGGAGAAGCTATCAATATTGTCGAAGCTTGAAAATAGGATTATCCAGGCTTTTGCAAAGATTAAGCCACATCAAATTGAAAATGCCATATTATCAGTCGAAAAGAGACTTATTAAATTAATTCGATATAAGCAAGTTATAGTCGTAACTAAAAACAATGAACACAAGATTCCTGTTATTCTACCTAATATAAAAGGAATTACAGACAGAATCGCAATGAGATTTCCAAAAAACGACATCAGACCGGTATTCAAAACAAATTTAACTTTGTCCCAACTTTTAAGAAACCCCAAAGACAAAATTTCTAATGAAAACCAAGGAGTGTATGAGATACCGTGCAACAACTGTCGAAGAACTTATATCGGACAAACTAACAGAATATTATATGCGAGAGCCGATGAACACCAACTAGCAATCAGGCAGCACAATCCATCATCGTCTTTAGCTGCACATCATTTAGATACAAGACACCAAATTAACACCAACAATATCCGTCTAATTGCACCTCTATATACCTTACAAGAAAGAATTATTAGAGAAGCAGTTGAAATTGAAAGAAGACCAAACGCACTCAATAAACGAGATGACACTTCTAGAATGCCACAAATTTGGAAGAATATCATTAAACAAGTTGATTCGAAATTTCAACCAACTCCAAATCTTCCAGAAATTTCAAACACTTATTATGCTGCAACTGTTCCTGACGTCCCCACTTCTGCACCTTCTACATCATGTACTAGACCCACTACCCGAAGTCAAACACACCCGTCCAGATTAAATTTAAATTAGTTACCTTGTTTCATATTCTGTACTTGTTCAAAATAGTTACCTTATTTCAATTTCTGTAATTGTCAAAATAAATTCTTGATAAAGGGAACAAAGCACGTTCCCGAAACGTTGAATTAATTTGTGCGTTTATTTACACAAGTTTCAAAGAAAAAATGTCTTATTTAAATATTAATACTTGTGGAAATCTAAATAGAAACACATATATATATATATATATATATATATATATATATATATATATATATATATATATACAAAAGAATTTTGTTAAATTATTGAGTATGGAAATTGGTCTGTAATTCTTAATGTTCACCTTTTTTGTGGACAGAAGTAATTCTCGTTATCTTACATTTATCAGGAAACCTAGAATCCTTAGCACCCAAGTTCATTATTTTGGTTAACGGCGATACTAAAACAAATTTACAATCACGTATAAAATAATTTGGAAGCTAGCCTTCACTACAGCTGGCTTTGTTGGGTAGATGAGCTAAAATTATGAGTACTTCTTTTCAGTCACAGGTGTAACTGAAAAAGGACAATGGTAGTTGAATTCATTATTGCTATGATTCATTAGACGTGGAGAATTTATACGAGAGCTATTACAGAAGTACAACGCAAAGCCATTGAAGATATTCTTAGCAGAATCATACATAACCGATGAGGTATACGAGAAGAACCTTGTTATCGTTATTTTTATATAGAATATAAATATAAAAATATACCGTTATAAAACCCATTTTAATCATGTGTAATAATGGTGAAACTTTACATTTTTCCAAAGGTAGATAGATTCGGTCGGTAAAGATTTATGCAATATTTTTTCAGATTTTTATAGTCTTTGGTTCTCCAGACACTTCTAATGATTAAGTCTCGCTGAAACACCCTGTATTTTTTAATTTGCGGCGTCTATATAGGCCAACTTAATAATAAAACGGGTCGTAACAGTGCCGCATTAAAAAACAAATTACATATATCGTAATAAAAGGAATGAAAAATAAAATAGAGGATGTTATTATGTTACATTATCATTATAATTTATGGCAAATCATTAATGCTGTATGCGTATTAAAGAACCCAAAAGTTACCAAGAAACGACCTTGTTCGTAGGTACGCAATATGTTTAGTAAAATTGAAGTTACGCTACTATACAATTCATTTATGATTATTAATAAACTCACGTTTGATACCTTTCGCGATATTGAAATTTGATATTCAATATCATTTACAATCACTTTATATATCAGCAATATCTGATTTTTGTAGAATAAAGCTTTTCCGCGAGTTTAAAGAGATTGTAGTAAAACACTACAAACTTACATCTTTTGTATTTATTAAGAAATGTCTATTTCCTACTTTCAATTGGTTTGAATTCATTTCAAAATCTGACAGATTTCTACTTGCCAAAAGTTTACTTAACAAACAAAACTAATTCAAAAAGCGCACAAATAGTATAAAAACACCAAACGCCTTTCAAAGACAAAGTTAGTATCATCAGGCCTTTACTAGTAGCTAGTGATAGTAACGTTGAAACACGTTAGGAGTAATATAAAGTTCGATTCAAATAAAGTTGGGTATGACATCGATGTAAAACTCTATAATAAAATTACATATTTTTATCTCGCTTTCTCAACTACATGTATTAAAGAAGGATGGCCATAAACACATAAATATGTTGTACAGTTCATATTAGCGAACTAAAACGTGTGCCGTGATTAAGAAGCAGCATCTGTCACTCCTGTCAATCTTTTAAATTATTGTTTATGAGCTTTGCTTTTACTTTTTATAAAAAAAACAGTTTTTTTCAAAACTATCTACAACTTGTATAGTGAATTATCGGTAATTTGGTAACATGTTGACGTAATTTACATAAAATTTACAAAATTTTAGATATGCTACGTAATAAGCACCTTAAATCTCAAGCGCAGTTCGTAATTATGAACGTGCTTTATTATTTTGAACAGGACCGTGACAATCAAGAGGCACTCGTGCCATTTGAATCTTTTATGCAGGTATGTAGTACATTATTGCCTAAAATATGATACTTGGAAGGACTACTTTTTGCGCATGTCTGAAGCACACGAGGTTAGTATAAATACAGTTAGTGCAATAAAAAAAGGGTTACAGAAGCCCAAAAAGAAAATAAACCTTCAAAGTCACCAGGTAAGCGGAGAAAACGTACGAAATCTTAGGCCACCGAAGTTAATGACTATGTGAAGGATGCTGTAAAGAGAAAAATTTCTGAAATTCATACAAAATGTAAATACAAACATGCAAGACATGTCTAGTATTATATCTGTTTTTGTAGGTATACATGTCACACTGCCATCATTACAAAAAGAATTAAGCAATAGTCAAGTTTTCGATTTCAGTAGATCAAGTTTAAGACACCTCTTAAATTTCCATTGGCTTTGCATTTAAAGTATATAATGGCAGGAGAGGTTTACTGGAACAATCACATATTGCTGCTAATCTTGTCCTTAAGAGAATATTACAAAAATAAAGAAGAAAAATTATACAATACTGCATTCTTAGATGAAACTTGGATTTAAAGTCGAGGATCGCACAAAAGGATCTGGCATGATAAATCTAAGTAAAGCGTGAAGAAGAATCCAATGGGTAAAGGAAAAAGGTTTGTTGTAATTTAGTTATTACGTTATAATTCCTAATAAAATAACTGTATTTTTTAGATTTATAATTGTTCATACAGGTAATGAAGATGGATTTGCTTCAATTTTGTTTTCTACAAAGTCACAAAGTGCAGACTATCATGGAGATATGTGTGCGGGTTGTTTACAAAATGGTTTGAAAATAATCTAACTGCAAACTTAAAAAACCATCTTTAATTATAACGGACAATGCTAGTTACCATTACAAAATTAAAAAATTCAAAATAATTCATCTAAGAAGGAGGAAATATGTAATATGTAACCTAGCATGACAAAAGAATTGATACAATTATTTGCAGATAATGCGATACCAAAGGTGTACGAAATAGATGAAATAACACACAAGTGCGAACACAGGGTATTACGGTTACCTACCACCATATCACTGTCAATTTAATCCAATTGAACACGTGTGGACAAACTGCAAAGAACACTACTACAAAAATATAGGAAGACATAATTCCAAATTTAACGATGACCATGTAAAACAAATATGGATGGAATCCAACGAATTTATGGGAAATATTGGCAGAAATGCATTAAACATGCCAAAGTGTCTATGTTAGAGTGGTAGGAAATTGAAAAACATTTTGGGGTTGTGCCATCATTATTTATATCTGTTAGCGATTCCACCTCTGAGAGTGACACTGACAGTGAATAATTTTTTTTAATTTAAATATTTTAATTCCAATGTAATATAAACATGAGTATTCTAATTTTTACATAACATATTGATAACTCTACAATAGGTGGACTGAATACATGTACTGATTTATTTAAATTGCTTTTCATTTAACTTGGAGCAATATATCTATTTAAACTATGTGCTAAATTAAAATATTAAACATCTATAATTTCGTTGAACTTCGAAATACGTTACACTGTACATACTTTCTTCTACAAGAATGAAATAATCACAAATGTATCAATATTTATGTTATCGTAAACTATGTACAAGAATTATGTCGATTACAAAGCAATAATTATGCTTCTAGAAGGGTTGTTATGAATCATGAGAATAACAAACTAAACTTCTATCAATTTTTCCATCGGAAATGATTTAATCTATAATAAACAAAAAAAGGATTTGGTTACTTACAAATATATAGGTTATGTATTATGATGGATAATTTTTCTAGTTTAAAATATAAAAAAACATTTAATAATTTTCAACTTTCTTTGACATTTTATGGAAATTTATGTGGAGACATCTACCGATAAAAATATTAACTAAAAGGTACTTTGCTGATTAATGAAGACTTACGTCGCCTAAATGTTGGTTCGTGTAATTTCAAGAATAAGTCATACCCAACCTTATTTGAATCAGACTATACGTATGCGTGGTCTTGGCATAAAACTTGGTTTATCTATAACTAAAGAGACAACGAACATCCGAATTTAAAATAAGGTGGCACTCAACCTGATCCGATTAAAAATCGCTAATGGAAAACGAGTTTTATAGAGATCTACTAACTGAAAATAAACTAACCGAGGAATTGTTCAAATTATTTGGATACATTCTTTGGAAACAAAATTGTGAACATATTCCGATGTTTAAAAAATACAATTAGTTTTGTTCATATTAATAATTAGATAATAATCGCAAACATTAGTTATTTTAAATTGATATAGTAATAACAACAAAATTTTCTTTGATATAATCATAACGTTTGTTTTGTTTTGATAAATTACATACTAATTTAATCGTTTATAGATTTAGATGTTCTATGGATTCGAGATAGTCCTTTTTTTAAATTCCTCAATATAAAGATACTGCTGCGTCAATCACGAAATTACTAAAGTATTACTGTTCGAATTATTCAATTGTAATCTGAAAAAGTGAACTCTGTCTTACCGCATTCATATAACGCTGTCAAGAAATTATATCAAGTTCAAAACTGCCTAGTTGTAGGGAAAAAGAAAAATGAGATACAAATTTCCTTTAGTTTCCGGATCTTCATTGCAGGCTACTGAACACATTATAACGGTGGTGATATTTATCACTTCAAGGGTAATTGTTGTCGTCGCCCTTATAAATGAAGCTCCATAAGTTAAGCTCACTTGTACTAGTTTTTCAATAAAGCTTTTCGATGTCAATCGGGGCTTCATCGGTCATTTCAGTATCCGCGTTAACATTCTTAAGGTCGCCTCTAAAATATTCACTAAAAGGAATGAAATATTTAAATTGTAAATTTGTAGAGATGATTTAACGTGTGTAGTTATATTAAAAATAATTCATTTCTCTGAGTTAAGGCACTATAAAACATTATCAATAATGTTATACATTCAAATGTAAGCTTTTGTATATCTGACGCGTATTGTATAATCCATTCGCATTGGGAGAATTATTTGCTGATACTACAACCAAGGGAATAGATGAATTAAGGAAGTGACGTGTGCGTGCGTCACGTTACACAATACTCTTTGAAAATTGGCGTGTGCTATTTTTTTGATATTTCTTCTTATTCTGTACATTGTTAAAAAAAACGTTGTTACTTTATTTCGCTCTTCAATTTTATGACACTCATTCAGAGATATTTTTCTAAAGATTTTGTTTATGGGCTTTGCTTTTATTTCATTTAACACCACAATCGGTAAGCTTTATGTGGAATTGCGTCAAAGTATAAACTTATGAGTTAGATTATCCGCTTTATATAAAAAAAAACAGTAACGTGCAATGTCAAATTGTTAAAATAAAATTGAACTCTTAAAATAGCAATGTTTCCAATACTGAAAATAATGACAAAATTTTTTGCCAACATCAATCAACTAAAAACCCATTTGACAGTATTATTACATTTTGCTATAGTGAAACTTTTCCGAGTACGATACATTCAGTGTGTCACCTTAAATGCTAGGTAATACATTATCTCCTCCCTACTCCCTCTCGTACTTTACCAGGATATATTAAATGGATCAAAGGTCAATACTTATCGAATAGTACTGGGAACATATGTGACTGCTAACATTTAAGTGCAAATTTATTTGTGAAAAACGTTTTTGTTTTTCAACGACCTGTCAAGTGTTTTCATTTGTGAAATTTTCGGTGTAAGTACCTATCATCTGACAATTTATAAATTCAAATTGGCAGAACGTGATGTAATTTAATTATACAAACGCTTACACTATTCACTTTTAGCGAAAAATGTTGGGGTGCATTTCGATATACGTAGAACACACTGTTTTTTGTTTGCATTTCCATTCAGTCACTTACCAGTGTTAAGGGTATTTATAATTATGCGAAATAATTTTCACAGTTTTCGAAAACACGTTGCTTGGTAACAATCCGACGCCGAACTTATTATTGTTATGCCAATATTTAGAATTATTACGTTTACAGCTATTGAAGGGTATAAAATGTGAAATTTGCAGTGTGTCGGTCTGGGGTGCGGACTATAATGTTAAAAGCTTTTCGTAGCCATAAAATCAAGTAACGAAAATTAGTTAGAATTAACAAAAATTCGTAACGTGTATGGCCTATTAATTAGTATTTTGTGGGGGACCATGCAACTTGAAAAATTTAATTTTCAGAATGCTTGTAAAAAATGCCATCTTAATTGCTATTTAACATAATTTTACATTTTCTAACAATTCTGATTTCTGGTGCCTGTAGCGTGCCAAAAAACGAAAGTAAATTTACACTACCACGCTAACATAGTGACTTAAAAATTTTGCTGAATTTATTGGTCCGTGATTGTGATGCCGGTCTTACTTTCTCAAAAATTTTCGTTAAAACACATTGGCACTTTATAGAGCGCGCTGAACTATATCTTGTGAATATTCTCGCTTTAGAGTGAACCGTAAAACTTTTTTAAAGATAATTCAGTCTTATTCATTTTATTTACTTAATGGGAGTTCCTCGTTATTTTAGACAGCGTGTCCATGATAAGAATGAAGAGCATGGGGATATCTGTAACTGTAACGGATAGAAGATCGGTTAAATGAGACAAAAGTTAGTCAATATTGAGGTTATTTTTATGGCGTTTCAAATTCCAAATACATTTAATAGTTTTAAAGATGAAAGTTTTTAATCTCTATTAGATGAAGTGAACTAAAATTTTGTGCGACGTTTCGTTTCTGAGCAACCATCATCAACTTTGTTTTTTTACATAGGTAAAAAAATTGTGATAGCATTTTCTTCTTGTAGCATCTTTTATTACAAATTCACTCATACAGCATAAGCATATAATTATGTTTTTATTGCAAATAAGATTTATTTAAAAATAAAATATTATAATTACAAACTGAGACCTGACTAACTATAAGTTAATATGAACTCTAACTATTGTTATCGATGCAACGTCTTTTATAACAATGATTAATTTACTTAAGATAACTAACATCTTTAAGAATTGATAAATTACAATAATAACAAATATGAAAGATTCCATGTGATAATATTTGATGAAGTAATTAATATTTGATGTTTGACTATTGTTTACAGAATATGTTATACTAGCTATTTATATAATGATATATATTATACAAAAATTCGGAGAATATAACTCCTTTACCCTTAAGACAGAATGTCCTCATTCTGCGAAGTTATCTGTTTTAAAGGAATCACTTCTTTATCCTGTTTTTATTTCCTAACTCTATTAAGTATCTTATTTCTAAATACATAGATCAAAATACAAAACATGACTAATAAAATAATGACAATAGTAGTTATAGATAAATGTATAACATGCACTAAAGGATTAGTTTTTAAATCAGTATTTAACATTTCAGCTTCTTCTTTTAAGGTTTTCAAGTTTTCTAAATGTTTTGGTTCTAGTTTTACAGTCAAGTCAGCTTTATAATTATTAATTTTTATAGGATTCTTGTAAGTAAAATTAACAAATGTGTTTTCAAAAGTTTGATCATCTATTGTAATTTGCAATTGCTTCCGCATGATACAAAAGCATTAAAAATTACTTTAAAGTTATTAATTTCGTTGTGACATTCTTCAATTATTTCTAAATCTTATATAGTTTAACTGATACTAAAATTTTTCCGTTGTCTAATTGAGCATATAACTTATAATTGTTATTGACTACGGCGTATATACAATCTTTGTTAGTTATGGAACATGTACTCGTTTCCGTTCTTTCAAAACACACAATTTGATTTTCTATAACCTTGCACTTTTCATTAGTCCATCGCTCTTTTCTTACACCTTGAATGTGATATTGGAACGGCGGTATTAGCATCTTGTTTTGCTGATCAGGTATCGGATAAATTCTTTTGTATTGAAGGATTGAGGATGGGTATATACAATATACACGTAATTGAATCTTCTGTTTACAAAATTCTAAACTTTGAAAATTCCAGTATTTTAAAAATATGGATTTTAACTAATTCAGGCAACTCCGTCTTTTTATAAATCAATTTTAAATGGTCGATAATTTCAATTATTTCTATATCAGACATAATTTCGAGATTTGTTATTTCAGAAAAAGCTAAAGAAATTGTTCTTTCAGTAGTTTGAAGGATGTCCAATAATTCGGAACTTAAATAATTATTGTAATGAATAATTAACTGTGTCTGAAGAATACTGTGCACCTTGTTTAATTCATTAACAAATAAATCAGTGTTGTTTTGGATTGCTTCCAAGTCTTTGGAGTACCTTTCAGTGATGTGATTACTAAATGAAGTGTATTTATCTACCTGTTGAATAATTTTATCTTTATATAGTAAATGGAGATTTTTATTAATTTCAGTTAAATCGTTGTTGTTAGGGTTTCTAGTGATATACTTTATTACTGTACCAATAATATTAGCAAGACCACGTTTTCTTTTATGTTTAAGTTTAGATAATTGTTTTTCTGTTAACACACAATTTTCGTTTAACACATGGACTAATTTCTGGATCATGATGTTTGAATTTGTGTCTAAAATTACTACCTTACTTGATATTTGGTAATAACTTAATTCTAAATCTGTTATATTAATATAGAAGTAAAACTTAAGATAATGATCTATTTATTTGGCTGGGTCTATGTCCTCGGCAATGTACCAGTTTGTATTAAATTTTTCAACTTGAAGGCCCTGGTTCTGGATTGCCAGGCAAATCTGCAAACAAAATTTCTTTTTAATACGTTTCATTTCCCTTGTGTGTATGTTCGCTGGTCTATTTGAACTTTCTCTGAGCCCTTTGATTTCATTTTTATTAACGGATGTTATATTTACTTTATCAAAGCACGGATCTGTTTTTCTAATTCTTTGTCGTTTAAAATAGGCTACTGGTCATATGAATGGTTGATTCTTTATCTCTATTTTTCTTTTCTAGAGTCTTAGTGCCCTTTTCTAATTGTTTGTAATATAAGTGTTCGTAGAAGGGTAACAATTCGGTTTTTCGCTTTGGTTGTGGTTCTCATACACAGTTTTGATTAAATTAATTTCATGTGCATTTAAGTTTTCGTAGAGTAAAAGGTGTATAACCCGTTGCAGAGTGTATAGACTGATTGTACATTAATACGGCCGATATCATTGAATTTTGGGGACTTTGGTTTTTATTTTCAATCTTGATAATTCTTAATTTTTCTAAAATGGTGGAATGTACTCTTTTTATTGGAGAGTTACTGTTACTGTTATAGTTAGTAGTGAAATGCAATTCGATTTTGAACAAAGCGCAATATTCTTGGATGATCTTGTTCTTGAACTCCTTGCGGGTAAAATTTGATTTTATTGAATTTTATATGGATTTCTATCGTACTTACTAACGTTACAAGTTTCGCATTCGTTAATTTCTTTCTTTATCGTGGTTTTTAAGTTAGACCAGCAATATTTAGTTTTTAAGTTATTGTGGGTTTCTAGTATGCCATTGTGATTATTAGAATGATATTTATCTATTACTTCGAATTGTTCATTCTATTGTTCTATATCTTTTGTTAGATGGTTGCTTTTAACAAATTTTATTTTGTTATTGAATAAATTACTTGTTATTATGAAAAATTTAGATTCTAATTCCTGATCTTTAAAGTACATTCCGTATAAGTTTTTTGGATCTATGGTTTCCTTTAACATTCGCGAAATGTTTTTCAGTTCGTTACCTTGCCTAATTGTAGCTACATACTTATGTTTTAAGAATGGTCTGTGATATTCTATTTTATATTGATCTCCTGGTTTTAAGATTACGCGATACATCAAATGATTTACTGGATTCTCAGAGAATGGTACTGAGAATATTGGATTTTCAGTAGTATGTCGTGTGTTATTCGATTGATCATCTTGGTGTCTGTTCAATGATTCTTCCAAATCATCGGACGAAGGGTTTTCGTCGACATTTGGGATTATTGACATAAGGTCTAGTTCTGTATCGTTTCAGGTTTCCTTTGTATTTATTTCGATTCGCGATAACGCATCGGCTACTAAATTTTCTTTTCCTTTCTTGTATTGTATTTTGTAGTCAAACTTTTCGAGTCTTAATCTCCATTTAACTAGTCTGGAATTTTGATCCTTAAGGGAAAATACAAGCGGATTATAATTTGTTTCTATTATAAATTGTTTTCCGTAAATGTATAGCCTAAAATGTTTCGTGGTTTCTACTATACTTAGCAATTCACGTTTGATAGTTGAATAATTGCGTTGAGCACTATTTAAAGTCCTCGAGTAAAATGCAATTGGTTTGTTATTTTGCGATAAAACTCGTCCTATGGCTACATTGGATGCATCGGTTGTAACATGAAAACTGTTTTCAAAGTCTGGATACGTTAATACTGGTGCATTAGTTAGTAATTCCTTGCATTGATAAAATGTATGCAAATAATTTTCATCTGTGACATCAATCTTTGAATTCTTTTTAAGACATTTGGTAAATGGTTATACAAGTTTAGCAAAGTTTTTTTATAAATCTTCTGTAATATCCTAGAAGTCCAAGGAAAGCTCTTATTTATTTTACTGTTTTCGGAAGTGGGTATTCTTCTAAAGCGTTAATTTTCTCGGGGTTAGGTTTTATACCTTGTGGTGTAATTACGTGTCCTAGGAAGGCTACTTCTTTACACCAAAATTCCGACTTATCTAGTGGAGCTTTTAAATCATATTCTCTTAATTTTTCAAATATCTGTCTAATGTGTACTGAGTGTTCATGAAGTGATTTTGAGAAGATTACAATATCGTCCATGTATACAAAACAGAATTTATACAGGTATGGGCTTAAAATATTGTCCATTACTCTTTGGAACGTACTCGGGGCGTTTTTAAGTCCGAACGGCATTCGAACGTATTATAAATGACCATTGTTTACCGAGAAAGCAGTTTTTGAGATAGAATCAAGATCCATTTCTATCTGATGGAATCCTTGGGCAAGATCTAAGGTAGAAGTGTACATGCATTTTCCTAAATTGTCCAATATTTCGTCAATTTTTGGGAGTGGATAATTTGTCTTCAACCGTTTTTTCATTTAGTTGCCTATAGTCTATAAAAAGTCGCCATTTTTTTTCGCTCGCATCTAGTTTTCTCGGTACAATCCAAACTGGTGAACTATAAGGTGAAATGTTTGATGTAATGACTTTGTTATCAAGCAGTTTTTGAATTTGATTTTGGATTTCACGTTTTAATTGATGTGGGTATCGGAATGATTTACAATAAACTGGTTCGTTATCATTTGTTCTGACGTTGTGTTTTACAGCGCTGGCAAAAGTTAAGTCACAATTTTCGTTGTAAAAGGTGTCTTTATATTTCTTGCACAAAGATATAATTTCTGCCTTTTCTTCTAGATTAAGATGACTAGTTGACTAGATGAAATTTGGAATATCAATCTTAAAATTTTGAATTTTTGGATTTACTAAATCAACATCGTATTGTTGTTGAAAATTTATTTCTACTTCACGTTCTTCTTCAAAAGGAATAGTGCAAATGCCATTTTCTGCAACGGCAATTGAAGAGCGTTATTCCAAAACCGCCCAAGTTCACAAAAGTGAAAATTGACATTTGCTTGCTATTTTATAGTACATTAATATTTTGCAAAAGTCGTTGAAGTCCCATTTGAATTATATACATTTACTTAGGATATATTCCAAAACTATTTTAAGTCCACACACATTAATATTTCAAAACTAAGTCCCTGCTCATGCGCTTAACCATTAATGTTATTGTCAGCTGATCAACAACCTACAAGCGTGACTAATATTTACTCACTTCGTGTGATCTGTATAGTCTCGTGTTTGTTACGCTAATTATGAATTGTATTAGTACAATAAGAAATAGTAAATAGTTAAGTATGTTAGGTGATTATAATGTAGAAGTACCTCTTCTGTGAGAGGTAGGCGAAAAATCGAGAATAAAAGTGGCAGGAAAAAGAAAATAAGATCTGTTGAATGTAATAGTGCAGCTGAAACAGCCCAAAATTTCATGCGTCCATCAGAGTTCAAAGTTATGTCAAGCAAATGAGCTGAGTGGGGAAGATATACAAGGTTAGTTGCTGTGTGTTATTTAATATTTACTTATGCTTACGCATGATTTATTTCAGAGTTTTTCAACAAGCTGTACTTGCATGAATCGGCTGCAGATCAAAACAATTTTGTTATAAAATTTATAATGCCTCAACATCCAAAACGTCACCGCCCACGATCTGATAATCCTATTAAACGACAACGCAATGATTATTTTATTCGTAAAATCGATGGTTCCTCTGTACGAGAATGTGCAAGTTCGTTTCAATCAGTTACTCAACTTTCGCAAGTCAGGATAAAAGCTATTGCTGCTTATTTTTTGAAGGAAGGCACGTCTAGACCTGAACGAAGAGTGGTTCTAGAGCAACCGTTGCCGATAATGAAATAATGAATTCCATGATTGACCATATTAAAAGTCTAAAATGTAGAAGTAGTCATTATGGGAGAAATAAAAGCATACGTGGTTACTTACCCCCTGAACTGTCGGTGAAAAAACTTTATAAAATGTGGTGTAATATCAGGCACGCCATGAATGCAAGAATCTCATCATTCAGTAAGTATTATAAAATATTTACTAGAAAATTTAACCTTGGATTTGGGAATCCGCGGACTGACGTTTGCTCCTTTTGTAAATATAAAAAAACGGAGCTCGCCAAAACGACAGGTTATAAGCACTGTTCCAACGGAACTTAAACTACATAAGTTACGTGCACAAAAGTTCTATCAACTCCTTAAGGAGACAGAATCGAATGATGTAGTAAAGGCCTGTTTTGATATGCAACAAAACCAACCATTACGAAAATTAAGCATTTCAGACGTTTACTATCTACGCCAAGTATGGCTCTACAACCTTACCTTTGTAATTCTTGAGGCTAATCAAAATAAACAAAATACCTTTGCATATACCTGGACTGAAAATAAGAGCGGTAAGGGATCGAATGAAGTATGTTCCGCATTAAAGCATTTTCTTGATGCATTAGAATCAAGGTACGTCGCCGTTGATGCTTCCGAGAGACCACGAATGTTAAATCCGTTTTCTGACTCTTGTCCGGGTCAGAACAAGAACACCGCGATGATTTTTATGTTGCTATGTTATGTACAGAGTAGTATCTTTGAAGAAATACAACACATATTTCCCATAAGGGGGCATAGCTTTATGCCTCCAGATCGGGTCTTTCGTCGCTCTGAAAAGATAATGCGAAAGCAAGAGAAAACTCTGTCCACAAGGGTATTATTATATCTTTTCCCAAAATTCTACGGTTTTACAGAATGGCAAGGAATTTCAAAACGTTATCGAGAACGATGGTAAGAAGTAAATTACCTTTTAAAATAACGGAGCAACGAGTCTTTGTTTATCGTAAAGGTACAAAGCTGGTATCTGTGAAAACCACATACACAGGAAATCCTTGTTCACATAGTATTTTGACATGCAATAATACTGATGTCTCTAATGCATTAATCAAAGCAAAACCATCACCAGGCATCAATAAAATCAGTGTTTTAAAAAAAGCTAACGTTACGCACCTGTTGAAGCATCTCGAGTTAACAGAGGAGGAGAGAGAATTTTACAAAAAAGCGCTAAGTTTTGCCGCAGAAAACGTTTCGGATGATGCCATAGAAGAAAACGTCGACGATAATGAACCATTTCTTTAAGTGTTTTTCATATATGACTTAAGTCCATGGACTTAGATTAGTTTTGGTATAACTTTTGTTAAATAACTGTGTATTATGTAAAAATAAATTACTTAATTCTAAAATTGCTTATTGATACTTAAACTGTGAACAATAAAAAGAATTAATCTTAAAATTTTTCTTTGGTCGTTCTTGAAACTAAAGTTCTATAGAAAATCTCAATTATCTACTAATTACTATTATTGGACTTGGGCAGTTTTGGAATAACGCTCTTCAATTGATTCTGCAATAATGTAATTGGCTAATTTAGTTTCTGGGGTTATAACTTGTCCTAAATCGTCATTTACGGGAATTCTAATACTATTTTTAACAATTTGTTTTACTGGTTTAAAATTCTTCGGGTTTAGTTCCATAAAAAACGGTATTTTAGAATTACCTATCTCTAATGTTTGATTATTATAATTAATCGTAGCATTAAGTTTTTAGAAATCTTCACTTCCTATTAATGCATCAAATGTGTCATGCCACTGTATTATATGAAAATTAATTTTATTATCAAGTTCAAATTCCTTTAAAATAGGATATGATACATTCTGATTATCGGTTATCGTGTTATTTAAACTTTTAACAGTAAATGGTTTAAAAAAAATAATTTTTAAATTGTTCATAGGCGGGACCCAGATTTATTATTGAATTAGAAGTTCCGCTATCTATTGAAATCTTTGATTTTAAACTAGGAATCGTTATGAATGGTAGTTTTGGTTTGCCTGTTTGTGAATAGGGTTTCAGGATAATTTTCAGTAAATTCAAAAGTTTCAGGGTTCTGGTAATCTTCTTGATTATCTTCGTTGTTTTCCACTATCGCTGTTGATTGTTCATCGTCTTGAAAATTGTAAAGTTCTTCGGAATGAAAATTACGGGAGCCGTGTTTCGAAAATAGTTCGAAGGGTTTCCGTGAAATAATAGGGTGTTGATTTGGTCTACCGCTATTTCGTATGGATATTGACATCGGGGTTGGTTTTGACTCAGCTTCCTTCTTGTCAAATACTTTGCGAATTTGTAGGATAATTTTTGAATACTGGTCTCGTCTGGAAATTTATCGGACCACGCGGAAATTGATTACGGTTTGTAAATTGTGGCGAAGGTTTATAAAAATGATACTATATGTTATCTGCAAGCTTTACAAAAAAAAACATTTTATTAGTACCTATCCGTATTTTATTCATCCAGTAGCTATGGGAAACAGTATCTTTTACAATATATTTAGTTATAAGTAATCTTCCAAAACAAAATTACGCAAAATTTATGAAACAAGTTGCCATAAGTTTCCCAACGTTAATAACCCCCATTTTACAGTTGAATCGAAAACAATAGCCTTTGAAAACAATATCTATAATACAGCTTTAACATTTAGTGGCTTCCGATTGTTAACAGTGTACCTTTATTGTTCAGTATTTATTTTGTTTGTTTTTTTTTTGTTTTTTTGATTAGTACTTTATTTTATTAACTATCGGCGTTTGCAGCTACTCAAACGAAGAAAAATTTGATATGTTGCAATGCTGCATTTTGTGCCAGCAAAACTGTATTACTGCTGAAAAGATGTAATCTAATAGATACCCAGACAGAAAATAAGGTGGAAATCTATTTTTGGAAGACTAATAACCAACTTGAAAGAGTGCGGTTCTTTCAAGAAAGTCGTAAAAACTTTTCAATACTGAAAATGAAAATAATACTTTGCAAGCTGTTATAGAAAACCCTGAGATTTGTGAGAGACTTTGAACGCAATATTAGTGTACCAAAATGTACTGCCCATTTTATTTTGAAAAAACAATAATGGAACTCTTACAAGACATAGACATTTTTGTGAGCAGTACACAAGAATGTGTTATAACCATGTGAATTTTCCAACAAAAGTAACCTGGTAAGATAAGAGTATGATAGCTAATAATAGTATTTTCAATAGGCGCAATACGCATTATTGGGCACAAAAAAATTTACATTTAAACAGATCTTCTAAATACCAACATCTTTTCGGTTTCAACGTGTGGGCAGGAATTTTCTGTAGCAGTCTAAGAGGACCATTTATTTACAATGAGTCACTCACTTCGCAACGCTATTTAAATTTACTAGAAAATAATGGTATTGAGGAGTAAGATAATTTACCGCTGGCAGTTATTCAGAATTTCTGGTTCCAGTAAGATGATGCTCCAGTCCATAATGCAGCATTTGTTCGTGATTGCTTATTTAATCAATTTCCGGAAAGCTAGATTGAGTGGCTATCCAGGTTTCCGTATCTTGGCCAGCAAGATCCGCTGACTTAATACCTCTGGACCTTTTTTCTCTAGAGTTACATAAAAAAATCAAGTGTAATTCTCAAAACTTTGAAAAATGAAGAACAATTATTAACACTAGTTTGGGCATTTACCACAATTACTGCAGATGTGCTATCATGTGTTTTGGATTCAACAGTAAGAAGGTCTTAATTATGTTTGTCAAGTGATGTAACCTGTTTGAACATTTATTCTAAGGTTTACTTAATTTTGTGTTTTGGGTCCTTTTTTATAGCTAATTTTGTCTTAAAATATTGTTTTTAATGGCTACTTGACGAAAAAACATATATGTTAAATGGATGAATTTGTAATGGAAAACGGCATAAAAATGCTGTGAACTTTTTTTTAAATGTTTAAAAAGAACAATGGTTATGGTTGCTCAGAAACGAAACGTCGTACATAATTTTAGTTAACATCATGTAATAGAGTAGAAAAGGTGACAATCAAATGTGCTTCTTGTTTTTCACTCCAATAAGAAGCCCAGAAAAAATAAAATAAAAATCTCAAGTTTAGTTTTTTCAAATATCTTCAAACCTATTACAGGTATTTAGAATAATTTGTAAACGTCGCATCTTTAGCTATATACGATTTAGATGCCATATCAACAAGGGGAAAAAACTAATAGCTCGTGCTTAATCTTTACATGAAGACATAACACGTGAAACCACCAAAATCGAAAAGAATTAATGCATTATTAAGCAAATGTAATGATAGTTCCAGATTGTCACCAATATGAATTACTGTGCTAAAAAATGTATATTCTGATTAATAACCAAGAATAATTAATGCATGTTCGATTACCAGCATTACCAATACTTCAATATCTACAACAGGGGACTCGTTACTCGCAGCAGAAGTAAAGCCACAATTTTGAATTGAAGAAATCTATTGTGACGTTTATAACTCTACCTTGTTTGGAGTTGAAGTTGGAGATAGTGGTGGTATCCTGTTGTCTGGTGAATGGGTCGATACTCAACATACAGGAATAAAAAGGAAACAACCTCCAATAATAGACATGTTGTAGCAACTAGGTCACTACAGTGGAGTTGTCGTGTTCGTAAGTCAAAGGTGTGAGGCGCTGTGAAAGAAACGGACTCGAAAAGGGCAAACACCTCGTGACAGTGCTTGAGGATCACTCTCAGAGGTCAGCCTTATGTAACGTTGATGGCACCTTGAAAATTACAGGTTGGGCGTACTACTGCTTTATCAACATCGCCTGCATTCGCTCTGCCGTAACTGACGTTGGTCCGTACTTCAGGTGGCAGCGGTGGATGTCATCGGAACCGCTACCTGGGCCTCAGCTAACGGGGCGACGTCTGCTAGTGATGCTGACTATCTTCTTTGGTCCCCTACTCTTCTGAGCGGCGGTGGATGGTGATGCGTCCCTGCTCCGAATTTGTAGCAGAGTTAAAGCTACGCGACCGAGTGGTAACGCGTTCAACAGTTGAATAAGTGCAGGTTTTTTCATTTGGTGCATTTACGTAACGTACTTACATGAACAGGACGGTAACCTTTTCACATGTATTTTTCCAAGGTACCTTTGTGTAGAAATTAAATCACATTTTACTAATATTTAATATTTTCTGATGGATTATCACTTTGAATTATAATTTATTTTGAATAATTTTATGGGAATATAAATAAGCAGAAAATGTATTCTTGTAGCGATTTATATCTACATTTTTATTCTGTTAAGCTGAATTTTTAATTAATAACAACGCGGAAAACAAGGATCCCAAATCTACCAAACTACTCAAACTATTTATCCTTGCACACTTCGGTGGTGACTATCTTTATCTATTTTGACTTTATTTTAGTAACATTTGGTACCTTAGGATAACGCAATTATAAAGAAATCTACAAACCGCCACTGATACCATTTGGACCTTCCGTCGATACCTATGATGTTTCCTAGAGAGATATGCAGTGTTTCTATTAACAACGGCCTTTTCTATCCTAAATTAAACAAATATTTTCAAACTGTAGTGTACGGTTTCATACACTACGATACAGTCGTATGTCCCATTTGATCTCTTTTTTAAATTCGGAGAGTGAAAGAAGTTATTATAAATTAAAATTAATAACAGTGATCCATAATTTGTTCAATTGAACACTCGGGATATTAACATGAAACACAAAGTAGCTATCCAAAAACATTTTCATGTTTACTTCACCATAATACTTATTTTAGAGTTTTGAAAAAGTTTTTGTCCTTACAGTTTTCTTTTGCTCGTATAATTTTACACGTAATATTGAAAATTCAGTGGTCGTAAATTCCATGTGTGAATTTTAATCTTCCAAAGTAATAATAACAAAATAGCCGTACAATACACGTGTTGTCTTTGAATCCCCGAAAAGCTCACAAAAGAAAACCGTGCAATTATCAGATATCGCATATAGTTAAATTCAGCGTAACATGATTTGTATTTATTTACACCGATTTAAACTATTGATTTAATTGACTTATCTATGATGTGATCTTTTTCCGGTGATGTGTACATTGCGTGGAATAAGTACAATTTACAAGGTTGTGTTAAGCTAAAAGAAATATTAGTTAATAAATTTAGATATGGCAAGCTTAAACTTACCTTACCCCAATCTCATAATACAAATACTAATTGTAATGCTAACCTCACGCGTAAATAATATTTATTAAGGAGGGGAACACGGAAGAACTTGACAAGTCAGTGTGACATTTTGCATATTTTATATCTTTCTATTTTATGCCAAAAACCCACTTTGAACCCTCTGACAGAGAATAGTAGTTCGACAATCGAGGACTCTTTTAGAAGGGTTATATATCCTGCTAATGGACTGGTTTTACTGTTATAAATAGAATTGCTATTTAATGTATAGGGACTTTCAAATTGGAGCTTTGAGAGACAATGACACTTAGTCTACTTAACATGTAAGTAAGCGGTTGTATAATCATTAAATAAATCCCATTACGCAAGGAGAAAGGGCTACTAAATATTCTAATTCATACTCTCAAGAGCTTATGAGATCTGAGAAATTATTCATCGTAGGTAGCTGCTATTATTTCGGAGCCATAACTTAAGCTCGATCTTTGCAAGTTGCCACTAGCGTATATTTGCGAGTAAGCACAAAAACATTATAGAGTATTAATCAAATAGAGAATAAAAGGCACAACGGTCGTTATGTGTAACAACTGGAAAAAGTATACCTAAGTTCAAATGTATTACAATTAATTAATTTTTTAATGATGAAAGGTAACAGATGAAGGAACGTGTAAATTAGGAGTAAAAACTTAATAATAAATTAATCTTTACAAACACCTGTAGAATCTTGTCATTATCCACATAAATTACAGGTATAAAGGCTTTAAGTTTATGTTCGTACAAAATATAATAATTTAGACAGATAGTGTAGTCACGAAACTTTATTATATTACAGAATAAGGTTGGTTTATAGATTATTAAGTTTAATTTATGCCAATAGCTAATTTTTATCACGACATTACCAAAATTATGTGTTTAATTTTGCTTAATTTCCTTGCTACAAGAGCATGTCATTCACGCATTTTTAAAAGCGCCACGAGAAAAGGGAAATTATTAATACTTTATCACGATAAGATAAATTGCTACGTAGGAACTATGAAGTTGTAACTTCACGGTTTCGTCAGCTTCTTCCACCATTTGTCAAACTGTTCATGACCAACTGTATAGCAAACGTAGCTGACAGATTTTGCAATATTCAAGAGGAAAACCGTCAATCCCCCATCAACTACTTATCCATTGCGGCCTAAATTTTGGACAGTATTGTTACATTTTAATTTTACGAAGGCGAATATCATTATTTATTAAGAATTGAGTTACTGAAAATTCAATGACGTACAAATTTTAATTTTAGCTTGTATCACGTCAAATAACATTATGTAACAAGAGTCATAAATGTAAATTTTCGTAAGTATGGATCATTTAATTTGGAAATTAATCGCATTTAATAGGAGTATGAAGTAATGGTATTTAATTAAATAGATGTACATTACGGTGATTACTTATTATTTAACACTGGTAGTTAGGGTTGGTTCTACATAAAAGCGATGATAATGAAGAAACACTTATATTCATAATAAACATTTTAAGTAAGTCGATTCAATAAAGAATTACTGGGACGTAGACATTTAAGTCTGTGGGTATAGAATTTCCATAAATCAATGAATTCGTTAAGCGTTGTAATTAAGAACGCATTCATAATGGAATAGTTAATGGTTAAATACTACATACTTCTCTTTATTCTTAGACATTTTATGAAATAATTCCTTTTTATTTTGTTACATCAATAAACAATTCATACACTAACCACGTTATACGACTTTATTAAAGTCTTTTAGCTTTGATGGTAATATGAATAAGAAATATTTTGTATTAATCGTTAGTTTCAAACCAACATAGTTGATCCTGTTCTACAACATAATTTAATGAGACTTCATCAAATCAAAGTTTAGTAAATACATCACTTGAGGCGGTAAATCGAAAGCTAGGAATAATTAACAAAACGATTAAATCAGTCAAACTAGTTAATAATATGAAGAAGTTTTTCTATTTTGGTTTTAGAATATATACCTTATGACACTCAAACGGGTGTTTTAATGTTTGTCTTTATGAAACCGAGTTTTTTTTTATGTAGCTGTGTAAACTAACGAAGTTATTTGTTGATCTAAACCCAAATGAAACATAACCTATTCTCGTATGAAATGTTTATATGATTAAAAGTATGATTTCTTTTTACATGAATTCACAATGTGAATGTTGGTATTTAATTTTAAAGATCGGCAAGAGTATCAGAGAATTTTGTAAACAATGATTTTCTACTTTAACTTATATTTGACATGACTGTGCTTAATATGTTAATGGTTTATTATATTTACATCTGCGCTTTTATCAGCTGCTTATAAATCAAATCAACCGGAGGGACTTGTTTCACATATGAAAGGACTGTCTTGTCAACAGTGTAGAATTTTCGAATTAAATGCGTTAATAACTCTAAATCTAGACATTTAACTATATGTGGAAATAACCATAATATAATCTTTGTATTGAATTATTTCTGATTAATATCATGTAACGGTTACGATACTCAAAACCAAATATGGACGATTTTACCTTTCACCCTTCATTATCGTTGAGAGATTATTTTCTGTATATTTGTTGACCTAACCTGAGTGCAAATTGTTGAAGTTACATATAATTCTATTTTATTCTAACTATAGTGGACTACAACTTTTTTTATTTTCAATAGTTTAATATGCTTAAAGTTGTTTGTAAGTAGCAAATACAAGCTTTAATAAGCTACATTTAAATCGAACTCTAAACAGGAAAATGACATTGTTGCCAACCTATACTCAAATAACAGAGAAAGTAATAAAAGAGAGTTAGCAGACTATACAACTAATATTTAATTTCGTCGGTAATATAGTGCATCTTACATGTCATTTCGGAAATAATTTTAAAAATAAAATTTTTAGTTATTGCTCATAACAAATGTACTTAAGAGAACTCAAATTAATGAATTTATGGAAGAAATTCAAAGATAAAAACGTAAATACTATTAGAAAAATATATAATACACTTAATACATATAATTATGTTTTTATTGCAAATAAGATTTATTTAAAAATAAATTATTACAATTAAAAACTGAGACCTCACTAACTATAAGTTAATATGAACTCTAACTATTGTTATCAATGCAGCATCGTTTACTTAAGATAACTAACATCTCTAAGAATTCATAAATTACAATAATAACAAACATGAAAGTTTCCATGTGATAATATTTGATGAAGTAATTAATATTTGATGTTTGACTATTGTTTACAGAATGATATGTTATACTAGCTATTTATGTAATATATCATACAAAAATACGGAGACAGAATGTCCTCATTCTGCGAAGTTATCAGTTTTAAAGGAATCACTTCTTTATCCTGTCTTTGTTTCCTAATTCCATTACGTATCTTATTTCTAAATACATAGATCAAAATTCAAAACATGACTAATAAAATAATTACAATAGTAGTTATTGATAACTGTATAACATGCACTAAAGATTTAATTTTTAAATCAGTATTTAACATTTCAGCTTCTTCTTTTAAGGTTTTCAAGTTTTCTAAATGTTATGGTTCCAGTTTTACAGTCAAGTCAGATTTATAATTATTAATTTCTATAGGATTCTTGTAAGTAAAATTAACAAATGTGTTTACAAAAGCTTGATCATCTATTGTTAATTTGCAATTGCTTCCGGATGACACAACAGCATTAAAAATTACTTTAAAGTTATTAATTTCGTTGTGACATTCTTCAATTGTTTCTAAATCTTGTTTAGTTTAACTGATACTAAAATTTTTCCGTTGTCTAATTGAGCATATAACTTATAATTGTTATTGACTACGGCGTATATACAATCTTTGTTTTAAGTTATGGAGCACTTACTCGTTTCTGTTCTTTCAAAACACACAATTTGTTTTCTATAACCTTATACTTTTCATTAATCCATAGTTCTTTTCTTACACCTTGAAGGTGATATTGGAACGGTGGTATTAGCACCTTGTTTTGCTGATCAGGTATCAGGTAAATTATTTTGTATTGGAATATTGAAGGATTGAGGATGGGTATATACAATATACATGTAATTGAATCTTCTGTCGAAAAAATTCTAAACTTTGAAAATTCCAGTATTTTAAAAATATGGATTTTATCTAATTCAGGCAACTCCGTCCTTTTATAAATCTATTTTAAATGGTCGATAATTTCAATTATTTCTATATCAGACATAATTTCGAGATTCGTTATTTCAGAAAAAGCTAAAGAAATTATTCTTTCAATAGTTTGAAGGATGTCCAATAATTTGGAACTTAAATAATTACTGTATTGAAATAAATGAACCAGTAGCCTATTTTACACGGCAAAGAATTAGAAAAACAGATTTGTGCTTTGATAAAGTATATATATATATATATATATATATATATATATATATATATATATATTCATTATCTCTATTTTTCTTTTCTAGAGTCTTAGTGCCCTTCTCTAATTGTTTGTGATATAAGTGTTCGTAGAAGGGTAACAATCCGGTTTTTCGCATCTCGTTGTAGTTTTCGTACACAGTGTGTCAAGAATACTGTTCACCTTGTTTAATTCATTAACAAATAAATCAGTGTTGTTGTAGATTGTCTCCAAGTCTTTGGAGTACCCTTCAGTGATATGATTAGTAAATGAAGTGTATTAATCTACCTGTTGAATAATTTTATCTTGGTTTTTATATAGTAAATTGAGATTTTTATTAATTTCAGTTAAATCGCTGTTTTCAGGGTTGCCAGTAATATATTTTATTAGTGTACCAATAATATTAGCAAGACCACGTTTTCTTTTATGTTTAAGTTTAGATAATTGTTTTTCTATTAACTTACAATTTTCTTTTAACACATGGACTAATTTCTGGATCATGATGTTTGAATTTGTGTTTAAAATTACTACCTTACTTAATATTTGATAATAACTTAATTCTAAATCTGTTATATTAATATGGAAGTAAAACTTATGATAATGATCTACTAATTAGGCTGGGCCTATGTCCTCGGTAATATACCTTTATATTAAATTTTTCAATTTGAAGGCCCTGGTTCTGGATTGCCAGGCAAATCCTGCAAATAAAATTTCTTTTTAATACGTTTCATTTTTCTTGTGTGTATGTTCGCTGGTCTATTTAAACTTTCTCTGAGCCCTTTGATTTCATTTTTATTAACGGATGTTATATATACTTTATCAAAGCACGAATCTGTTTTTCTAATTCTTTGCCGTGTAAAATAGGCTACTGGTTCATTTATTTCAATGGTTGATTCTTTATCTCTATTTTTCTTTTCTAGAGTCTTAGTGCCCTTCTCTAATTGTTTGTGATATAAGTGTTCGTAGAAGGGTAACAATCCGGTTTTTCGCATCTCGTTGTAGTTTTCGTACACAGTTTTGTTTAAATCAATTTCATGTGCATTTAAGTCTTCGTAAGGCCCGTACAGTAGAGTAAAAGGTGTATAACCCGTTGCAGAGTGTATAGACCGATTGTACACTAATACGGCCTGTATCATTGAATTTTGGGGACTTTCGTTTTTATTTTCAATCTTGATAATTCTTAATTTTTCTAAAATGGTGGAGTGTACTCTTTCTATTGGAGAGTTACTGTTACTGTTATAGTTAGTAGTGAAATTCAATTCTATTTTGAATAAAGTGCAATTTTCTGGGAAGACCTTGTTCTTCAACTCCTTTCATTCGCCGCAAACGATTTTCTTTGGGTAACCGTGGTGCGAAAAATAGTGTCTCAACATATTTAACATTGTTAATCGTGAAAAGAGATATATTATTGTTAAAGATTTGTTTCCTTCGAAACTAATGTATCAATGTGTACTACATCGAAAGGTTTCCTTGCGAGTAAAGGTCCATAAAATTCAATTTTATATGGATTTCTATCGTACTTACTAACGTTACAAGTTTCGCATTCGTTAATTATTTTGTTTATCGTGGTTTTTAAGTCAGGCCAGTAATATTTAGTTTTTAAGTGATTATAGGTTTCTAGTATGCCATTGTGATTATTAGAATGATATTTATCTACTACTTCGAATTGTTCATTCGATTGTTCTATATCTTTTGTTAGAAGGTTGCTTTTAACAAATTTTATTTTGTTATTGAATAAGTTACTTGTTATTACGTCCATTTAACTAGTCTGGAATTTGGATCCTTAAGGGAAAATAACTAAACTAGCGGCTTATGATCTGTTTCTCCTACTATACTTAACAATTCACGTTCGATAGTTGAATAATTGCGTTCAGCACTATTTAAAGTCCTCGAGTAAAATACTATTAATTTGCTATTTTGCGATAAAACTCCTCCTATGGCTATATTGGATGCATCGGTTGTCAGATGAAAAGTTTTTCAAAGTCTGGATACGTTAATACTGGTGCATTGGTTGGTAATTCCTTGAATTGATAAAATGTTTGCAAATAATTTTGATCTGTGACATCAATCTTTGAATTCTTATTAAGACATTTGGTAAATGGTTGCACAAGTTTAGCAAAGTTTTTTATAAATCTTCTGTAATATCCCATAAGTCCAAGTAAAGCTCTTACTGTTTTCGGAAGTGGGTATTATTCTAAAGCTTTAATTTTCGCGGGCTTAGGTTTTATACCTTGTGGTGTAATTACGTGTCCTAGGATGGCTACTTCTTTACAGAAAAATTTCGACTTATCTAGTTGAACTTTTAAATTATATTCTCTTAATTTTTCAAATATCTGTCTAATGTGTACTGAGTGTTCATGAAGTGATTGTGAGAAGATTACAATATGTAATCTTCTCACAATCACATGAATACAAACAGAATTTATACAGGTATGGGCGTAAAATATTGTCCACTACTGTTTGGAACGTACTCGGGGCGTTTTTAAGCCCGAACGGCATTCGAACGTATTCGAAATGACCATGGTCTACCGAGAAAGCAGTTTTTTCGATTGAGTCATGATCCATTTCTATCTGATGGAATCCTTGGGCAAGATCTAAGATAGAAAAGTACATGCGTTTTCCTAGATTGTCCAATATTTCGTCAATTCTTGGGTGTGGATATTTGTCTTCAACCGTCTTTTCATTTAGTTTCCTATAGTCTATAACAAGTCGCCTTTTTTTTTCCTCTCGCATCTCGTTCTTTCGGTACAATCCAAACTGATGAACTATAAGGTGAAATGCTTGGTCTAATGATTTTGTTATCAAGCAGTTTTTGAATTTGATTTTGGATTTCATATTTCAATTGATGTGGGTATCGCAATGATTTACAATAAACTGGTTCGTTATCATTTGTTCTGACGTGTTTTACAGCGTTGGTAAAAGATAAGTTACAATTTTCGTTGTAAAAGGCGTTTTTATATTTCTTGCACAAAGATATAATTTCTGTTTTTTCTTCTAGATTAAGATGACTAGTTCGAATGAAATTTGGAATATCAATCTTAAAATTTTGAATTTTTGGATTTATTAAATCAACATTGGTAATAGATTCTACCTCGTATTGTTGTTGAAAATTTATTTCTACTTCACGTTATTCGTCAAAAGGAATAGTGCAAATGTCATTTTCTACAACGGCAATTGATTCTGCAATAATGTAATTGAATAATTTAATTTCTGGTATTATAACTTGTCCTCGATCGACATTTACGGGAATTCTAATACTATTTTTAACAATTTGTTTTACTGGTTTAAAATGCATCGGGTTTAATTCTGTAAAAAACGGTATTTTAGAATTGCCTATCTCTAATGTTTGATTATTATAATTAATCGTAGCATTAAGTTTTTGGAAATCTTCACTTCCTATTAATGCATCAAATCTATCATGCCATTGTATTATATGAAAACTAATTTTATTATCAAGTCCAAATTCTTTTAAAATAAGATATGATACATTCTCATTATCGGTTATCGTATTATTTAAACTTTTAACAGTAAATGGTTTAAAAAAATTTTTGTTTTAATGTTCATAGGCGGGACC
Source organism: Vesta saturnalis (assembly GCA_036346205.1). NCBI lineage: Eukaryota > Metazoa > Arthropoda > Insecta > Coleoptera > Lampyridae > Vesta > Vesta saturnalis. The sequence goes on along the minus strand of JARFJB010001940.1, from coordinate 615,217 downwards.
CGGATTTATTATTGAATTAGAAGCTCCGCTATCTATTAAAATCTTTAATTTTAAACTAGGAATCGTTATGAATAGTAGTTTTGGTTTGCTTGTTAGCGAATTTAAATCTAAATTTGTGGTTCCGAGGCAGGTACTCGAAAATTTTTAGTGGATTCAAATAGGGTTTCAGGAAAATTTTCAGTAAATTCAAAAGTTTCGGGGTTCTGGTAATCTTCTTGATTATCTTCGTTGTTTTCCACTATTGCTATTGATTGTTCATCGTCTTGAAAATTGTAAAGTTCTTCGGAATGAAAATTACGGGGGCCCGTGTTTCGAAAACAGTTCGAAGAGTTACGTGAATTAATGGGCTGTTGATTTGGTCTGCCAGTATTTCGTGTGGATATTGACATCGGGGTTGGTTTTGACTCAGGTTCCCCTTACCAAATACTTGCGAATTTGTAGGATAATTTATGAACACTGGTCTCGTCTGGAAATTTATCGGACCACCCGGAAATTGATTTTGACCTAGATTACGGTTTGTAAATTTTGGTAAAGGTTTATAACAATTATTTGCGTTTGCCCGTTGAAACTGTTTTGGTTGTTGAGTTTTATTGGAGAAATTATTGAATTGTCTAGTTGTCGATGGTTTTTGTCGGACAAAATTTAGAAAATTGACCTGTTGTTTATAATTATCATAGTTTTTTAACTGAAGTAAACAATCTTCTAGTGATTCTACATTTTTATAAGACATAAAAGGCCTATGTAGTTCTAATAAACCTGACATGTAGGTGAATAAAGCCTTTTTTGTATAAGCATCAGTTTTATAATTTTTAAGGTTAACATCTGTTTCATTTATGTGTTCTAACAACTATTGCAATTTACTTTTAATTTTTTCATAATATTCATCGTAAGTTTCGTTTGTTAATTGAATTAAATCATTTTCTAGTAATGTTTCGTTTTTAGTGTCGCCGAAACTAAGGTTGCTAATAGCATCTCAGGTATGCCTTGCAGTTGAGAAGTACCACAGCGGTTGAAGGTTATCGATGGATGGTGTTGTTATTGTTGCAGACTCTGGTTTTTGTTTCCTAGGCGTTGTCTACAGTTGAGGTCCGTTGATGGATATTCTTACCAAAATTTGCTTAGCACGATGATGAATAATGATGGTATATCCAATAAAGATTTAAAAATCGCCGACACTATGTTATATTATATAGAGCCGTTTGGGTATCCTGTTCGCAGCGCCAATTATGTTCTTATTGCAAACAAGATTTATTTAAAAATAAATTATTACAATTAAAAACTAAGACCTCACTAACTATAAGTTAATATGAACTCTAACTATTGTTATCAATGCAGCGTCTTTTATAATAATCATTAATTTACTTAAGATAGTTAACATCTCTAAGAATTGATAAATTACAATAATAACAAATATGAATGTTTCCATGTGATAATATGTGATGAAGTAATTAATATTTGATGTTTGACTATTGTTTACAGAATGATATGTTATACTAGCTATTTATATAATGATATATATTACACAAAAATTCGGAGAATATAACTATATAAAATAAACAATGAATTTCTTAAATGTAACAGTAACAGTAACTTATTACGCACGAATGTATTATTACGATGACGAGTGCCTAATGGGCATAACCACCCGAGTTGTGTACTATGCTTTTTCTACTCCTTTAGAGTATAAGAACAGTGACGAATGAGTAATACGTAACTACCACTCCTTAAGATTCTTATGACCCTTGGACGTTTTGTGCACATACCTAATATTGTAATGAACGATCCTATAAATATAAATTATTATATAAATTTATTACAGGATTGTATGGTTTATTTCAATCACCACGTTAAAAGTTCGAACGAAAATAAATAGAACCAGTTGACACCTCTGGTTTTATTAGTTATCTTGAAAATAAACAAATTAACCTCACTGTTTGTATTACTGATATATTTTAGTATTTCAAACTTGAAATTTTCCAGTTTACAATAATTGACTATGCTTTTTAAATACTGAAGTAAATTGCTTAGATGGATATATGGGTTTCTGTTACGTTTTATGACTTTGCGCTATTTTAAGGTAGTAGTTATCATTTACATTGATTAGAAAGAAGGTGGAAGTAATACCATTAGTTAAAATAACCTTAACTTGGCATTACAATTAAAAATATGTTTCAATATGCCTTCTGTAATAAATACTGCGAATCTCGTTCTTACCTCATTTATCAGACTACTAACATATTTAAAGTTAGTTTTATTTCAATTAATATGACAAAAAGTTACAGGAACGTCATAAACTATATTATATTGTTCAATATTTGGTTTAAACTAATATCTACCTAGCATTAAAATTAATGTAACCTATTGGTAGATTAAATCATATACAAAGTTATTATCTAGTAATTTATTCTTTATGTACTAAATAAGCATGCCTTCAACTACAACAGAAAGTTCATAATGCATTATCGAGTATAACGTAAAATATACATACTGTGAAACAAATCATATTCGATACATCATCAGATTCTGTTTTATATTTGAGACACAATTGGCAAATTGTACAATTATTAAGTCACGAAAATTATAAATCTACTAAATGTATAAGGTATAATGGTATAATGTCTTGTACTATCGAAAAACAGTAGTTCCGATGTTTTTCATTATGGCCATTAGTTTCTAAAATGAAAATTTTTATTTATTGGAGTGACAATATGTTCACATACGGTGTTGAAAAGTCAGTACACGTTTACCTAAATTCACACCTAAAACTGAGGTGTTAATAATCGGCTTAACTCCCAACTATTAACGTTAGAAAATCTTATGCTTGTACAACGTTTTAACTGTAAATCAATAAATGATCGTGAAGATTTTGATAAAATCTCTTGATGAACTCCTCCATTTGACGACCGAGCTGGTAGCGTAGTGACGACATGACCTGCTTAGCATTCGGGTAGTAATGGGTTCGATTCCCGTTACCGTCTACCTTGTACAAGATTTTTTCATGGTGTTTTCCTCATACACATGTAGCGGCATGGTCACTGCGTATATGCACACCATTTTCGGCTACTTAGGCGAATGATGTGGTAGTATTTTCCCCATCAGAACCCTAACTCCGTTTCTTCCGATCCTATCCCGACCACACCCATCCTTAATCCCACCATGCATATATACGTAATGTATGTATGTATGCTGGGAATCCATGATTGTGCCTGAAGGATCTCGGAAAGCTCGACCAGCCCGTCCTCCCCTTTGGGGAGGGAATGAAATATGTGGTATTTTCCTTTTTTTTTCCTCCATTTGACGTAGAAAATGATGAATCGTTACATGCAGGAGCCAACTGTAATTCAGTGCGTTCTAGGACAATATCTGATAGATTCTGGTATCCACTGTTTGACGATGATGGCTGATTAGAAATCATTTTCGACGTCGCTATTTTATTGTTAATGCTTCTTTCTATATATTCTTCTGGAGTCGTGTTTGATCACCATCCTTCATGATTTTTGAGCCTCGTGATAACCACTCCACCATCAGTAAAAAGTAGTTGACGTTCGACGTAGACAGTGCTCAGTGTAACCGTCTGGGTGGGATAATTACAAATAATGGGCAATTAGCTTCGGAATCTTGTAGAAACTGTGGATCCCCACAGGTTGCACTGTACATGTATTGTTCATATAAAATATGAACAATATTGAGTGATTGATATATTTAACGCCACTTTAATCAAAAGAAAACTATCCTTAGGCGCTTCTGTCAATAATTTTGACACATCATCCTGCGATAGAATTTTTGATTTTTTTGCTTCATATTCCTCACTTTGGCGCTTTAAATAAAACTGTAACTGCCCAAAATTCGATATATCGATGTTTTCTTTCACTCTCAATGTACTTTTCAACATGGAATATGCCTATCACAGCCTGTAATCAAATATAAATATAAAACTTAAGATAAATAAATGGAAAACTAACCTTTTCATGAAAAAAATCAAGCACAACTCCTTCGTCTATATCCCTTACATTCTTTGAAGTCCTCCAAGAATTAAAAATATTGTAGGTCTTCACATATATATCTCGTGATTTTTGTGTACGTATTTTTATTTAGTTGCTGCAGTGATGGACACGGCAATTTCATTCTCGCGCTTGTGAGGTATTTTTTAAATAATTTATTATAAAGTGTAATCCATTTCCATTTAGTGTCCGAAAACATTTATGTATTATTCTTAAAAAAAATAGGTTCTTCTTTACTCATCGCGTTTCTAATCTTGGCTGCGGTTCGATTAGAAAGATCGCGATTCCTAAAGAAAAACAATACTTTTCGTTACTTATAATACAAATAACTATTAATTATCTAGTAGTGCAAACGTATTATAGGTGAATATTGCCATTTTCTTCGTTCTTTTAATACAGGATTAGATTTCGTGTACTTAGTGGGAATTATTAATAACATTAATTATAGTCCTTAGGGCTTTGGTGGTTTCGTCTGCTTTTTCGTCTAACAATAAGATAATTTCATATAAGGTAATTACGGTGGTATAGCTTTTGATATAAGCTCTAATTGTGGTATGATATATATTAATAACAATCATTCCTGTTTTTAGGTTAGCTCTGGTGATTCGGTGATTAAATAAAGATCCACTGAGAAAATTTGTTTTGCTAGTATTCGACAATACAATGGAATTTCCACGAACCCTGCCTATTACCAATTTCAACTTTAATCGGCAACCTTAAATAAGTTATGTTCATTTTAAAGGACAAAACTGCAGGTTTTGGATATTGATTTAAATCTTGAAAATGCTTCTTTAAATAAATTTAGCGACGCCTTTCACAATTTAGACATTTCCTCAATAGAAGATTTAAATAAAAATTTCAATAATTTAGATAAGCAGACAACGACATAATTATTTATGTTAGTGGTTTTTTAGTTAAGGAAATAATAACGTACCCCTTACGCAAATCGAAATTACGAATAGATAATGTAGAGTCTCAACACACATTTACCATGTTTAAAGAATACGACGATAAAAAACATTGATATATGTTCCCAAAGAAATCTCTTTATTAGTCGCTCATATTTATGATATAGTATTATGAATTCTTCCACGATTTGGATATTTTGAGGTATCTAAAAGAATTATTATTTGTACGACCACATGTTGGCTTTAATTGGTTCACTTGTAATGAACATTTTAAAAATGTTCAAAATGATATTTTACATGTATTGGTCAATTTAATAATTAAGAAATATTGGGATGATTTATACCGAGATCTGCAAAGAACCAACAGATGCCGAAAGACAAATATTGTTTATTTAAATTAATTTTCTCCTAAAATAGATTTTATCTTTTATGTTACCAATACATTACGAAATTCATTGTTTATTTATATATGTATTATATAATAGTATTTAAGCTTTTATCTATAAATTTCCCCCATAAATTTATTAATTTGAGTTGCTCATAATCACCTCTTGAAATTAAAAGTTAAGTACGATAATTCTCTTATGGCTTAGCTTACATAATGAAAATGTAACTTTATATTCGTAATTAAATTAAGAAACTTATGTTAAATGACCATAAATAATAACTAACAGAACACACTATATCATTCACTAACTCACGTGTTTTATTCGTTATCGTCAACTAGTCGATCACTTACGTTTCGGTTTAGGTTTCAATTATTTACTGTGTGCAGGATATATGATCATTAGACTAAGATTCTTAAAGCACTTTGTTTCCCTGGACTTATACTTCTATACTATATTATTAAAATGGATACGCGATTTATAGAACATATCAACAACGAAAAATTTCACCAATGGAAACAATTCCGACCATTGTCTTCTATGACATTCCCAGAGAACTAAATCTGATTGGTTAGTATCACAACACATAATAAATAAAATAACTATAATTAGTAATTTTTGTTCTTGTCTGTCAAAAACCATGTATCTCGTGTCAGTCAGTATTTTTTGCACTCTAAATAGCGTGGCATTTCTTTATGGTACTGTTATACTTACTAACGTGTGCACTTTAGGAAATCGGACATAAAAGTAAATTTTTGGTATTACCTTGGAGACTTGCGTTTTAATTAGTTTCGAAAGAAAAATTTAGACGTGTTATCTCAGGCATTACTTCTATCTGATCTTACTATAAACATACATAAATGGTTGCCTAGAATATGCTAATAATGTGTAGCATCTAGCACCTCATCAGTGGCGGCTGGTCCTAAAAAGCTCAGGGGCTCGAAAACCACAACCATTATCAGAAAAAAATACGCTATTACACGTATTTAAAAATATATTGCATAAAAATAATATATTTTAGTACAATACTATAAATACTAACAATAATACCAATAATTACAATCTTACATTTACGTCGTACGGAATCTTAAAATATGTTATTGTATTTATCTTAGACACTTCATTTAACGCAAATGGAGCTACAAAGTTCCGAGCCGCAAGGTTCTATTGAATTCAAATGGAAAAACGTGCATTTGTCCGAACGGGTTCTGAATCGCAAGCAATGTAATTCTAGTTTGCCCGAGGGCTCAAACGACTTGAACCTCAGTACTGAACTGGTATCGTAAAGATACGACATCTTATTAATAAGACAATGCTATTTCAGAACAAGTAGCAAGTAAGAATCTTTATGTTATTTAGTAGTGTTATTAAACAGTTTGAATAATTAAACAGTCATTCAATACAACTACTAACATTCCAATCAATTCCAGTGTGACAATAACAATGATTGCTTACGTCATAGGTATACATAAAAAAATAAAGGATACACTTTTCATAATCTAATAATACATACTGCAAAACAAAATTTACTTAAATAAATTTGTAAAAAAAGACAAATGTAAGACAAACTGTCCTTTGTTTACATATATCATGTGGACATTTAGGATATTTGCGACTTTACTCAATCTTTTTCTACCAACACTAGTTTTTGTATAATTTTAAGATAAACTATGTATGAAAAATAATGTTTACTTTAACAATAAGTATATTGAATTGCTTTATCGTGAATATTAGGAACGTTTATAGTAATTTATACACAAGAGCGGAAAACGCGTTATAGCGTGACGAGCGCTGTGGTTTTCAGCTCAAGAAATACAAGTTTTCTTTGAATCAAATAAAATAACTTTTTTAAAGCATTTGAAGTTTTTACCACAAAACTTATGTTGGTGCTATTGTTATCGTACCTACTACAAATGTATGAATGGAGTATTGCCAACCTAAACCACATTTTCCAATATAACCTTAAATACAGGGTGTCCGCGGGGGATCTGCGAAGTATTCGTATACGTATTCTTTGAACAAAAATTTTTCCCAATTCCTAACACCTAAGGAGATATGGACAGTTGAAGAAAAATGTAAAAGTAAGTAAAAAGAATACTCTTAACAGCTGCTTAAGTCTTAAAATAATCATAATACAAAACTAACAATTTTCATTAATAAATTAACAAAACCACAACATAGCACAAAAATGCACATAAAATAACGAGATGACAAACAAAAATGGTTACAGTTGTTCAAAATGAGATCCACACTGTAAAAATCGTAAGAGCAATTTTGGTTGCCTAGCGAGTATTACCACAACAAACATTATTTGGATGTAAATGCAATTTACCATCTGCTTTGTAACAATTACAATTAAATCATGCCTTATCAATTTTCAAATGAGGAATGCAGTGATATGGTATTCCTGTACGGCTTGTTTAACGGTAATTGTTACGCAGCAGCAGCAGAGTACAAAAATCGTTTCCAAATCTTCGTGCTCCTACTGACAAATCGATAGCCCGGACTTTTCACTGCCTTCTAGAAACAGGAAGTTTTTACACATCGAAGTGATCGAGAGTCTCCACGACATGAGTTTGCAGAAGAGGTGCTGAGAGAAGTTGAAATCGACAGCCGAACGAGCATTATACGAATAAAAGCAGGACCACGATTTCGAAAATTCTTCGCGAAAATAGAATGCATCCGTATCACCTTCACTCCGTTCAGAACCTTCTTCCCGGCGATTTGGCTGCAAGAGCCAAATCGCGAATGGAAAAGAGAGCTGCGAAGGCGTGTGGAATTATGTGTGGAGATTTGTGCATCTCATTTTGAACAACTGTAAACATTTTTGTTTGTCACCTCTATTTTATGTGCAATTTTGTGCTATGTTGTGTTCTTTTAATTTGTTTTGTTTTACGATAATTTTAAGACTTAAGCAGCTGTTAAGAGTATTTTTTCTTCAATCGCCCATATCTCCTTAAGGATTAGGAATTGGGAAAAATTGCACATACTCATTCTTGCTTAAAATTGTTCAAAGAATACTTCCCCCGCGGACACCCTGTATAATACTTTTAAACGCTTTTCGTTAATATCATAAACTGAAAATTGACTTTGTGTCAATTTCGCGCAATAGTTTTTTAATTTAATGTCTCACAGGGACGATTTAGACATATTTTGTACTTAACTCAAACAGCCTATATATCAGCATGAATTAGGTTTTTCAGTTCCCGAAAGTACTTTTTGTGAATGTATGAAAACCTATTACAACGAAAAGTATGGGTCATACCACTTCAGATACATTATATTTATAAGTTATTTTTACGATGTCAAGTGCACCGTAAAAATAAATTTCATTCGTTACATCCGAAGTGTGTGAGCTCTTCGGGATGTTTTTAAAACGCGTATTGATGATAAGAATTCAGGTTACCAGGGAAGCGCTTTGGTTGTTGTTAAATTTACGATTCGATCACAGAATCTGAAGAGGATGTTATGGTAGGTGTTGGTAGTTTTGTGGGAGTTCTAAATCGTGGGGTACAGGGGGAATGGGGTAAAGCTTTCTTATGTTTCACCATGGTACTTTATAGGAAGTTGAAATTTGACGTAAAGGAAATACCCATTACAGAAAAAGTAGATCCTGTCACCGGGGTACAACTGCTAGGTTAAGGCTTGGACGTTGAAAGACCACTAGAATGAAGGATTTTTTGTTAGTAAATTAAAAGGGCTCAGCAGTACTAAATTATGTTAATGGAACCTGATAACCTTTTTGTTGTAAGAACCGGCCTATTTCATAGTGGCATATTGGTCTTATCCATGTGGTAGCTGACCTTGTTTTTCACCTTGGAAGTAATCGTTTAGACCAATCTGCGTTAATTAATATTTCATTATCTGATTAAGCTCTCTCGCGTTTAGACTTATCTGCACGAAGGTTAGACAAGAAGTGTGCACGTGATGACTCCCGGGATACACAAGGACAAGGGATGTGCATAAAAGGGTACATATTAGGATTAGTTGGATAATGTGATTAGGCATTCCTTTTAAGTTAATTGTTATTGTAATGCAAAAATACGCACACGGCTTTTATTAAATGTTGAACTTCCATTATACTTATATGTGTACGAGCTAATTAATGTGTCTGATATAATACCCTTTTGAAGCTGGTTACGTTGTGTCATAGTTAGTAAGTATTCTATTTTTTCTAACCACTAATTTTTAGTAGTATTTTTTGGTAGAAACATTAATTTGATGATGATACTCCCCTTTTTGGTTGAATTTTATGACGAAACAAGTAAGCTCAGAAATACCTAAGTGTATGGGCTAAGGCTTAATCAATCATACACTTAGAAATAGTGTTTCAAATATATATGTTTAAGACTGTACATCGTAACACGTCAAAATAGTAATAAGCAAATTTTTAAGTTTTATAACTGGTATCCATTTCATTATTTTGTTTAGTATAGTGTAAAGATATTTTGAATTATCCGGCTTATTTCGCACTGTTCTGTACCACATAGTATATGTAGCATATTTTATTAGTCGTGTAAAATAGAAATACTTGACCGTTTAAAGCATTAATTCTGGATGTAAAATATTGAAAAGGTAAAAATATTGATTACGGTTATGGCCGCTACCGAATTTGCTTCTTTGTAAGAGAGAACAAACGAGTAAAACAGTAGCGCGATAAGTTCTAGTGGGCGCATGGATTCATATAGGTGCGTAGATTAAATTCTTAAGAAGTGAGATTGTGTACATCAAATTTATATGCTTAGAAGTGAAATATTTTTGTAGAATGAATTAAAGTAAACCAACGTGTAATTAGGAAATTTCGCGGAAACTTTAAATAATGTTCAGTTAAGATTTCACTATTATACACCGGGTGGTGAATGGTCGGACACACCATAGGAAATCCAATGGGAAATCATAGACTCTCGAATTCTTGGTTCCCTAATTATTTTAGATAAAAATCTACAGGAATTTTTCTTTAAAGAATTAAATTGTTTATCAGATGAAACTATTAAAAATATTTTATAGTTGACGCTAATTTAAAAAATTGCAAAAATTATGTGCCATTCCTGCACAGCATCAGGACAGCAAACGTCAAACCATCTAAATAATCAATGAAAAAAAAACAGGTTAATAAATAAGGTAGATTGAAAATTCTACAAATGTATTAACTGCAGTTGTTGAAAATCCTAGTATAAATAACAATAATAATTAACAATTACAAATTACAAAAATTATAGTAAATGCTCAAATTAGCCACTATTCTGCGCTAAGCAATATCCTAATCTATCATAAAATTATTTAAAATTAGTATTAATTTTATTAAAATTAATAATAATTTTTAATTACATGTTTACTTTTGAACTTCATAATAAAACTTATAATAAAATATCATAAAATTATTTTCGAGCTGATGATTTTTTAAATTCTGTAAATCTGAAAACTTCTCAGAAGTGAAAATTTTAGATTTTAAATGTCCCCAAAGATAATATTCATTTGAGGCGAGATCTTGGAAGCCACTTTATGGTACAATTTGGTCCCATTACATAGTTATTAAAACAATTATTAGTAAAGTATTTAACTTCTCGGCTATTGTGAGCAGGGCAACCATTCATTTGGAAACAAATTTCGTCTTCCTCGGGAGCTAGTTCTGCTAGAGCCGGTAAAATTTGCTCTAATAGCAAATCTAAAAACCTATCCCCCGCTTAGATTTTCCGCGTAAAAAATGATACAATAGTATGTTGTCTGCATATTCCTACCCAAACATTAATTCTTTGATGATATTGAGATCGGCTTTCAACAAAATTTCAGGTCCTTTTGTTGTGACCAAATCCTATAATTTTGCACGTTTGGTTAATTAACGTAAACGTACACTTATCCGTAAAGCAAATGTTCTTTAAAAATTGTTCTTCTCTCAAAATCCCCCTCAAGCAATTCCTGATGACACTGAAGTATGTACGAATGGAAATTATTGTTTTCAAAATTTAACTGGTTCGCAATTACTCAAGAACTTATACCATAGTTTTCAACAACTGCAGTTAATACATTTGTAGTATTTTCATTTTCAAACACATTTCTTTGCATAATGGATTCATAATTTTTGGCGCATTTACACAAAAGTAATAATTCTTCCAATTGTAGTACAGCTTGGAATCGGACCATTTTGACATTTCGCGCTAAATAAGATAATTACTGTGTGCGTGCTATTACCGGAATAAAACATGTACGACATTTTTTAAATCTATGGTTATGATAATAGACTGACAAAATGACCGTATTTATAATAATTTTGAAAGGTAACGTCATCCTGACGTTTCATTGCTGTCTTGTGCAGCAATGGTGCATAATTTTTGCAATTTTTGAAATTAGCGTAAGCTTCAAAATATTTTTAATAGTTTTATCTGATAAAGAATTCGATTCTTTAAAGAAAAGTTCCTGTAGAGTTTTTACCTAAAATAATTAGGAAAGTAGGAATTCGAGATTCCCATTACATTTCCTATGGTGCGTCCGACCATTCACCACCCAGTAGAATAAACTTTTGCGATGGTCTTTCCACATTTATATTATATCATCATTATCTTATGCAAAATTGAATTTTTAAAGCACAAATAAGCTTAGCTTTATCGTTAAAATGATGCAATTTTTAAAATTTCTATTATAAAAGTTAATGGAGTACATAAATTTTTTTGCTATGGGTAGCACAGCTACTTCATAAATTCCGTGCTGAACGTAATATCTAGAATGAGCCTTCAGGAAAGTACGTCATTGCAATGAGTGACGTGAGAGGTAATAAAAGAAAGTACGGGTTTGGGTAGGGTATCTTTTACTAGTTAGACACCGATAAAACTAGATGTGCGAAACTTATATTACGTATCGGTCGATAAGGGTCAGTTTTGTCCAAACCGAGAACTATCATAACGTAAAGTGTAGTGACTTGCGAGTTATACAAGCGCGTGGTGGGATTAATTAAATGAATAATAAGTGCAGTTCAAAAGTTAGCTAATTACAAAATTGTGTTAATAAGTAGAGTAAAACGTTTCAATCGCCACTAATTGTTGTAAGATTTAGTATAAGCGACCGTAACTGCAGAAGAAATGAAGTGTAAAGTAAAGGAAATAACGTGAAAATGGTTGTGATATTGTGTATATAAGGAAAAAGGGCAGGCCAAACATTATTATTAAGGTGTATTGTCAAAGAGATCTATTTATGTAAAACCAATTGTGTATGGTAAGGTACCATAAAAAATTATTACGTGAAGAAACTTATAAGTAAAGGTGTGGATACCTGATGAAATGGACACCAGAAAGTGACATGCATAATCCATGTAGTTACGCCAAACGAGAATCGTACGCGCGTTCTAGATAATCAACCGTTAGTGAACTTAATAATCAAAAAGTGCTGTTAGTACCAAACCATACTGGATACACTAATTTGGTATAACCTATAGCGTAAAAATTTGGACTTAGAGTTATTATATTATGCCGCATCTAATGGTTTATATGCACAGGGTTATATAATCACAAATCAGAAAATGTTCACTCTGTTTACTATTCTAAATTTAGATGCATTATTTGAGCTCATGTATGGAAATATAAAAACAAATATTTTAGGAAGTTAGAAAGAAAGTGAAATTGCTTGTACCTTATTAACTATGATTATTTCATTCAAACTTCAGCTCAAGTTATGATTAATTGCATCTTTTTACGTGTTCTAAATTTATTGTCTGCGAATTGTTTAGTAATTTTGGTATCAATTGCGCTTAATTATGTAAACATTAGCGCACATATTAGAATTTGGGGTGAACACTAAAAACTTACATTTGAATTGGACTTACCACCTTAATGACTTGGATTACCTACTATTTTCATGTTCAGTAGTTACGTGAAAACCATTTTGCTATATTTTATTTTCGAAATTATTTATGTCTACAGTGGCGAATTTTGGACATTTTATCAACGATTTAGACCTATGTACATATACTGGTAGATATTTTGATTGCCCACATTTATCTGTTGGTACAGCTGGGTGTATATGCGTTTCCCAAATGTATTTCCATGAATGTATTTAGCTAACGGCAATTCTTTCGCTAATGCTGAAATGATGTAATTTGCAGTAATTGCTCCGTATTATCTAAAGTTACCACATTGGTATCCAAATTATTGCGAATTTTTTTTACTTTGAATTACTTTGTCGTAATCTTCAGCGAGACCGAGAAGCATTCGTAAAGATACGCAAACGTACAAATACAGAATTTTCACATTCGAGGTTCACATCTCTAACAGAGAGACTAATTGTCAACAAAAGAGTTAACATCTTTTTTACCATGGTTTCGGCGTACATCCGAGAATACTGGTTGCGCCAACACCACTGATGGATGGAGGAACACGCAGAAGGTCCGCCGTCGCCGTACCACACCTATCAGGCAAATAACGAGCGCTTAGCTACGTGGCCTGCTCGTAGAACTTTTCGAGGCTCACGTTAGCTCAGAATTGACACTACAAGACACTATTGTCATCTCTTGTTTCAGTATGAAACAGCGAAAACGACCGATCCTCCTTGTGGTGGTACACCTGCCGACAGAAGAGGACCACAAGAAAAACTGGAATGTGAAGTACGTTGCCGGCCTCCGTGTAACCGTAGAGGATTTCCGACGGAAAACTGTGATCGGGCAGTTTCACCGGTGTAAGGGTTTCCGCCACGCACAGCGTTTCTACAGGGCGGCGGCACGCGGTGTAACGTGCGCTGGAGATCACCACTCCAGTTAATGCACGAAACCCAGAACCGAATGGGCCAAGTGCATTAACTATGAACCAGCACACTAGCTACAGGGGATGTCCGAAGTTCCCTCGAACTCCACCGCGGAAGAAGACTTTATTATTCAACGCCATTCTGGGCTTCCTTGGCGAAGGCCTTACCTGTCATCCGCAAGATGGCAGCGGCACTAGTGAAGGATCTGTGGGGAGTGATCTTCACGCAAGGTCAGGAGATGTCTGACCTTTTTGAGTAAGTACTCACCAGAACGGCCACGAGACTGTATGCCCCGCATGAGTAATACTAGAATCGACTTCCTATAACCATTCCCTGTCCTAACCTATTTCCTACTTGTTCTGTACCGCCTCATGGCACATAAATCCCATGCTACTAGTGCACAATAGTACCTCCGCTATGGTTGTGCAGACCGTTATGACGACTAAACTTATACGTTTTTCCTTTTATTTCAGATATCTGAAGCAACAACATTAACTACAGCAGCGAGAGACAGCAGGACAGTCCACACAACCATTTGCGACAGCAACACCAAATGCAATTTACATATTAACATAACGAGCAGTCTTCGAGATGTTACCATTCTCCCTTGTTTTGCAGAATTACCCGCTCTGTGACGATCCCTTAAATTGTACGACTTTGGGAATGATATAGCGTATTCTTTACACACTTCGTCCGATTCGTTAATACCACGGGTAACACGACCTAGTCGTCCTTTTACACGAGTACCGATTTCACAGTATTTATACATAGGTATATGTAATCCCAAAGGCAATTTATTTGAATTAATCCAAAATATAATTTATTTTTATTATAGAGAGGACAATAATTCATAATACACTCACGAATAGATGACAACTGAATTTTGTGATATATATCAGCTACCGTCACATAATATACCTACTAGTGCTACTATGTCGGCCTGACATTAATTATAATATAACGTTTACAACTAATCATCAGGTTAGATTGCTTGTTAATATCGTTACTGATAAAGAACATTATATAACCATAAAATTGCGTGTAATAGTGACCGGAAAAAATAGAAATCAATCACAACGTCTAGGTAACCATTATTTTGTGCATTTGTGACACTACCAATTGTTGTATTGATGAAACAAGAACACTTCCCCATAAGCTTTGAATAGCAAACAGTAGTCTTTTTATATTATAACTATATGATTCCTCACAAAATCCACACTGAACCGTCTGTTGAACTAGATACATGTTCGTACTGGTAAAGTAGCGTCTCCTATACAAACTTAGTAATAAGCAACTCTCTTAACACAAACCTTAGAGCTTGAATTAAAATACTTTCTTTGTAGTAGATTTATAAATAGTGTTTAATAGCTTCTAAACTTGCCACATAGTACCAAAATATTGTGAAACGTTACATACAATGCTGCTATGTTTAAATAATCATAGTAAGGTTACAGTTAATCTGCAAATAGAACTAATTAATTGTTTTAAGGATTTAAGCTTTTTATACAAAGATGAACATGAATTTCTATGCTTTAAAACTGGCAGATTAATTAAATTCTTCGATTTAAAAAGTGTATCAAAAATAAAACAATAAAACGTTAGGGTTGGTACACTTATCTCACAAATAGATCTTAATTGTAAACTCCCTGAACTACAGTAAAAGAATTTTCCTGAGAAGGGATATATAAATCCTATTATTCTAAGAAGTTATAGAATTATTAAAGTTGAACGCAATTAACATTCCCAGTCCATTCTGGCATTGCGCGGCGCACACTAATTTTCCAATTCCAGGCAATCTGCCGACTTCCACTTGGCGTCATCTCCGGAGCTCCATCAGTGGCAGCCTCCAATGAGCAATTATGTCTTCCCGACAGCTTTTAATTTCGCGCCCTCATAGAACTTCTCGTAGTGTTCTAAATAAATAATTGATGACATCCCAGACCGTATTCACCGTCATGATGATATAAGATTTAATTTAAAAACAATTTCCCCAGATGGTGCACAAAGTAGAACAAACAGGCGCTTTGGTAGCAACTTTGTACAAAACGAGCCGCCACCGCTTGAGGCACAGTTTGTGATTATGTTTTACACAAACAGTAATGAAATACAGTATGTGGCTGTTTTATAATTAGTATACTAGTCGCGATAGATACATTTACGCAAAATAAAAAATGGGAATTAAAGCCACCAAAGGGAAATAAATATGCATCAGCTTGGGTTGGGTCTACTCGTTTAAAAATGGATTACAGGGCGTGTCATTGAAAAGCATAGCCGTAATTCGAACGTGACTGTAAAAGATATAAAAAGTAACTAAAGGGATTAAATGATTAGCGAATTTATATGTAGCTTTTGCACGTGAAAATAAATTGTCTCTTTTATTGTACCGTAAATACTTTTTTTAAGACCTGACGAAATAATCTACTTATAAATCGAAGTACTTATATATGTATTAAGCTAATTCTGCTAAATAAATAACAAAAATTAGTTTAACATTGATGAGTTTGTTTTTATTGCTTTTTTATTCAGTAAAAGGTTATTAAGTACTTTTACAATTCATTAGGCAAATTATAATTCTATTTACAGAAAAACTTTTTAAACATAATGGGAAAGCTTATTACATACGTATATTTAAAAAAAGTTTTATTAACGGAAAGTGAGGAGAATTTTGATTATTCGAATAAAATTAACTTTAATAAAGAAAGTTTGTTATATAGCTATTTAGTATTAGGACCTAATAAAACTAATAAAACCTCCAATATCAAATAGATTCGCAAAAAACTAACGAAAATAAATAATTACATTCAATACACCAAACGCCAGAATTTTTAAACTTCAAGTACATCTAATGCGTCTGGAAAATTCTAATTAGCTAATTACGTGAAAGTTGAACTGTCCTTGAAAATGGAAATATGATGTTTACGTTATTTGCTCGTGACAAAAAAATCCCTCTAATTAGATTATACTTAATTTTAATAAGTACAAGAATATAAACCTGAACAAAACAAGAGTTTCACTAAATCTACAATAAATCCAACTTCTTAGCACTTATTCATGTAGTATTGGACGCACATATACAATGTGCTTATTTATCTATCATTGTTAAAGGTTTAATTCGCTACTAAAAGTGATCGCCACCTAGGTCGGCACATATGTAATTAAAATAAACAGGTAACTTGGTTGTCATACTTTTGAGCAGTGGTTCTGTCAAATGTTACTCTTCAATGTGGACAGCGTATCCGCGAGAACATTGTCATGACAGATTACCTTAACTTTTATTTTACTCTCTCAATTGTGAATTTATTACGTAAATAACAATTGCAGTTAGACCACAAAGTACAATCCAATTCGTGCAATTGTCGGGATAATTCATTTTGCAAACCTATACTAATTGCCTGGTAAGGAGTTGCAGATTATTGGCGAAAAACTAGGTAAAAGCAGTAACAAGAATGTATTGTTCCTTAGATTTTACAATGGGCTCGGCGTACATCCGAGAATAGTGATTGCGCCGATACTACAAATGGATGAAGGAACATGCAGAAGGTCTGCCGTCGCCGTACCACACCAATCAGGCAAAGAGATAAACACATAAACCCATATATGACTATTAAACTTGGATCAAAATGATCTAAAAATATACAGGGCATTCTATGAAAAGTTAAATAATTAATGATGTTTTTTTTTATATTTACTGAAAAATGATATTCACTTATAATTGCAGAAGAGGTTTGTACTTTACCGAGTAAATTTGTGGGATAAGTTTTGTTGTGAACCACTAAGTTCTACATACATAAAGACAAAAATTTACATCGATTGGGACTTGTATCTCTATAACAAAGGTGGTTAGAGCGGTACTCTAGCAAAGCAAGTATCTTAGGTTCAAATGCTACTCGAGGTAAACCATTTATTTATGTATTTAATACAATTAATAATTTGTAATTAAATTTGTGTTGTTTAATAAAAGTATGTTGGTTAGCAATTAGGCAAGAAAATCTGTCAACTAATAAAAATGCGACACCGAAGGGTTAACAATCTTTCGAGTCAAACTGCAAAAGGAAACAGATTATAATTTAAACAACACTAATTTACTCGGTGTAAATACACTCGAGTGTAATTCGGCAGGACAATTTAACAAACAAGAAATTTAGGAACATCGATGTAGTTCAATATGTGGGTAGTTTGTATTTAAACACTACAGATAAACACATTTTTATTTGAACGTACAGTTGTTAAACACACAGTTATTTATTTTATTACCAGGAACACTAATGTTACTACAGGTGCTACAGCTAACCGTTTCTGTAACAGAACGAATCGATTGAATAATGCTTGAATGTCAACTTGTAAGTATGGTTTTATTGATGATGAATTGCTGTGTCCTGTTATTTTTATTAGAGCTTGTTCTTCAATGCCACTTTTACTTAATTCGCTAACTGCTGCCACTCGATTTGAGCGATTTGTAATTTTAATACGTTTTAACATCTATTCCAATGCGTTTTGCTGAGCATTTAGTCCATTTGGAAATTTGATTGATTCCAATCGGCACATTCTTATACCAAACTTTAGAATTTTTCTTTTTCCAAAGTGGATTTGGTGTAAGAAATAATCTGTCCAATGTTATAGAAGTGCCTCGTTTCTCCATTAACTTTTTAAATAAGCGTACTGGGCAAAACCTTGTTCTAAAATATTAAGTGTAATCCATTTACTGTCACATAATTTGTTGTCACCGCCTTGTCTCGTTTTCGAAAATAGACGATTATATTCACTGTCCAGTTTCTTTTCCATTACTTTCAATTTTAGATACGAAATCAGTAGTTTTGCAGTAAGTTGCTTCTACTCCGCGCTAAGATAATTCAAACGCCAAAATGTGATATAATTCTTTTGAAGTCCGCCCGATTTATTTTCGTCATATAATCTGGTCGTTGTAAATACTTTAAATTTATTAAGCACTGGATTTTCTCTTTTCGGGTTTTTACGTTTAGTTTTGCGTGCAGCTCGTGATGAATTAAAACAAACGTCGGTGAAAAGGTTAAATACAATATTAAATTCGTTTATTTATATATTCGTATATTTTGTAATATTGTAGCAGTGGTGTTCCACATTGTTTTGACAACTTCTTCTTTGTAGTCGTCTACGTTACCTTTTCGCATATTAAATCCCCAATCTTGCAATATAGCATTCAATTTACCGATGAATGTATCTCGCTCAAATTCATATCCTCTCGCGTCGCAGAAAATAGAAAATTGTCGTCAGATTGATGATTGGGTCGCAACTGTGTTAGCAGACATTAGAGGTATTAACTCTTTGAATGATTTCATCGTTCGTAAATTCACCAAATCGACTCATTCTTAAAATAAGATAATGATACAGTGAATTATTAACAAATGTCAAACTATTTATGTGGGAACGGATACTGAGATAATTGATTGGAAAATGAGTAAGAGTAATAGTAATTGTGTTATATATATAATAATCATTATTAATACAGTTTATTGCAGAATATTTTTAATTTTATTCTCACCTGTATTATCGCTGTAAGAACTTGCTTCTTAGTATGGAAGTATTGCCACTATAATTAGATCTTAATTGGTTCAAATTCAAAAAATAGACTGTTTAGATTGGTTGCTAAATTTTGAGTTGGCTCATGCGATTCTTTATACATGCGTTAAATTGTTACAATATTGAATTGTATAATGATACATTATATTTATTTTCTCTACATAATTTCTGTCTATGCGATTACTTGCCCGATTTTAGAGCATTTTAATTATTTTAGAACAATTAGTAGAACAACGTATGATCTATATAAAACTATACTTTAAGCTGCACTTTTTATAGGAAATAAATGTATACGAATTTGAATTGAAATATATATATATATATATATATATATATATATATATCTTTGCCTAACCATATTTATCCATATTGCCCCAATCATTCTTTGCTTGTTCCTTCTGTAATAATATCACAAGATTTCGTTGGTATATTGGAAAAATACTTGCCCGACTTGAGAACAAAATTAGTACTGCTTGGAAACACCCCGAGTGAAGCGCAAGGGCTCTCCTTAAATATATACCGAGAAAGTCGAGTGGTATTCGATCATATTATATCATTTTTTTCTACTAATAAACAATAGAATCTAGTCTTAGAAATTGACTTATTTATTGTAATTATAAAATGTACTATTATTATAGATTACCTTAGTTACGATGCTTAGTTGCTGTAATGACTGACATTTCACAGTTAGTTTGATATATTTCATGAAAATACGAAATCGTACATGGTACATTTTTGATTACTTTCATTGGTTCATTATATTCTCTTACCAAATAAAACACGTGTTATGATTAATAATCGATGATACCACTCGTTAAACTCTTTAGAAAATTGAACTCATGCGTCGCACTCGTTCAATTTTCATGGGTCTTAACTCGAGCTATCATCGATGATAATCATAACACTAGTTATATTATCCCCGAATATACCCCGTCGTTACGTAAACAAGGCGTGTTTTCGTGAAATACGTTCTTGATTGGTTCAAATTTTAAGAATAAGCAATGCTGATTGGTTAATGTTACAGAAATGATATAATAAAAAAAATATCACATAGAATCAGTTATTTATTTCAATTTTTTAGTAGACCTAGAAAACCGGCCATTTGTGTATGACAATAAGCCGCGCCTAGTACAACTATTGTTCGTTGCATAACTTAAAACTACCGTCTTCTCCTCCTATAGTAACTCAATGAAAATTACCTTTACTTAACATCAATTTTCCATTATGCCGACATGTAAATTTTCATCAATAATTATCAGCGATTTATAACATAATTCACAAGATTACAAACTTTATGTATATATATATATATATATATATATATATATATATATATATATATATGGTCAACCATGTACTTCAAGGACTAAGAAAACAACAAAAAACCACAATATACCAAAAGTTAAAATTAAGATGTGACATTAGGTCTCCCTTTAATTCCAAAATCGCAAAAGCAGGTTAGTCAAATGTTCTCTTTATCCCTGTTAAAGTTTCGGGTATATCAATAGATACCTGTTGTAGACGAACATAATATTGATCTTCCCTTGATCAGATTTCGGTAAAGTCAATTAGATGATATTATGATTTAAATTGTTTAAGGTATACTCCAAATTTTTGCGGCACTAACCCTTATTTACGGATGCATCTAACAGTTATAGCATTAAGAGAACACTCATTCGCTTGTAACGTTGTTGAAAAAAAGCCAAATTCATCTTCCAATAATACAAAACCATAAATTATTTTAACTAAATCCCCTAAAAATTTAAATAAACCGTTGAGGCCTTTAATAACCTTACAGGAAAGGAAAGAAAATAATAGTTTTGTGTATGTCTAAGAATTGTAAACACCTTAATTTTCATATAGTAAACTGAATACTTTCTTTAAGCTCCATTATCCGATAGAAACCTTCTCTTAAAGTGCGCTCTATTGAATGCAGTTCTCATCAAGTTATGTATGACCATTTAATCTTTTCGTCTACTCCTATATATGTCACACAGGAGTAGCAAAAATATATATATATATATATATATATATATATATATATATATATATATATATATATATATATATTAATGTAAAGTTATTTGACGAATATTTAATAAATTTTCTTTCTTCTCTATGGTACATGTGTCAATAAAAACGAACAACAAGTACCAACATTTTCCATATATTTCGAATACGGTTATATCCATCATCAGTGGAAATTTAACAATAAACAGAACTAAAATTAATATTAGAAATTGACAACCATGACAAATAATGTTATTATTCTAAATCTCTACACTGTTGCAACAAATTTTGTTATTAATGTTTATATGTAACATTTCTAAAATTAAACGTTTCTTTAAATTTGATTCTACATCTAAAATTTTTGTATTATCATATTGAAAGATTTGTACTAAATCGTTTGAATGTTTAGCCAAACCATTACTTTTAGGTTTAACACGAACATCAGATTTATGTTGTGTTTTAAAGATTGTAAAGTTGTTGCTAAGTAAACGAGTGTACAACCGTATACTCGCAAACATATGCACAAACGTACACACGCACGCGCACACGCACACACACACACACACACACACACACACACACACCCCAGAGTTCTTGCACCCCCACCAGAGTATGCACATGCAGTCACGCTAATGAGCACACGTTCATAGGTACTCACAAACAAACCGACACACACGGAAACATGCACGCTCAGACACACTACATACCCACAAACGACAACACACGCACGTTCTCATTCACTCACTCGTCCTCATGTACACTCACACACCTCCCGTACCCTCACGATCACACACGTACACACATGCACACCCACGCATAGTCATGTTAACAAGCACACGTTCACAAACACACACTCACACGCACAGTAACGTGCACACATGCACACCCACGCATAGTCACGTTAACAAGCACACGTTCACAAACACACACTCACACGCACAGTAACGTGCACATATGCACACCAAATACCCAGACACAAACTTATGCACGCTCTCACGTACTGACCTGCTAATGCACATGAATATGCACACACTAACACGCGCATACAGGTGCACATGCGCACACACATGCAGACCTACATACTCACACGCACACAGCCGTTTTAGCGATAGTGATTTTGATAGTAGAACTTTCTACACCTGGATGGATGTGGGTCTGAAGGTAAAAAAACGCTTCCTAGCATTACAAAAGCAGAAGACATTCAAAATTCGTTTAATTTATTTTTCACATTCACTCGTATACGCACACTGATGCGCCCATGTCCGTACCCACGTATGCGCACACACGCCTACACGTATAGAAGCACATAAGCATGCACAAATGTACACACGTATGGAAGAACATACACGCACACGTACGCTCTGGCACTCTCACCAGTATACGCACACGCAAAATCACGCTATTGAGCACACGTTCACAAGTACACACAAACAAACCCACACGCATGGGAACGTGCACCATACACTCAGGCACACCACATACCTACAAACGCTAAAACACGCATGCTCTTATTCACTCACTCACTGGTGCACACACGCACACACCTCCCATACGCACACGCACACATGCACACCCACGCAAAGTCACGCTATCGAGCACACGTTCACAATTACACGCATACGCACTGTAACATGCACGTATGCACCAAATACTTATGACACCAAAACTTACACACACACACACACACACACACACACACACACACACACACACACACACACACACACACACAGTCTCACATACTTATCTGCTCTTGCGAGTATACAAGCACATGCGCTCCCGCACATCCAAATACGAAGACAGTGCGATAGTGGATAAAATTTTTATACTAAAACATTCAATACAAGCGTGGATGTGGGCAGGAAGTTAAAAAACGGTTCCTAGTATTATAATCGCAGAAGATGTTCAAAATGCTTTTAGGTGATTTCAAAAACCTAATTACAACTTTTAACCCTTGTGTACACTGATAGGTACATCTGTACCTTTTTCAATTTAAACTAAGTGTTTTAGGGTTTTTCCGTTGGTTTCAATGTCTGAGCTTCCATGACATCTTAGATTAAGTAAAAATAAAGGTGTATATATGAGAAAATTTGATTATAAGAACTACCCACCTTTTATTCCTCCAGTCCTTCAACTGCGTTCCTTCACGGTGTAATATATATATATATATATATATATATATATATATATATATATATATATATATATATATATATATATATATATATAGGGTTTTCCACGGTAGGCGTTCGTTAGAAGTTTATGTGGTTAGAAACAATTTAGAAATCTGAATTTTTGGACTTAAGGGTTATTTAAGATTCTCTTTCATTCTAAAATATTTTCAAGGTCATGTTACTTCCGGTTATGCCGGAAGTCGCCACTAACTTCCTTATTTTAAATGGAACACCCTGTATATTATTTTATTTTTGGATTCTTGACAAAATTTTAGGATAAGTCTTATAAGGGTTTCCTATATCTTTTTCAACTGTTTCTTAGATACCTTCATTTTTCAAAAATTTTGAAAGATGTAACCCTATTTTCAACACTGCTTGTCTTACTTATTTTTGACTGATGGAAAGTGCTTCTGGAGTAGACCGAAGCATAAGAACTATACTTTTGAAATACTCACTGACAATTGATTTATTTCATACATGGTGTTCAAAATTTGATGAACTATTAAACAATTCTCAAAGTTAAAAAACTTTGTTAATTCAAAGTGACACCCTGTATATTATTGGATGAATAGATGCAGCATTTAGTTATGCATCGTTTGGCTATAACATTACCTATACCTATTATCGACAATTTTCTTGTTAATTAATATTTTCTACTTTAATGTGATTTTTGACAGAAACTGAAATGTTTTTCAAAAATAAAATGAACTTAATTCAAACTACACAAATTCTATTTTATTAAAACAATGAAATAAAACAATAAGATAACAAAATTGAGAGCATAATAACAAATGAAAAACATAAAACAATTATTTGAACATAACTAGAAGAAAAGTGATAAAAAAGATAAAATGAATCATTACAAATGTTCCACATGACCGCCAATTTCTCCGTGTGTGACATATATGTATAGCATGAACCCACAACTTGTTTAGGTGCATTTTTACCTTGGCGACCAGTACCCGATGATCCAGGTATATTTCACACAAGTGGGTGACCAGTTATTGCTTCTATGGCAATCTTTGTCGAAAATACCTTGAGAACATGTGAATTGTCAGTCATTTTTTCTATAGAAAGCTACGTCCTAGATCCTGATAAAACTTTCGGCGTCTATGGGAAGTCTTTTTAGCCAAAGGGTTGGTTTTAGTATAAATTAGGTAGCTGGTTCGACATCGAATATCAATAATGTTATAACATAGAGCAGGTGGTCATCTAAGGATTCTCCGTTTCGTAGAGTAATGTTTTAGCCGTTATAGTCAGATTCAGAATTACTTTCATCCAAACGTATTGAAAATTAGTAACTGAACTATTAACGCGAACAGCTTTATTTCTGTTTGTGCATTTTTCTCCGTGTACACAAGGGTTAAATGGATGTAGAAACTGCAATAGTAAAATCTAAATTGAAAAAAAACTAAATCATTTAGATTCCACAAGGCTATCACAAGTGTTTTACGTAAGTAGTGCTGTAATAATAATGTAAGATGTTTTGTTTGTTTGTATGTAATTTGAATAACACTGACAGCAAGCTCGTGAATAGTTGGTAAATCATACAGTTTTGTCGAATCAGTTTGAGATCTGGTTAATGTCTGTTTTGTATCTTCAGTAACATTTTAAGATATGTAAATAAATTATTTACTTTTTTATAAGGCCGTTTGGTCCTAACGTTTAATAAATTTAAATGATGTAAAATATTGATGAGATAAAATTATAACTATTCCTTTATGAGCTAAGAAGAATTTAGTACGGTGTAGTTGTCCATAAACTCTTTCAAATCTGTGGTGAAAGTTGTGCTTTACGTTTCACCATTTCTTAAATTGTATAATTATTTTCATCATAGCATTACAGTGATTTTACATAATACAGACTTTTGTAATACAATTACAGTTTAAATTGAGTTAAGAGTCGTAGCAGAATTAAATTAAAACTAGTAAATATTTAAATTATATTAGATACTGTGCACATTCTGTTTAAATGTTTCATATCAAAATTGTTATGTATTTAATGTGCTAACATATTTTTTAATTTTAACTTTTATATGGTTTATTGGCGGGGCATATAATTTTCAACGTGTTGGATTTTATGGTTTATACAATTACAAATTATGTAAATACTATAAAATATTCTAGATTTTTACACACGTCCCTGTCATAGAAGGCTTATCCTGTTTCGTTTCGTATATTTTTGGTACCAATTACAAAAACTGTATGCATTTTTGACAAATAAAAAGAAATAGCAGCAATTGCTTTTAAAACGTTTAAAGGTGTTAAATATATGTCAAGATACACGATTTGCGTAGAATTAAAAAAAGAAGTATAGTTTAAATCTAGGATGATCTCGATCACAGCTCTTCATAAAAATTATCGATAAAAATGAAATATTTTGCACTGGTTATTTGAAAAGAGGATTTATAGTGTAAGCTAAAATCTTATTCTCATAATAATTTTACTGGAGTTGGTTGTGGATACATTACAGATGGGGTCAACACTAGTTATACTTTCCCCTTTGTTAGCCTAAAAGTAGCCCATTGTTATCCTACTTTAGTACCTTCTACATAATTATTTGATATTCAAAAAATATAGGGGTTTCATTAAACAGTGGCCATCTACCTTCCAAAATTTAAGCAGTTATATTATTCAACGCTATATTAGTGTTCTTATTTGTACTTTATTTTTTACTTTACAACCCCATTGTTGCACATATCTTCCAATTAGTTGAAATTTGACTGCCAAGTTGTAGCAAATTTAACTCTATGTAATAATATTAAAACCCTATCAACATATGTTTATATATTATGTGTTCTACGTAACGTAATTATAAAAAATTTTCCATCCACTAATAAAATTGTTATAGAGATGATGCATTTGCTAATTAAACGTATTAAACTTTTACCTTGTTCAAGTTTCGGTGGAATGCAAATTTGTAAGCAAAATGAATAGCTTTATGAATTATTAAGAATACAGCACGCTAAACAAAATGTAAGTTTAATGCAATTGTGTGGTTGGATATAATTACCACGTTAACAAAAAAAAATGTATATTTTATTTGGAATAAAGCAGCATTAGCGAAAAGCGCAGATTTATAATGCAAGTCATGAGACGTTTAAAGGGATTGTTTGTTGGCGGTCTTATAAATTATTGTGAAACTTACATGAATCATTCATGATATGAAAACTAGAACAAAATGGCAGCAAAACTTGTTCAGTAATTAACTCTGATTCTACTTTATTTGCATATATTGCACTATCCAAGATCTGTTAAATTTATTACTATGACTGTAATTTGAATTTTTACGCTTACACAGTTATTTTCACAAAAAATTAATAGATGCCTTACAGATTTTTAAAAAATGCATTTATTCTACTTATTCATAAATGGTACCTTATCAGTATATTTGAAATATTTGTTACACGGAATTGTGTATAAAACGCAGACAAAAACATTTTTCGTTGCTCGTTTTCAATCATTACAGCAAAACCGTTTTCATTACATTTATGAATGCTAGTATCTGTCAAGCGTGGTAATTGTAATGAAGGAAACTAGCGGAGATAAATTATTTCAAAAAGGAATACACACAAACATACCTATATGCACTGCTTGATTAAATCAAAATCCGCTAAATTGAAATTTGAGGTATAATAAATTAAGTTTGACAGTATGCAGCGCCTGCCAAAGCAATGAAACTAAAATAACCTTATACATCAGAATTGGAGAAAATTCATGCCATTTTCTACCGAATCGTGAAACGCACCGGCGCTTCCTCATAGCCTATTGAGATTTATGAGATACAGAATAGTATTGTGTCGCGTATGTGTTTATAGCTAAGATATAAAAAAAAACTTTTGAAACTGTTTCAGATATCTCTTTGAAATAAAAAGAATTTGGCAGAAAGAAATAAATTGCAAAATTCATATGTACAATCGATTTTGTTGTAAATTATGTACAATTTTAAACTAAATAGGCCATGTCCTATGAGAAATAGACCATTAAAAACGGCTTATATTTAATCCAAAAAATTACATTTTGTAAAAGTTCACAATTATATCAACATATAGTTTAGCAAAATTTACAATTTTAATTAAAACTATTAAACTCATTCAAGGTGATTACTTTGATATCTGATGTTTTAAATGATTTTAAATAGCAGTTTTACTGTTGTCCCCATCCAATCTTTTTAATTTCTCCTGGGGTTAATATAGTAATATTTATGACGTTGATAACTTTAACTTTGTTAATCGTAACAATTTATCATAACCCATAAAGTTTTGAGTTACAATGCAAACAGTACTTACTTTAATGTGTAGATATTATCAAATGTTAATACTCTTCAAGCTAAAAACCCTGTCAACTTACATTATATTTGTCCAAAGTACAAGAGTAATTAAAATGTATAAGCTACGTAAATTCTTAGCTCTGTGTTCAATACAAGGCCTGTAATAAAGATGCTATAAAGATTATTATAAAGTATTATAGTGTGCATTAAAATTCAATTTCACTAAATAATAAAACACAATAAACAATAAAATAAGTTTTATTGTTCTAAATCTAGTGCATGCACTGGTTATACCACTCTGATACCTACAGCTTTCTTTTTATTTTCATGCACAGTAATCCAACTTAGGATCCTCTCTATATTGATTATTATAAAAATACTGAGAAAACATCGGAAAACAGTGTAGGTAATGAATTTTCAACTATAAATATTGTAAAGACAAAATGTCAGACACTGCCACTTAATAATGTTTTTAGTATTACGCAATAAGAGTAAGGAAAAAACTGAAATGTACTGCGCCAAATACGGAGCGAGAGCATCTTGGTATATAAAAAAAACAATTGAATGGGACCTGATTTAAATTGGTCAAAAGTTTGAGTGACATCAGATGAGGAATAACCACAAAAGCTATGGTTGATTTCTACAGAGACTTCTTTAAGAGGTGGTCGGAGTGTTTCCAAAACCTAAAAATACTTAAAATAATATTTACAATGTATGTATATAGGCAATGACGACTACAGCCAAGCTTTCACCCCCCACTGGGTGGGAAACAATTTTTTCTCCAAACGTCACATAAATGACATGGTAAAAGGGTCACTTTATCGGATTAAACAGATAAAAGTAGAGACTTTTGCCTACTTTATGTGCCTCGTCACATAAAATACAAAAATTCAACGCTTTAGCGAAGTCATCTATTATATATATAATAAGGCCTGCAAATTGACACTTTTTGATTTTTTTTCACCGTAATGGGTGAATCGTATGTATTTTGGTGCGCTGAGTCCAAATATGACCTCAGTTTTTCTCCAGCACGTAGGGATTTTCCGCAAAATGAAAAAGAAAGTTATGTAAAACCCGCAGTACATATAGGTAAAAATGCATTTTGAAATTAAAAAAAAAATATATTACTAGTCTTTCATTAGTTTCCGAATGTCCGGGCCAACAAAAACACCCTCCTTTAACTTTGCCTCAGACAGTCCCGGGAATTTCTGTTCAAGGTATTGGAACGTTTCGCCATCTTTTGGCAATGCCTTGACAAACTGCTTCATCAGTCCAAGCTTGATGTGAAGTGGGGGTAAAAGCACTTTTTTGGGATCAATCAAAGACTCAAAGTGAACATTTTTTTCTCCAACCTTCAAAGTTCTCGTTGGCCACACTTTTTGGCTCCAGTGCTGTGCTGTTGCCCGGCTATCCCACTCACATAGGAAACAGAGGAATTTCGTATAGCCACCTTGTTGTCCAAGCACCATAGAGATGACTTAGAGATCACCACAGATAGGCCATCCAAACTCCTTATATTTCAATTTATCAAGGATAAAAGCCATGTTGTCATACTTTTCTTTTAGATGCACAGAGTGCCCCACGGGTACAGAAGCGTATTTATTGCCGTTGTGTAGCAAAACTGCTTTTAAACTTCTTTTTGACGAGTCAATAAAAAGCCTCCATTCATCTGACACATGTTGAATGTTAAACATTGACATCAACTTAGGAACATTAGAACAATATACAAGTTCGCCATCTTGAGAAAAATTTGGCTTAAATTGTTTTTCTCTGCTTCTGTACCAAGAGAATGAAGTTCCAAATCTCAACAAGTTCTTTTCTTGAAGTCTAGAGCCCAGTAATTCAGCAGACTGTTTAGAAAGCTCTAAATCACGAACGAAGTCGTTTAATTCTTCTTGTAAAAATTGTTGGGGTCCACAGTCTTCGACTTGAAACTCATCATCCAACTGCTCTGACTCGCTCTCTGATGACACTGGCAAATCGTCAAAATTTTGTGGGGGCTCTGGTACTGGAATACCGGGTCCATGAGGCACAGGCCGAAGTGCAGATTGCATGTTTGGGTAACATATATCTTTTTTATTTTTGGCATTGTACCCTTGTATGTTGCAAGAACAAAAGTAGCAGTCATCGCCGTGGTTTCTCGGCTCTCTCCAAATCATAGGCACCCCAAAACGAAAATATTTCACCTTTCCTTTAGACCACATGCGAAGTCCTTCAACACAGCCTGAACACACTCCATGAGGGGCCCAAGATTTTTCTTGATCTCCATATTCATAAATATACGCCTTAAGGTAGGCAATCCCGCAGAAAAATGCATTTTGCGGAAAATGCTTACATGCTGGGAAAAAACTGATGGCATTTCCGAACTCAGCGCACCAAAATACATAAGAATCGCCCATTATTTTAAAGAAAAAAATTTGGTCGCAGACCTGTATTATTAAAGGTACAATATTTAAAGTTGGGTCTCGATACAGACCACTTGGACGCACTTAACCCAAGTGATAATTAATATTTGCTAAATTAAGATTTTTAATGACAGATCCTCGGACAAATCCACTTGTACTAGGTTCACTTTTGGATTGGATTGGATTACTTGGCTGAAGAATTTTACCAGCAATATTCGCTTTATTTTCTACGGATTTTTCTATGTAACCCTCAGCAACGGAACACGCACACGCACACGCACACGCACACGCACACGACACCACAGCACACCACCACGACACCCACACGCACACACGCACACGCGCACACGCACGCGCACACGCGCACGCACAGCACACGCAAACGCACACGCACACGCACAAGCTCACGCACACGCATACCCACACGTACACGCACACGCAGACGCACGCAAGCACGCACACACACACACACACACACACACACACACACACACACACAATATATATATATATATATATATATATATATATATATATATTGTTACATTCGTTACTTTTGCTGTACTATTAAGTAAATTTTTGCGATCTATCAGAATTAATGAATTGATGAATGGTCGATATGAGTTAATGGCGTAATTTCTAAAAATGTAACAAATACACTAATTTCTCGAAAAGTATTGAAGTTAGGTATAGGGAACCATAATACAGTTCGAACTATTGTCAAAAGACTATTCCATTCCGATAAAAATTTCTTGGGCGTTGTATTTAAAATAACAAAGATACTTAACTTTGAAGTTTGTTAACTTTACGCGTTATTCTTTGTATTTTATAAATTATGATTTGAAACAATAAACAACAGAATACGTACTTCCAAATATCCTTATTACGATGACCTAGTTTAGATTGTCTCATCTTTTCTGAATCGAAAAATACTTTAATTTTTTGACAACCCAACATTATCAAAAAATGTTAAATATTTCGGAAACTGTGAGGTTTAGGTATAGGGAACTCTAATGAAAGTCTACCTTATTTTTACACCTTATTTCAAAAAAAAATTAAAAAGGAGAGTATTCCATTTAAAATAATATAACTTTGATAAGTAACAAGTTTGTAGATCACCCTGTGTAAATCAAACTAATTTTAGATTGTAGTCCTAGAAGGTTTACATATTCTCGCCCAAACAGATTTTGAAAAAATTCAGTCGTTTGGGTGCTAGAGACCGACGCGTTGGTGGTGGCCCACCCTGTACATATACATATATACATACAAATGCAAACTATATACTGCCATTATTAGAAATTATTATACCGCTTTTGTTTTGGGGACTTTCTGCTTTATAACTATTTTTCCTAGTGCTCAGATCCTTGCACATATTCGTTACTTGACTAGAAAAGTGGCAAATTAACTAGTTATCTAGGGCTGGTTTTATCATTCTAGCTGGCGCCCTCTCTTCTCTTTCAGCTACCATTACCATCTGTATCACTGTGGGACCCCTCCACATCTACCGTGACCGAGCTACCGGCAAGTCCTAGATAAAAGGTATCTCCTCTGTTGGGGTAAGTTTGAGCACAAAGTTGAAGTTTTCACGTAACTAATATATATATATATATATATATATATATATATATATATATATATAAATATATATATATAAGTGCGCACACAGAGGATATCAAACCAATATTTCCGCACGCACACACGCATGCACGCACACACACACACACATCTATATATATATATATATATATATATATATATATATATATATATATATACGTGCGTTCAGACAGGGTATATCAAAACGAATATTTCCAGTTCAATCTCGAATGTTTTAACCAATTACAATAACATTCCCTTTACGTGGGAAATGCGGCATGGAAATAACATCATAACTAAAAACCCAATGTGTCTTAAATATGTGTAATAATTGTGAAAGTTTACATTTTCATAAAATATGTATTTATTTTCTTTAGTTACATTTCCGTTAGATTATGGAAAACTGTTGTTAGTAAATGACATTTCACATGCCACAATAAAGATATTGGAAATTTTTATATAAACGTAAACGTAATTCATAATTAAATTTAACAACATCAATTTTGATACTTGGTCAATTTATAAATAAATAACTAGCTAAAAAAGTACATCGAGACAAAAGAGTCGCCTCTGTACAGTTAATGCAAATCCAGAAAGAACAAGCTCGCTCACCAAAATACTACATCTAAATAAGTATTTATGATAAATAGACTGTGTGAAATGGCTATAGGTAAAACAATTAAACCCTAAGTGCATATAAACACAAGGTTATTCACCTAACTGGACATTAGAAATTTGTTAGGTATTGAAGGAGGCGCGAGAGTTTTTTTTTATAAATTAAAGAAAAAAACAACAATCGGGGTGGAGCAAAGAAAATATTGAAAATATCACGGGATGTTCATTGTTCTTTCATTTAATATTAATCTGTATGAGATGAGTGCTGTTTTATATAGTTTGTAAATGATTCGTTGTTATAGTCATAATAGGTTCTTATTTGTGAGACGTCACTTAGTTATTTGGCTAAATAATTTTATGTACTAGTACAGTAATTACGGTGTTTTACATTTTTTGTGGTGCAACAGTTTCTATAATTAACTATTTTAAAATGAAATGTAATTATGAGAACTTGAGTAAAATAGAATAATAGAAACCAGCATAGTTGGGTATACAACAAATTCTAAATATTGAAATTATATCGTAAATGTTATTAATATTAGTTAATTACGTTTCCCTTATTCTGAAGGTTGATTTAATTATGTACATTTTATCACAGGTATTATGAGTGTGCCTCTGTAGATTGATACTTCTATTATACGATCGCGTAAATCTGTGCTGAGGGAGTTAAATATGCTTCACTGGCGTAAGGTTTATTTTTGGACTGTTAGTAATTATAACATTATTATGATAACGATAATCATCGAATTGCATTTTGCCGCTCGACCTCTTTACTATTACGCATGACCGTCTAACCCGAGGACCGTTGTTACGGTCTACTTGGTGCTTTTAAACATTCATCATTGAACGCGACCATCAATATTTAATTTAATTTGGCATGCTAACTAAATTTGATTCTATGTTGGTTTGTGGGTTAAGGCGGGCGTTTGTCCGAATTCTTTTATTTTTCTTTGACCGTCAAATGATTGAAACGGTGTGACATTTTTGAATTATTGACGAAGGTATGTTATAAAATATTGTTTTGTGGTTTCTAAAACCTTGTTATTTTAGCGTTACTTCTATTTGTGTGCGTCAATTTGGAGCACTCAGAACTAACGAAGTATGCTTATTCATGTTTTGGCTAATTTCGCAATCAAACTTCAACCATTTATAATTTATAATTGTTATTTAACATTTGTGTACTTGAATAAATGTTTAGTTTTGTGATTTTTTTTCCTATAACTGTTGAAATGTTTTTTTTTACTGTTATGCAGAATATTTCTATATCTACTGAATTCAACTCTTTGTGCGTATTGCAAAGGTGTAAATATTTGTGTAAATGGTCAGTCAGTGTTAGCGTAGTGTTAACTTCAGTTGCAGAATAATACTCCTGGCATACATGAATTTAAATCGCCCAAGGAGAATTTTCTATATTACATCTTACTTATTTTTAAAGGCCCTCAACTATTTATTATAACTATTTCTTAATGAAGAATTCTTTCAATTTATTGAAAAATGAAAATATTATTGTTTGTAAACATTATCGAATTCTTAATAAGTAATACACTTCTCGCCTATCGTGAAACATCTGGCCTACTTAGAAAACCGTGGCATTGTTATCATTAAATGTAGCATTGTTGCATTGGGAATTATAGGATTTTAATGAACCTCTTCATAATTACAAATATTTAACCTTTTCTCAATAGTGCACCATAATATAAATTATTCAAACTCCATACGTTTCGATAGTAATTACAGTTGTCCTCGTCAGTAAACAATATAAATTAAAGTGGTTAATAAAGTTAGAAAATATGAAATCGTAAAAGTATGTCTACCATAATAAGTAATACTACTATTGAACTTTTATTTGTTTTAGTAACAGTACATCTTTAACAGATTAAATATTAGAAATCTGTTTTCAAATAAGTACTTTAGTAATTAAATATTTCAATGGATCATAACAATTACAGTTTTTAAATAGTAACGGAAAGTTATTGATTCTTGGATTTGTTATGATTTTACCAGAAATGTAATTTGTTTCTCTAAGTTTTAGCTGAAAATACTTTCAAACTAAAGGTTTTCATAACTTGCAAAGTGATCGAATTTTATTGAACTTATTTGTTGGTTGTAATATTTTTCATTGTTTGCTTTTGTCTATAGAGGACGATCTGAAATGCTATTTCAAGGCGATTTAATAATATTTAATTCATTATTTATCGTTACTAAAATAAAGTAACATTCAACAGTAGGCTTTTAAATACATGTATTCAATCATTACAACAGGCTCATACTTGCATTTTCAAAATTTGGGAAATTGTTTGATACTGAAATTGATTTTTTAAAAACATCATTATTTACTAACGACGATAACTGTACTTGTTATAAACGTATAAAGTTTCGATAATAGGTATTGTAATATATTGAAATATTGAAAATCATAACAAATCTAACAAATATTTTTGTTTTTTGATTGTTATTTTTCACTGTTAGCCTTCTTCCGTGTTTAGCACTTCAATTAACTACGGTAAATATATCCACAAAAATGCGTTACCTAGTTAATTTACCCCAAACCATCTGTATTACATTCAGTCTGCACTACTATCGTTTCGCGGTAAATATGAGTACCACATTTTAAATACAACCGCCGCAGCCGTCATCTTCTCCAATGTGCGTTAAATATTTATACCAGTGAGCATTTCATTAAATTTAAGTATTTTGGTTTTTTGGAATTTTCTAGTAAAAAATTAATCAGTTATTAAGCTAAACTAAACACAGTTCACTTTTGTTATATATATATATATATATATATATATATATATATATATATATATATATATATATATATATTTACGTAAATTATCGAGTTGGACGAGTAATTTACACAAATAACAATGTCAAACAAAACTTTTGATCTTAAAATTCTGTTTCATCGTAGATTATAAAAGCTACCAAAGCTTGTTTGGGTAATGAACCCTTACAACGCAAAGTTTCTAATTTTATTCTTTAATATATCTATATTATTTATATTCAGTTATGATTTCAAATTAGTTATATATATATATATATATATATATATATATATATATATATATATATATATATATATAATGTTTTTCCTAGGTTGTTGTTGTGCGTGTGTGTGCGTGGTTAGGTGTTAATAACCACAATAACTTCAGAACCATGATACGTACATACTTAAAACTTTTTATTTAAGCTCCATTTCATTTCTCCTGGAGAACATTAGATTCTGTGGAAACCGAGCTTGAGTGTGGGGTTTATTGTGGAAGTTTTTGGTTTTTCAAATGTTCCTGAAAGAACTGCATATGTTAAAGGTATAAAAATACTTACATCTAGTAGTAACTATATCGATTAGTTGTATTCTATGCGATTTTTTGATACTACGTGTAATATGACGGCAAAGAAATTTCTTAGGTGGAGTTTAAGTATTTTTTCAATACCTGAATAAAGATCAACTTTATAGGAAAATGTGTAAACATATTTTTTAAAGATAATTTAAATTTCCATTACTATTAAGCGGGTGGCTTTAGAATATTTTTCAAGTTAGCATTTATATGTCTACTATTAACCTCTATCTGACATAAATGTTTAAATGTCTATCTAACATAAATTGTTGTTTTCACAACGTTGACTAATTGTATTATCAACGTTTGGGTTAACTAATTCTCCTAAAAAATTATTATTATTAGAATTATTTCATTTCTTTTAATTTCTAGTTTGTAGGTTCGAAGGTCGTGTGCTATTCCGCATGAGATATTTCTTAAAATTGTAGTAATATTTTTGGAAACAATAGTGATACAATCTAATTTATACTTAGTTCATGAAATGTAATAAACTTTTTGTAGAGTTTTTTTTATTTCCAAGAAATATCACTTTAATTAGCTTTAAGTTATTTAATAAAGATTAAATCTTACAAAAGTGTTTAATTACTTACCTTTAGACGTGAATTTACTTACCATTAAAAATTAGATATACTTGATACCGGGTACCAATTATTTACCATGCCATAAAATAAATCTTTCATGAAAAACTAGTAGTTTCTAATGCGATATGCGCTACTGAAATATATTTAATAATAAAGTATATCATTTAAAAACCAAAAAAGATAAATGTTTGTAAATCGTGAAAAACAATATTTTCATAGCCCTGAATATTATTCCGTTATTGGATTCTTTAGGAAATTCTACGATAAACATTTTTGGGGTCGTATGCCGTTATTTTGAATGGTTTTTGGGTTTTAGCGTTTTTATGAAGATTGTGGGAAATGTATCTCACCTAATATTGTTTTCACCCATATTCTCATACAAATAATTATCAATTTCTTGATTATCACATTACCGCGTTATCCTAATTTCATGCTAATCCAAATAATTCAATTCCTAAAGCTTCGACGGATTTAGGTAGTATATTGTGATTTTTAAGCAATACATACGTTTTTTGTTCTTTATTGCCTTAAACGTTTCCCTATGACACTTTCAGCTCACTCTACAATTGCACAAAATGTACTCTTATTCTTTTTACGTTATGTTTTCTTTCAGGGGACGATTAAAGAATTTTTTTCCGAATTACTACTGAACATCTGGCAATTGGTTGATTGGTAGCAATGGACCGTGGAACTGGCCGCCAACACCTCCTTACCTGCCACCATTAGATTTTTTATTGAGGGCATTTGACTCATAAGTCATAACAAACACAGAAATTTTTTTACCCAGTAAGAACTGCATCTGAAGAACTTTTGTGACACCAGAGTGGCAGTGTCACGTCAATCGAAGTACAAGAGACTGTTTAGAAGAGAATGGATGCCACATTGGATAACACTTTTGGTTTAAAATTAAAAAAAAAAACTAGTACAGCTTTATTATTCACTGTATTTTCTACCTGTTTATTATTTCTATCTACCTGCTAAAGAATAATTGTTGTGTTGCACGTCCACAACAAAAGAAATAGTATTGTGTAATATGACGAAATGTGACATGGCAGAACACAGAATTCAATACCAGCGCACAATAAAATTATATCAGCAAATTTTGCTACTACCGATTGACTTATATTATAAGCTGTATTTATATTATTACTGGATTACTTTTTACCTTCCAATCTACATATACGTATTTAGGTATAGAAGGATATGCAGTCGACTTTGTTTTTACTACCGCTAAATCGACTTATTAGCTTATTTTACAACGTTTGGCAAAATTTCGCCAAGATCGGCCATCATGTCTGTGTGTCTGTGTGTCTGTGTGTCTGTGTGTCTGTGTGTCTGTGTGTCTGTGTGTCTGTGTGTCTGTGTGTCTATGTGTCTGTGTGTCTGTGAATCTGTGTCTGTGTGTCTGTGTGTCTGTGTGTCTGTGTGTCTGTGTGTCTGCGTGTCTGTGTGTCTGTGTGTTTGTGTGTCTGTGTGTCTGTGTTCTGTGTGTCTGTGTGTCTGTGTGTCTGTGTGTCTGTGTGTCGTGTGTCTGTGTGCTGTGTGTCTGTGTGTCTGTGTGTCTGTGTGTCTGTGTGTCTGTGTGTCTGTGTGTCTGTGTGTCTGTGTGTCTGTGTGTCTGTGTGTCTGTGTGTCTGTGTGTCTGTTGTGTGTCTGTGTGTCTGTGTCTGTGTGTCTGTGTGTCTGTGTGTCTGTGTGTCTGTGTGTCTGTGTGTCTGTGTGTCTGTGTGTCTGTGTGTCTGTGTGTCTGTGTGTCTGTGTGTCTGTGTGTCTGTGTGTCTGTGTGTGTCTGTGTGTCTGTGTGTCTGTGTCTGTGTGCTGTGTGTCTGTGTGTCTGTGTGTCTGTGTGTCCTGTGTGTGTCTGTGTGTCGTGTGTCTGTGTGTCGTGTGTCCGTGTGTCTGTGTGTCCGTGTGTCCTGTGTCTGTGTCTGTGTGTCCTGTGTGTCTGTGTGTCCTGTGTCTGTGTGTCCTGTGTGTCTGTGTGTCTGTGTGTCTGTGTGTCTGTGTGTCTGTGTGTCTGTGTGCTGTGCTGTGTGTCTGTGTGTCCTGTGTGTCTGTGTGTCTGTGTGTCTGTGTGTCTGTGTGTCTGTGTGTGTGTGTTCTGTGTGTCTGTGTGTCTGTGTGTCTGTGTGTCTGTGTGTCTGTGTGTCTGTGTGTCTGTGTGTCTGTGTTCTTGTCTGTGTGTCTGTGTGTCTGTGTGTCTGTGAGTCTATGTGTCATTATGTCTGTGTGTCTTTGTGTCTGTGTGTCTGTGTGCCTGGGTGTCTGTGTGTCTGTCTGTATGGATGTATGTTAGTATCCACGATAACTCCAAAACAAAAATACCGCATCACGTTTCGAATTATGCCACGTTTAATAATTAATATCGCGCATACTATTTCAAATAATCCCAATAAATGGGCCAATTTTGAATTCAGGGGGAAGAGTTGCATCGATTTCCGCGAAGAACATGCAGGGTCTCCACTTAAAAATATGAACTTTGACTTCATATCCGGAAAGTGCGCAGCACCACCTACATGTGCCACACAGTATAAAGTCCGGAATCAGAATCAAAAGTCGACGTGTCGCAGGATTTGGACCACAAATTAACGATTTCGAAAGTAATGAATTTATCCGTTACTTTCTGAGCACACTGTATATTAATAACTATCTGATATGAAGCATAGAGCATGTAAATTACCCTATATGTTCGCGTTAGCGTCTAGATGTCTATTAACCTCTATCTCACGTGAAGTTTTAAATGTCTGTTTGACATAGATTATTGTTTCTATTTTTACAACGCTGCATATTTTCGTAAGTGACTTTTTATAAATAGGTTGCATAATTATCCAAAAAAAATGTGATTAAAATTATTTAATTTCCTTTAATTTTTATTTCGTGGGTTGGAGGGTCGTATGGTGTTCCACACCAGATATTTACACAGATGCAAAGTTGTTTGCGCTCAACTTATTTATACTTTATCATTGAGTAGGGA
Source organism: Vesta saturnalis (assembly GCA_036346205.1). Classification (NCBI taxonomy): domain Eukaryota; kingdom Metazoa; phylum Arthropoda; class Insecta; order Coleoptera; family Lampyridae; genus Vesta; species Vesta saturnalis. The sequence continues at coordinate 575,674 of JARFJB010001940.1, read as the reverse complement.
ATTACTAACTGTAAACTCGGCTAAACAAGTTATAAATAGCGGTAATAAAAAAAATTAACTATAAAACCGTCACTGTGTAAATTAAATAAAGAATTGAAAATGTCAATCCTGTAATTCTACCTGACAATGGTATTTAAATATACAGAATTCTATCACACATATAATTGCCTAATTATAGTCAAAATCGCAGTACCATAAACAATGAATTGTCGTGCTGTATCTCATTTTTACATCAAGCAAGAAAATTAATGTTGACATAACAAATAACTTTAATTTGCGTAGAGCTCTTACATATTGAGCAATACGCCAGAATCAAATCACGCAATACTATATTTAAACATTATTGATTAAACTACAGGGAGAGAGAGAGGGAGAGTATGATAACAAAATTGAGTGTTTACAACTCACTGATTTAATTGAAAATTACACGAAAATCTTCAAATAAGTAAAAATAGTTTTATAATAAGTCTGAATACTAGTATGTTTAAACAAACCTAACTAATCAGTTATATTAGCATACAGTAAGTTTTTTGCATGATTTAAACTAACAAACATTGTAATTAAAAATTATTATTAATCATTATATTTAGAATTTACATCAGTCCTACATACATAAAGACAAAATTTACATCGACTGAGGCTTGTATCTCGATAGCTCAGTTGGTTAGAGTGCTACTCTAGCGATGTGATGTAGTAGGTTCAAATCCTATTCGAGGTAAACATTTTATTTGTGTATTTAATAAAATTAATAATAATTTTTAATTACATATTTACTTTTGAACTGATTCGTTCATAAGAAAAACTTATAATAACCAACATAGTAATTCGTGCGCATGAAAAAACTGGGGCAAAACGTCCTAAACGTAGATATTAATTTATACTTATCTGGTGTATTACATCCAGAAATCCCTCTAACAACGATGAAATAGGATCTTTAATAAAATTTAGTAAGCTGGCCGTTATGATGCAGTAGTTTCCTGATAAGGTACCAATAAATCCTCATCCACCAGTTTATCGTTAGAATCCAGGCAAAACTACGTAAACTGAAAACAGTGTCCAAACTTTTGTGTGTAATAGAAAAAAAAAGTAGGTTTATAGTTAAGGGCGATTATTACATGCTACCAACAGTAAGTATATGTTGGAAGAGCGATTTTAGGAGGAAATGTGAATGTAGTATTTTCTTCTTAAACTCGCCTTGGTATCTTTCTCTTAACAAATTTCTTGAGATGTATGTATGTATGACGAGACTTATCATTAAGCGTAGGAATTTTTGTATTCCTGGAGAGATCCTAATTGAATAACGAATTTTCGGAAAATTAATTTAGAATTCCTGATTTTTTCATACATTACGTAACTGAGGTATAAAATATAGATTATTCCTAAAATAGGTGTGTTTCATTATTTTCTAGAAATTTATCTAAACAAAAATTAAGTTATCTCATATAAATCTGTAAATAACAAAACACTTGTTCATAGTTAATAACAGGTATGGATATTATCTTGAAAAGGCAAGAAAAAAGAATACCGCACACCCAATGTAAGTCATGTCAGCAAAATTTTGAGTCTTATTAAAAGGATGGGAAGCAATTGTAAGCGTAATATTCAAGGTGGAGGCTATGTTAATTGAAGAAATGAGATCAATAGCAAGCAAAAAGTACAATGCATACAAAATTTTTGAAGGCAGCACTTCCAATAGCAAGAACACAGATACCTATGAATCTTGTGACTTATTCACGTCTATATGCAAGCACTAGAAGAATGTCTCAATTCAAGTGTGGCAAAAATATGATCCCGAATGGCGGGTAAAGCGTTGGGATACAGTTATTAACCGAATCCACTGTACGCCTCTGCTTATAGAAACATACGTTTTAACGATAAGCGTACTTTTCGTTGAATAGCTTTATAACTTATTTACAAATACTACTACCACACTATCGTCAATTTTGATGAAAATCATTTAGACATTAACGGAAACCCTAACACACTTTCAATATAAAGGAGTCCCGCGGCATTACGTTTTACCTATCAGTCAGCGTAATGATGCATTTTCTTAGACGACCCAATTGAATGGACCTCAAGGTCTCCACACCACACACGATTGGATCATTTCCTTGAAACCTAACAATACAATTAATCTAATACTGTTCCATTTCATACGTCAATATTTAATTAGCATTATTACAATTTCTAATGCTGTCATGTGTGACTGAGTTTGACTTTTTTAATATTATATGTAGAATTTCAATTAAATGTTAGCTTTCCGTGTATACTATTTTAAAATGTTGCTATCGAGATATCGTTGAAAGGAAATGGATTTGTTTTTGTATATTAAATTTTAGGACAGTTCGGTTATGACTAAAGTTCTTAAGTAGGATCAATGAGGATTTAGTTGAACTATGTTGACTGCATTATGGAAGAAATGTTTGTTATCTCGATTCTAAGTATTTTTTCGTGAGAAGCTTAATTTTTTAGTATGGGAGATTTTTTTAGAGTGACGGTTAAAAGATGACCTGATTTTATCGGGGTAAAGGTTTTTTGTTTTTTATTCCTGAGTCAGTTGGTAAAATGATGTTGACAGGGGTGGTTGCGAAATGCTGAGGATGTAGGCAGTGTACATGTATATCGATTATAGTACCCGGTGACATCTTGAAGATATCGTAAAGAAGATAACCTTTCACTGTTGCTCTGAAGCTAGTATTCAATCAGCCCGGGGTATTTTTGGGTATGTGGTCGTCGATTTATATTAAGGTTGCCGTGTTCATCGAGTTGGGAAAGTGTAACTGTAACTAAAGTTGCTAACATATTTTGAGTATATAACGGAGAGCTTGGTGTAAATAAGTTACTGATTTGTGTGCATAAAACCAGGTGGATAATTAGTAAAAAGATACCTGGATTAGATTATACATATTTAGCTAATCATTTGTGGGTATAAATTAAAAGAGGTAGTTAATTTACCTGACGTCACTAAGAGTTTCCGTTCACTGCGTTGGCTCGTGTTTGAAGAAAGAACTAAAGATTCAATTGGTATTTTCCGATTTCATTGGGTACTGATACATACATTTTAACATTTTTGTTTTTGCTTGTCCAATATAAACACAAATGGGATAATTAAAATTAAGGTTTCAGATTATTGGTTTTGAAATGCTGCCAACTACATGTATTATGGAAATTTTAAGTAAGCAAGATTGCGTATCACTTCCTTTCGGAGGTGAATTTGTTTGGTTTGACTTTAAAATAATTGTATAATTTTACTCAATGAATATTATTTTTTTATTATTATAATATATAGTGTTAATAAAATGTATGCGTATAATTTCAGTATTGTGTAATATTACATGTGATTTTTGCCCTGTCTCACAGATTTATTATTATTTTGTTTCATATAAATTAGAAGGCAACAATAGCTTTGATCATTTTCTTGTTAATGGTTTAATAGTAATTTGAGCTTCTTTAGTATTGATTGATTAAAGAGATTTTACTGTTTGCTTTTTTTTGCTATTTTTTTATTAGGAGTAAGATTTGTGGAAATAGAATTTCATTGATAAAATTAACACAAAGTAAAATTTGCGTAATTAAGATTGATGAGCTTTACAATTGGTCTTGCAGTACGATATTCTGTTTTGATTGCGTGCCTTTTTGCTAATTTACCTGACTAACACTACGAAATGTAAGCAAGTTTTTGTTTGTTATGAACATTGCATGGAGTAATAGCGTTTATTTTTGTTCTAATTAAACCCCAATTTTTGATTTTGAACAAACTGGCGCCCTTTGATTTATGAATTTCTCTATTTTGACTTATGTTATTCTATTCATCCTACAGGAAAAACACCCTCATACCCGCCTCTGAACACTAAGGTATCGGCACCCACTCCTCAGCAGATTTTACTGTCATTTTCATTCCTAACAATGCGTAGTCTAAACACATTTTTTACATTTTAGGTGTAATTTTTAAATTGATAACACCAATACGACGAGGAACACCATTAGTTCCTTATACATAGGAAGTAATTTATTTCAAATAAATTCACTTTATACTGTTTTTTTCAGAAATATATCTACTTGAGTCTCGTTTGTAAAAAGGCATTCTCTCCTGTCTAGAAAATAATCGTAACAATAATATAACATGATAATAATATTTTGGTCTTTCCAGCATTGCGATATGTACTCTAATTTAAAATTGTATTTTTATACTGTTGTTTTCAAGTAATCTTTAAATTTTGAAACAAATAACTAGCTTGGGGAAACGTTAGTTTGGTACGAATTTTTGATTATTACTTAATAGCAGTGCAAGAATTTGATTAGGCAAATGATAGCAGTCATTCGTTTGATTAGAGTTACTAAAATGTAGAGCCTCTTTTTACAGTCAGCTTCATAAATAACGAAATGTTTTGTTAATTACGAAATTTAATGTGGGTATATAGTATACATTTGTATCCCACAAATACTACATCGAGCAAAGCAGCCAATGACTGAAACAAAGAATCACCCAGCACAATAGCGATGTTGCGGTCAAGTTCGATTCATTTATTGTTGGTCAATACAAAACCATTCACTCAGAAGAGAGTTATGAATGAGGAAAAGAACGGAAAAGTTTAAATGAAGAAAGGAGCTTAATCAAAAAAGGTTTATCAGAGAGTTGAAAAGATGAGTAGTGGTGACATGTTTGTTATTATTTCGCTATGATATATCAGTTCAAATTGGGACATATCGAGAAGAAATAAAATAGGAAATAGATCCACAGCTTTGTGGATCACTACAGACAGGAAATATAATAAGAGAAGACAAAACGAGCAGAAAACAGTGAGTAAATAGACAAATAAAGGAAATTTCTAAAGTTATGGGAGTCAGCAGTAAGCGCGAAAATTGCATGCAACAGCTGGGATAAGGGAAAAGCGATGCTTAAACTAGTGTGTTCAAGATTGAAGTAATTTGGGATAGGCAACTAAACACACGGAAGAAAGTAAGAAGGATTGCATATATATGAGAACAGAAATTATATTTAAGCAAATCGGGATAAGCAACACATTAGACATAAGAGAGTAAGGAGTATAGCATACATACAGGATTAGAAACGGCACTAAAGTATGAATTCGCACGAATACCTTACTGATGAGAGGAAAAGGAAGAAAGAGGACGTGGAAGAGCTATTTAACACAGACATAGGCACATAAAACCCCGACAAAGGAGCGACACAACTTAAAATCAAACGAAAGAAATGAAAATAATGAAAAATGTATCAAGAGACATGAAAGACATCAAACATGAACAAGGGAGAGATAAAAATATAACCAGAGGAGATGAGAAAATTAAGAGAAGAACAAACAGAGTTCAAAGATGAGATAAAAGAACTAAATGGTGCAAACAAAAAGCCAAGGGAAGAAATAGGACTAAAACACGAGGTGGGAAGGCAAATCAATAAGTTGACAAATTAGAGGTAGAAAAGAGGAGAAAGAATATAATTATACAAGGGATAAAATTGAAATCAACCAACGAAAAAATGCTGAAAGAAGAAATAGAGGGTTTCATGGATAGGAAACTGGGGATGGCACTGATAGCGGAACACGCAAGGAGACAGGGGGAAAATGTGCTGGGTAGAACTTAATAGTAAAGAGGAATAGAGAAAGGTGATGAGAAATAAGAAAAAAACTTCGTAATATCAAACCAAAAGTGTACATAAATGACGACTTAACGCTAAATGAAAGAAAGATACAGACAGAAATATGGAAACGAGCCAAAGACGAAGCTACAAAAGGGAAAAGTGAAAAGTGTTACTAGAAAATCATATGCAACAATGAAATTTGGACCTGGAACAGCGAAGAAAGGACGAGATAAAAACACAGTGGGACGGAAGTGAACGAAACAGCTCAAGCAGGAGTGGGTTGTGTGATAAGCCCGCAATACACGAAAAAACTAAAACTAGTGTACTGGACGGCGGTAAATAAAAGAATGATGAAGATAACATTCACGCAAGGAAATGCAAAAAAATGGATATAATAGTTGCATATGGACCGGGAGAATACAAATGGTCTATGAGGAGGCAGAAAGCTTAGCTGTAATTGTAGAAGATTTCAATGGAAGAATAGAAAACGATAATACTGGAAGACAAGGAGTAATGGGTATCAAGGGAAAAAGAAATACGAATGGAGAGGTTAATTGACTCTTGCATACAAAACAACTTAGTGATACAAAACTTATTATAGGAACACAAAGATTGTCACAAATATACTAGGGAGTAACCAGGAAGAAAAGAAAAATCTACAATTGACTACATCATTACGGGGAAAATAGACAGAAGAATGATAAAAGATGTAAGAGTCCATAGAGGAGCGGAACTATGCACAGATCATTATTTACTAAGGCGGCATTAAAAATAAATGAGACAATAGAAAAGGAGGGATCGGTAGGAGAATTAAACAAAAAAGAAACTAAGACCATAAAAACCCACAAATTACAGGACCCAAAGACAAGAAAGGGCTACAAGAAGAGATCTGAAAAGGGATACAGGAAGTAAATAATGAATTACAGGAACTGACAACGGAGGAAAAATAATCCAAGAGGCGGAAAGGAAGACATGTGGGATAATGATAACAGGAGGGTTCAAGAAAAGAATTAGCTAATGGAATGAGGAAATCAAGTACTTAATTAAAGATAAAAAGAACAGGTGGGGAGTATACTTACAACAAAGAAGTGAGGAGGCCTGTGAAAAATAGAAAACTGCGATAAGGACAGTAAAACAGAAGGTAAAAATAGCTAAAGCTACAGAACGGGAGGAATTTAGAACCAAGATGGAATAAGATAGGAGAAAAACCAGAAGCTATTCTAGAGAGTAGTTAAGAGCAAGAAAAAACAAGCGGAAACATTTTGGTTTGAAACAAATTATGGACAAAGAGAGGAAAGTAACATAGTAGAAAACAAAATTATGGACAGATGGAAACAATACTTTCTGAACGTACTAGAGGGAGTAGAGATAAACGAAGAAGAGGGGAAGAAAAGGCAACGAACCCAGCCGAAGGAAGAGAGAAAGTAGAGTGCGGTGAGGAGTAGATGGGATTAAAGCAGAACTTCTGAAATACATGGGAGAAGAAGGAACGAAGCTCCTACACAGAATAAATAGAGAGGTTTGGAAACGCTAGCAGTACCCAGAGATTGGAGAATCTCAGCAATAATAACAATTTTCAAAAAAGAAGCCAGAGGGAGTGCTCGAAGAAGCGAGGGATTTCGATACTGTGTTCAGCTAGCAATGTATATGAGATGACAGAGGAAAGAACTGGAGGGGAAACTGTATGGGGCACAAAGTGGATTCAGACCGGAATATTGTCCTAATGACCGCATATTTACAATTAGAAACGTCATAGAGAAGTCGCCATCATACAACAATGCTTCGTAGATTTGGAGAAAGCCTTTGACAAGGTTGAAAGACAAAAATTATGGGAGGTTCTAAAGAAAAACAGTATAATCGAAAGATTGACATATTTTAGAAAATCTTTATATAAAAAAACCGAAAGCTTAATTAGAATAGATAATCTAGAGACGGGGAAATTTAGAAGGACAAAGATAGCCCATTGCTCTTTATCATACTCATGAACGAAGTTACAAAAAATGTAAATAGCAAGAGTAACAAGATACAATAGAAATAGGGGACTGTGTATTCGCAGATGATATAGCAATAATGGCAAGTACAGAAAAACCTACAATTAAATGTTAACCTTTGGATGGAAGATCTAGAAAACAAAGAAATGAAAGTAAATATTAACAAGACAAAGTAATCGTGATCACAGACAATAAGGAGAGAAGAATAATTACAACCGCAAAACTTTTCTATGATTCTATGGTATCAACAGAGGACTTATTAGTAAAAAAGGAAATTAGTAATAAAACAAAACTTATTGTATAAAACGGTATACTTACCGACCTTACATACGGAAGCGACACATGGGTATTAACGGAGAAGGAATAAAAAAAAATACAGGTAATAATAAATGAAATACCTGATAAAAGCAGGCAAAGTCACGATAATGGACAAAATAAGGAACGAAGACATAAGAGAAAGGCTGGAATAGAAAGTGTTAATAATTATATTGAGAACACACAACTAAGAAGGTGGGGACACATGAAAAGATTACCGGAAGTAAGACAAGTGTGGGAAGCAAGGATTATAGGTAGAGGGATGAAAGCAAGACCAAGAAACACGTGGGACAAATAAATGAACGACACAATAAAAAAGAGAGACATAAACTAGCACCAAGCCGAGATTATGGCGAAGGACAGAACTCTCTGGAGAACAGTGGTGAAATAGAGAAGGAGAAAAAAAATTAAGTGGGTGCAAAGCAAATGAAAAAGTGCGTGAGTGCAATAGGCAGTGATAAACGACTCTTTCAGGGTAATTGCTGTGGAAATGAAACTGCCAGGGAAATTGTAATTAAGACCATAAAAGCATCTACTTTTATTTTGTTAAGTATGTAAATAGTGTAAACAAATTAAACAGGTAACGTGTCAAGTAACTGAAGGGAAATAGACAATCAAGTAGGATATGTTAATAACCCTCTACACATTAAACGTAATAGAGGGGTGGATTATATATATATATATATATACATATAATTTTCTTTTTTAATATTTTTTTTATTTTGTAACAACCCATTTTGAGTTGTGTTAAAATATACAGTAATTTAGGTATTTCGTTCATTCAGTTGTAAATATAAGAAAATTTTTAATTATTCTTGCATTATAGCTATGAGGTAGGCAACTTAATTTGCATTTTGGTGTAACTTAAGTTCATATCTTCTTAAGGGTATATATTTCTTAAAGGTTTATACTCCCACTTCAAATTATTTTTCTGATCATTATTTTCGCGCAATACGTCATCGTTGACTTAATTCTTTGCGCAAATCCTTTCGCGCACGACTACATCGTCTGATATTCTAGGTGTCCATTTGAGTACTTAATGAACCTTATGTTCAGTAAGAAGCCATATTTTTGGGGTTTCCACCTAAATTTAGTGAAAGTGCCATGGATTTGATGGTAAGATATTTTAACGCATTATAGTAAAAATGGAAACATTTGCTCTTTTCAGGCACTTTTACTTTCGTTTCTTTTATTTTTACTTTGATTTACACTTTAATTACATTTTAAGTACGCATTTAATTTTACTGTTGCGTACGCTTTCATTTTATAATTGCGATTTTTATTTGAAAATTTCAAGAAAATGCATTAAACGGATTATTCGATTTCAAGAAGACAAATTTATAAGAAATAAAATTCCAGTTTGGGTGTGGTTGACAACATAAAAGTATTGTTATTGCAATGTATTGCGCAACATTGACACAAGGATTACGTCACCGTGGTTTGCATTTCTCCATTGTTTTTTATAATACCAGGGTTTCTCAAGAAGATGTATTATATTTTGTTAACAGGTATTTAATATTTAATGATTTTTTAATAATTTAAGGCTATTTTTAAGATATATTTTATTTAACCCTATCATTTTAAATAAATAAACATAGTCTGCATATTTTTTATTTCTTACATTTTGATAAAAGTTTTATTGTAAAACTCGGTTTAGTTATTCCGAGCATTATAAAAAATAACTTGGCGTCCGAAATATTTTTTATCAGTGTTACATTGCAATTTTTTTATATTGATGTTCCGTGGAAGTAATCTAGCAGAAATTGTGGTAATTAAAAGAATGAACCACTCTACGTTAATCTTTCGACTGGGACAAAGGCATTATTTTTGGTAAATGGTTTATATCTATAGTTAGTTTGACGATTTGTGTTTCGGAGAACATTTTTTACACACATTTCTTTATTAAATTATTTAAAACACATTTATACGATTACCATTTACACCACCTACATTATAATTTCTTAACCTATTTCATTGATTTTGGTTTTGTTTGAAAGAGAATTGATGAAGACACATCACTAACCTAATATTTTGTTTGCTTTGTTGAAAATAGGAGTCAATATGTTAAAACGTACTTGCTTTTGTCATGCCATACGTCAGAAAGTTTTTGACCGATTTCCATGTTAGACCTCTCGTTCTATTCACAAATATCCAAGCTTTCGTAAAGTAACTTGTAAACAGTGCGACTCGAAAAAGTTCCAACTAGTTTTAAAATTTGATAAAGTTTGAATGTGTCCGCCATTTAGTTTTTTAAACAAATCGCGAAAATAATACCTTAATGATGTCTTCATCAATTCTCTTTCAAACAAAACCAAAATCAATGAAATAGGTTAAGAAATAAAAAATTTTAAAAAGGAAATTCTGTTTTTTGACAACACAAAATTATATATAATATATATATATATATATATATATATATATATATATATATATATAATATTAAATTTTGAAATAAATAACTACCTTAGGGAAACGTAACATTAGTGTGGTAAGAATTTTTTATTATTACTTAATAACAGTGCAAGGTTTTGATTATGCAAATGATAATAGTCATTCGTTTGATTAAAATTACTAAAATTTGTAGTCAGCTTCATAAATAAGGAAACGTTGTTCCTGCAAATACTATATCGAGCAAAGCTGCCAACGACTGAAATAAAAAATCACGCAGCACAATAGCGATGTTACGGTCAAGTCCGATTCATTTGTTGCTGCTCGATACAAAATCATTTAGTCAGAAGAAAATTATAAATGAGGAAAAGAACGGAAAGTTTAAATAAGGAAAGGAGCTTAATCAAAGAAAGTTTATTTTTAGAAACTTACGAATTATTAATCCAAAATAAAGTTAAATATTCAAAGTTGATGTCGTCAAATTTAACAAATATGTAAGTTACATTAACTAGTGTTTGATGGGTGCCGTAATTGATAACCTTTAAATAAGTACTTCAATATTCTACTTCATACAAGCGTCTTGTGTTTTCCATGTTTTGTTTTTTTAAAGTACGTTACAATGGAACAGTCCTGGTTACATCTTACCTACTAAATTAAAGATTTTTGTAAGTATATTTTTTGCATTATTAATGCATTTAAAAAACTCATTTTTCACAGATACACAGTTACAAGATCATACCTTAAGCTATAACTTCCGTTAAATACGTATTAAATGAACTTTATAGCATTAATACATTTTCACGCACACTCAAAAATACTTATTAGTTCCTAGTAAAGTTGCCGTGACCGTTCTCAATAAAACTTCTCAGAAGGTTTAAATTAATTAGAGCAGTTTTTGAACTTTCTGATATCACCTAAAATTTATAACATAATTTTCTTAGTAAATTTGGTATACAGAAGATTTCAATATACAGCTAAATGGAAATACTGTTTAAATAACTACAGCTCTTTTTTGGGAATTTAATAAAAACACAAAAAATTTGTTTACTATAGATGCCAAATCTGATGAATTATTATAACAAATTTAAGCTATTCAAATGTATTCGGTTTTTTAAGACATATATTTTTTTCTTTTGGATCAAAACATATGTATTATACAAAATAACCCTGCATATGTCATGCTTTCATAAGATTCATAGCATGCGCACTTTTCTGATAAAAATGGGTAGTTTAAAAAATATGATACAAAAAAATTGGATTTATTAGTGGACAAACTGCTGAATATACATAAATATATTAAAGTTTGATATTAAATCGTTTAACACCAATGCATTTGTAATGTACAGAAATCATTATAAAATTTGTTTATTTATATGAAGATGCAATCGTTAGAAGAGTTTTTTTTTTACAATAAATGTACTTTTTATTTTTATTCCTTAATACATTTCCTTGAAATTACGATTTAATAAACGATAGTGTATCCATGAGGCACCTTGGCTTATATTTCATGTGTAATGTTAACCTTCAAAAGTTTTAATACAAAGATAATAATTTCACGCATAGTTTTGTAAAGGCAGGCGTGCCTGAAACTGAGGAAAATGTTATCTAAAATTATTCAATAGCGGTTAAAGGATTTGATTATTGAAATTAGCCAATGTACTTTACCGCATAGATCCAATCTTTACCGACGTATTTATTAACAAGCTAAAGTTACTGATTAACGTATTCGTAATGGTCTTTAAATTTAAACAAAGTAAAGTTATTACACATTATTACGTTTTAGGCAATATTGTCAGTTTAACCCACATAAAACAAGAGTCATTTTACTAATCGTACTCCAGCACTTTTCGTCAAACACGTATTGATAGATGTCAAACTGTAGAATTTATTAGCCTTTATATCGCACGTAATTACAACGAATCCAATGGATTTTTAGACCTCACTATAAAACCTTCCTGTATACGTCCATTATCTGTGGTCGGAGTGTAAAAAGTAAAAAGATAAATTTGTAATTGTGAAAATATCAAATACATGTAAGGTAGTGATCAACTCTTTATAGCAAAACAAGTTCTTCATGACATCCTACTATTCCAACTACAAAGCATGTTCCAGGCACACTTCACGTATACATTGTTCCAACTGTCAACTGTATTTAACATTTAACGTTAATGAATGAATGGATTAATCTGTATTGTATTACATCGATCAGGCTCCCTATAGTGAAACTGTTTTATTCTGTTCCGATTTTTTTTTATGTCAGAAAGCAGCTTCTAGCCTTACCCCGGTAAAAGATAAATGTATCGACTTAAAATTTTTAATAACTGAATCGCGCACTAACTATCCATTTAAATGACTTATAAATTAAAGTTAGAAACCCTAGTGGCAGTACACCGTAACGAACAAAATACACCCAACTAGCCATCCTCATCTGCAACCGACGTAACTATGTCAATATACACGTGTTCGTACGTTAACAAACTCAACAACAGTTAACAAATAGTATATTAAAGAACACGTTTTATAAATATAATTAAAATGCTTAGCTTTTTTAGATTTTTAATGGTGTACTTTTGCATTTATATCTTACACAGATCTATACGTTTCGATAACACTTACAGTTATATTGTCCTCTTTTAGAATTGTTTAAGGTAAATTTATGAAATATGTGAAAACGTAAACATAAGCATGGCTATTAATGTAACAGTTTGAAAAATATATGTCAACTATAGAATACAATTTTAGTAAGAATAACTAGATCCTAAATTAAAAGATAAATTAAGCTTTGTTAAACTGCTTTGAAGATGACAAATCAGAACACCCTCTGACAGTCGAAGTTTTCTTTTCCATCAAAAAGGAAACTCATGGCCATCTCTTGACTTACTAATATATAAAACCAATAATAATGTTTGAAAGGTTTATTAAATATTCATACATGTGTTTTGGTCCAACCAAGTTACATATGAATTTATCGGTTGGGTCCGTTAATTAACAATAATTATACTATATTACATTATATTGAATTTTGCAACCATTTATAAAGTATTAATGTATTACTTGTCTGATCGAAATACATGGAAATGTAAGTATGTAATGAACGTAATTTTATTGTATTAAAATTTGTATGATAAAATTGAATTTCACGTTTTAAGTAGAGTCTCTTATCCATTCCTTTAATTTATTTTTGTAAATAAAGATATGGTACATTTGTACAGCATGGGTACTACGCATTCTAAATATCTTTTTCTGCGTTTATTAAAATAAAATGGTACTGCGTACCTCGGTCCGTGTAGTTTGGTCATGATGTTCTAGTGGCACTTTATAAGTGTTGTCATCGTGATAAGTAATTATATTCAGGTAATTATAAAATCCCTTGGCCATTAGTGTATTTGTTTTATTTAATAATGTATTTTTATCTAGATTCTGATTGCCTTTGATTAATTTTACTAATTTAATTTGAAGCGAATCTAGTCTTTGCATGTGAACAGCTTCAGCACAGCCCCAGATACGAACGGCGAATAATAATAATAATAATAATCATGCACTTTATTATACACAATACAAACAATATTTATATTAAAGCATAGAAAAAAAAGTGCATAAACTCAGGGCGAGGTTCAGTAGTACTGATCTTCCACCTAAGCCCTACGTAACTAAACATCAAATACATAATATATAATATCTCCTACGAAAGTATTAACTAATTAGAATATAATATGTATAGCGTTGAAATACTACTGCAATATAACCCAAATATACAAAAGGTATACCGATAATTCGTTCATTCAAATTTCTGTTCATTAAATAAATATTTTTTTAATACTGATTTAAATTTTGACGTGTTAAATTGTTTCAAGTGATCCGGCAAGCTGTTGTAGTGGTGACATCTTTGGATCGAAAAAGATCTTTCGAACAATGATGTGTGGTAGTTTGGATGATAAATGCGTCGACGGAACATCGTACAAATGTTATGTACATCTGTCCTAAAAGTAATGTTATTGTAAAGGTAGAAAGGACTTCCGCTACTAATTATTTTATGAAATAGGCACAACATATGCAACTTTCTGCGGTTATACATGGATAACCAAATTTGTTTCATACTATTTATAGGAAAAGGAAAAGACGTATTTCATTCCTTAAGGTTTCAAGATCCTTCAGATAATCATAGATTCGCATCATACATACATTACGTATAATGCATGGTGGGATTAAGATTGTCTAGGATAAGATCGAAGGAGTTATTGTAAAGGGAAAGTACTAACAGCATTCGCCTAAGTAGCCGCACTTGATGTGCATAACAGTGACCATGCGTACATGGTATGACGAAAATGTAAATCATACAAGGTAGACGGTAACGGAACAAGCCCATTCGAATCTAAGCAGGACTGTCACCATATGCTACCAGCTCGTACAATTTATAAGATGCTCATCATTACTGATACCGAATAAAACGAAGACAAGAGTTCTGGATTTTCAAGTTTTAGTTGTAGTTTTCAATAAGTGAATAGTAAACAGGAGCAGTTTGAATGGGATAATACAGTGCCTCACACAATCTAATTGTGGTTGCTGAAACTTAAGGAGTGGCTGTGTGGATAGTTTTCTTAATTGAGCATATCATCTAGCAATGTAGTTGCTTAATTGATCTTTATATCTCAAGGAATTGTCTATATATAAACCTAAAATTTTTACCTTTTCTACTGTAGGAAGAACATTATTAATTTTTATCACAACAGATTCTTTAGCTTTTGTTATATGATTTTTTTACCAAATAAAAGAGCAGCCGATTTTTCAGGATTAAGCTTAAGATAAAGTTGTTGAAAATAAGTAAATTTTATTCAAGTCGGGAGTAATGGTTTCGACGGTGTCTTCTACATCATCAAATTTGAACGAATAATACAACTGAAGGTAAATTTTTAACCGCATTGCATGATCAACCATGTCAAACGCCTTAGAATAATCAAGTGAGATAAGTATAGCAAGATAACCTTTATCCGAAGCTGTCAAGATATCATTAGTCACTTTCAACATTGCCGAGGTGCTGCTGTAAAGAAAAAATATTTAACAAAATCGCTACAAGCTAATGGGTAATAATCATTTAATGATATTAATAGTATTATTACACCTGGTAGACATAACCATAAAGAAACACCAGTGCTTTTCTTCTTTTTATAACTAATGATACACATAGAATTGAAAAATCCCAATTAGTCATGGTATTGGAACTGTTTTAAACCAACAACAAAATTTATATTTAAGGTCACCTAAAGATGTTTCGAACCCATTATCATTTTCCGAACTGTATAAGTTGTCTGTTCATATGGAAAAGTATACATTGAAACAACAGGGGTTTCCCTAGACCTTGAAGTAAATGCTTTACCAATAATATATTAAGTTGCCCCAGCACTATAATTTAATACGTGTAGTTGAAATTAAAATTAAAAATTATATTAATCGTACTACATTGTGTTTTCACTGTAAAATAATACTTACAAACTGTTATATTAATAGCAAGCTTATCTTAGCGTTTTCACTTTTTCATATTTCATGCACCCTAAACAATTCTAAAAGGTTTTACTACTACTGAGGGCGATAACTGTAAGTATTATCGAAACGTATATATATTTCTGTAAAGTATAAATACAAAACTACACCATTACACCCTCAAAAAGGTGTTTCGATTATTTTAAATAATGGTGAAAGTTTACATTTTCATATATACGTTTTATAAATCATTGTATTAATGTTCGAATTTAAGTTTGGAGAACGAGCCGTAAATCGGCGAGTTTTCCAAAGAACGTGCATTAGTAATAGCATATAGTGACATCTAAGCTTCATCCTACACCAGTAAGTGGCGCTTTAAAATGTTGACGTTTGGGTGGATGTGTATTCATTAAGACTCGTATCACTTCTATTTCCACTTTGTTGGCAACTTAAATTTTATCACATATCAATAGGTAGTCTCAAATTTTGACGTTTTAGATGTGTATCTTACATAACATTTGGCGAAAATATTAATTCTCGGTCAATAACTATTTTCTGACGGCTTCCACGCAATTATTAAAATTAAATTAGCTACAGATTTCAACAATTATATTATTTTTACAACAAATTACGAAAGTGTGATCAAATGTGTATTACACTTGACTGTAGTATCCTTTCATTATGTTATACTACGTGGATAGCGCATTTATGATGAGCACTACGCGGTTTTCAAATTGAGCAAGAAGGAAAGCTTTAATTATAAAAGGAAGAATGAAAGTAATGGCGTGCGTTTATTAAAACCATAGATTGCCTTCTTCATAATCATGTAATTATACCTTGTTCTATCTCATTTTTGGAACATGTATTTCAAGTGCAATGTACTACCCATGTAGTACACATAATTAAGGGACTAGGGTAATAGTGACATAACCATTCTTCTTCAACACTGTCTTACTACAACTTATTTTCAATGGAACAGGAAATTTTATGAAAAGATTGATGGTGTAGCAATGGGTAGTCCCCTTAGTCCTGTTATAGCTAATTTTTACATGGAAAAATTTGTAACATTAGCGTTACAAAATGCACCTAAAAACCTTCAGTTTGGTATAGACATGTAGATGACACATTTGTTATTTGGAGACATGGAGAAGAGGCACTGCATGAGTATTTGGTTTTTATAAATGGGTATACATCCTAGTATTCAGTATACCATGGAAAAAGAAACTAATGGAAGTTTACCATTTCTTGACATTAATATCTAAAAATAATAATTCACTATCTTTTAAGGTTTACAGAAAGCCGACACACACTGATAGATACCTTCATAAATTATCCAACCACCATCCACGTCAATAATTGGTGTAATTAAATCTTAAGTAGATCGAGCAAAACGAATTGGTGACCCTGAATTTTTGAAGGATGAATATAAATATTTAACAAAATCCTTATAAGATAATGGATATTCACTTACAGATATTGCTAATGTTATTACACCTTCCAGACGTAACCTTAAAGAAAAACCAGTTCTTAATGTTGGTACTACTTTTCTTCCTTTTATAACTAATGTTGCAGATAGAATAGAAAAAATCCTAATTAAACTTGGCATTAGGATTATTTTTAAACCTACAAGAAAAAGAACATTTAAGATCACCTAAATATGTGTCAAACCCATTATCATCTTCCGGAGTGTATAAGTTATCTTGTTCATGTGTAAACGTATACATTGGAACCACAAAACGTAGCTTTGATACAAGACTTAAAGAATATATGAGATTTTGTAGATTAGATCAACCAGCGAAGTCTCCGGTGGCTGACCATGCCTTAAATAATCATGACATTCAATTTGACAATATGGAAATATTGTCAAGACAAAGTCAATATTGTGTTCGTTTACAACGTGAAGCTATTGAAATATATAAACACCCCAATAACTTTAATAGACAAGAAGAAAATTTTGATTCTAATTTTGACTTTTGGTATATCTAGGTTTTTTGCTGTTTTTTTCTAGACCTTGAAGCAAATGGTTTCCCAATTATATGTTACCACATCACTATAATTTAACATAACTAGTTTAAATTAAGATTAAAATTAAAAAAAATTACAAAAAAGTTCTGCATTATGCTTTTCATTGTTAATAACACTTGCACTTATTGACAAAGATATCTCTTTGTTAGATTTAACTGGATTACTTTATTTGATGTCATGTTCATATTTGTGAATGCTTCTATGATTTTGAAATTGATGTTTTTCACAACTCTACATCATAACTTGATTAAATTTCGTTAAATGTGTTTTTTGGCTGACATTTTTCATTGTTAGCTTTCGCCGTTAGAGAGTGTTCTGGTTTGTCATCTTTAAGACAGTTTAACAATATTTAATTTTTAATGACCTAGTTATTCTTTACTAAAATTTAATTCTATAGTTGGTTTATACGTTTCTCAAACTGGAATATTAACAGCAGGCTAATGTTTATGTTTTAATTAAATGTATGCGTCATTTTTGAAAGGAACAAGTATAACATACGAGAAGAAGGTTTTCTTTTCTAGTCTCCCTCACTTGACACACTCGCTAGCACGGTGTCTCCTACTAGCAGCTCGAGCTAAAAAGATCACTGTTTGATAACCACGCCTGTCTACTATTTACATAGTGTTGTGTTTACTGCTTGCTATATGTTGATGGAACTAATTTATACACAAATGGGACATAAAGTAATACAGCAAACTTTTATTTATATATTAAAGTAGTTGACTAACATCTGACAGTGAATGGAAAATAGAGATATAAAAAAACTTGTATTTTCATGTACTATCGTATGTCTTGTCTTGAAAGTCCGCACCCAGAATACCCAACTAAAGATTTCTTAATATCTTGTAGAGTCACTATTTCAAACTTTTCCACATAAAAAATTAAACAAAACAGGTAAAGAAACAGAATCTCATTACAACTCCATCAAGGTGATAAACAAATTTATTAGTCTTATGAAAATAAGTCGTAGCGGAACAATTCTAAAAAATAATTGTCCCTTTCAGAAAAATTTAATTATGAGTAATATGTTCAGTAGTTTCCTTTTGCAACCAATCAAACAGCATCAAAACTGACCCTTACATTGAAGTTTAAAATTACGAATTTTTTTAATGAAACAGTATATTGAAAAGCAAGTATTACAAATACCGTTATTGTAACATGAGTATTTTGTACAAGTATCCACAAGATACTAACGTTGAAACAGGGTGTTGTAGAACAATACCTAATACAGGTAATTTATCATCGTGTTAGGATTACAAGGAGGTTAGTTTGAACATACATACCTTACCTTAAAATTCTTAAGAATGGTAGTGCGAAATCCATGAAACTATTGGGGCATTATTAACGAGTATTACACATTAAATTTATACATTTATCACTAGTAAATGATATACAATTCCTCACTGCATTCAGATAATCGTCTTATATATTTAAATAATCGGGTCAATTAGTTCACGCAGATTGTGAGACAACAGCTTGATACTTTTCGATGATTTTTTTTGAGCCAGTAAATGTAAAAATTAAATATATATGATTGAAAATGCTTATGTCTATTAATCTCTATCTGACATGAAGTTTTAAACGTCATTCTGACATTGTAATGTTGTAAATTTAATTTTAACCGCCAAATTTTGCGGGAGAAAAGCTCGTAAAGTATTAAAATTAATTTATTTAGTTCATATATTGATTCATTAAAGCTTAACGGAAGGTGAATCACATTTTATTTGATATTTACAGTTCATAAATTACAATCATAGTGATCTTTAAACAAAAATGGTCTGCTTAATGCATAGATCTTCGAAAACTACTTTGTATTTATTAATTTAAAAGAAAATATCAAACAGTGAAATACCAGGAGTAAATTTTACTTTTCATATTTATTGGCATTTTATTCCAGAAATATCCTATACATACAGGTATATTTGATTCACAATTTATAAATATCGGGTGTAGAACACCACACGACCTTACAACCTACAAAATGGAAATTAAAAGAAATGAAATAATTTTAATAACATTTTTTTAGGATAATTATGCAACCTCTTTTATAATGTTAATTACGAAAATATGCAACATTGTAAAAACAGAAACAATAATCTATGCCAAACAGACGTTTAAAACTACATGACAGGCAAATGTTGATAGACATCTAGATGCAAACTTAAAATATCTGGTGTGGAACACCACACGACCTTCCAACCTACAAAATGGAAATTAACATAAATGAAATCATTTTGATAACATTATTTGGAATAATTATATCTTTATATACTTTTATAATAAGCTCATCACGTAAATATGCAACATTTTAAAAGCTAACTTACAAATCAAAGAAATAAAATAATTTTAATTATAATTTATTTTAGCGTAACTATGCAACCTCTTTAATACGTTCATAACGAAAAACTAGCAACGTTGTAAAAATAGTAATGTATGTCAGAATGACATTTGGAACTTCATTCCAGATAGACATAAATAATACATGTTAACTTAAAAAAAATTCCAAAGCCACCCGCTTCTATAAAATATCAATGATACATTTTAACCATTTTCATTCTTGTTTGATTTTTTTAAACCTACCTTGCATTATATTACGAAACTTTCTTAAAGAAAAGTCATGTAAAATTAAATTTTCTTTAAAAAATGTGCCTACACATTTTCTAATAAATGAATCGTTATTCAGATATTGAAAAAATTTTAACTAACACTTAAATTGTATCGTATCAAAAAATTGCATAGAACATAATTAATCGATATGTTTAAGGTCTATGTCTGGGTATTTTTATATCTTTGAAATATGCAGCTGCTTTAGAAATATTTGATAAAAACCAATAACTGACCCTACTAACCCCCTCCCACTCCGTCGCTGGATTTCTCCCAAAATCTAATCAGCTCTAAGCTAAATGAAAACAAGCTTAAATTCAAAAGTGTAGGTATTTTCATTCTGGAGTTATCGTGAATACTAGCAAACATCAAACATCATGACCGATCTTGACGAAACTTGGCCAAAAGTTGTAAAATAAGTTAATAAGTCGATTTAGCGATAGTGAAAAAAAGTCGATTGCATACCTACATATGTATATGTAAGTTGGAAGGTAAAAATTAAAAGAAATGAAATAATTTTAATTTCAATTTTTTTAGGATAACAATCCAACCTCTTTTCTATACGTTTATAACGAAAACAGGCAATATTGTAAAAACGAAAACAATAATCTATGTCAGAATGGCGTTTAAAACTTCATATCAGTTAGAGATGGATACACATGAATACACGTTAACGTTATTTAATTTTTAAGTTTATTTTACTTTACATTAAAAAACTTTATAAAGAAAATTTATGTAACATTAAATTTTCTTATAAAATTAATTGTTATTCAGATAATCAAAAAAAATCTACCTTAGGAATTTTTTTGTCGCTAAATTAGGCGTCATATCAAAAAGTTGCATAGAACATAATTAATCGATATGTTTAAGGTCTATATCTAAGTATTTTTATATCTATGAAATATGCAGCTGTTTGGAAATATTTGATATTTGCCTCTAATTTTTCTCCCAAAATCTAATCAGCTCTAAGCCAAATGAAAACAAGCTTAAATACGAAATTTTAAGTGCGTAGGTATTTTCGTTCTGGGGTTATCGTGGATACTAACATACATCCACACAGACATCCATACATGATGCCCGATCTTGGCGAAATTTGGTCAAAAGTTGTAAAATGAGCTAATAATCGATTTAGCGATAGTGAAAAAAAAGTCGATTGCATAACCTTCTATACCTACATATGTATATGTAGGTTGAAAGGTAAAAAAGAGAGGCGCAACGACTTAATATTTGTAGTAATAGCAATATGTGTAATCTGAAGATTAATAACAAATAAAATTCAATATCAAACACACAAGTTTGGTTGAAAATTTATGGTACAAATACTTAGTTCATCGATCGCAAGTTATAATTTAATTTTATTATAAAAAGGAAAGAGTTATTTCAACGTCAAACAGTTTATCTGTTTAAAAAAGTACCAATCAGCAAGCGTTGCTAAATTTAGATAGAATACTTTGCAATACGTTTTAAATTCCTATGATTTTTAAAATAATAAATATTGCGCGTAATGATTGAAAGGTAGCAGAACTTACGTATAAATTTTAAATCTCTAAACTTGGTGAAATTGTATACAACGTAAATAAGCACAAATCCCAAAATAGATCAGTTTTGAAATTTGTTTGTATAATCTAATGAAGAAAAAATATAATAGCAATACAATTTAATTTAAAATACAATAAGACATGTATGCCTTACGAGCTAAACCATAATTGTCAGTTTAATTGAAAAACTTATCTCTTTAACAAAGAATCAGTGCAGATGTAACTAAGTATGGAAATCGTTGTGAATGTTATAAAATGTTCACAAAAAACAAAAGTCAATCTACAGTGGACAAAATCTGATTTAACTTCACTCTTTGATCTTCTTCTGGAATAGAATTCAATCAACAAGCTGAGAGATAGGGCTGCATGACGTTTTAGCCCACAAAGTAAATTTGTCCACGAATTTTAAATGTTAAAATAGGTTGTTATACTAAAGTAGTTTTAAATTACACTGCAAAATGGAACCAGGCATTGCTTTATTTCCATTATACTTAAGGTACAAAATTATACACTACAGTCTAACTACAGTCGGACGCTAGTCTAATTTTAGATTTTAATATTTATTAAATAGTAAAATTGATGTTCAATAACATGTGACTACGCAGGATTAATAGCAATTAGACGTGAACTGTATAAATTAAAGAGAAAGGGTAACTATCGATTAAAGTAGTAATTACTTACAAAACGATACTAATGTGTGAAGGGGCACATAACGATAAGGCAAATAGCATGATGGCACGAACCTAGCCTTTAACAAAATGAATTAAATGATTTATATGGATTGGTAACAGCATTGACTTCAACTTACATACTTCTATCATGAAAGAATATTTAGATAAACAGGATTAAATAAGAATATTAAATATTCTGACGAAAAACTACTAAAGTGACACAACTTAATTAACACGTACACACTAACAATGTAGCAATAAAACAGATAGCATTTTCATTTTTTAGAAGTTACTATTTATTGGCAATGTATGTTTAATTCAAAACCCAAACAATTAAATTAGACTAAAACTTATTAGTACAGAAAGTATGTGCAATGCAGTGGAATTTCAATTTGTGCCAAAAAAAACCGAATTAAAAGCTTAATTATCATTTATATTAGAATAGGTACTTTGTTAAAGTTTCAACACACGTGGAAATACACTTATGTGTTCTTAGAACTTAATGTTTACAGTTCTATAATGTCGGTTCTTACTGTAAACTTCAACACCAGAACCTAACTTTCGTAATTGTTATGTAGTTAAGTTTGCAACTGAATAACTATTCAAATGCTTTTACAATTTATTTATAATTCCTAACAGTTCAGTTTAAATTAAATACTAACACTTACTATTTAATTATCATATTTATAGCTATGATATATTTGATACAATTTGTGTATAAATTTAGAGAGATATAGCAATATTAGCTAGTTAATGGTGAGCCATGTGTTCACTGCAATAAATGCTCTTGGCATCCTCGAGCACATTTAATTCACAAATGAACTATCCTTGCATTAGATATTTCGGTTTTTTACTTTCAAATTTATTCATTGTACTTAAATGTGTGTATGGAGAATCCATAGTGGCATTGACGTTTTGTCATCATATAAATTAAGCAGTTTTCAACTTAAAATGAAAACACATATTTCGTAGAAATTCGGGGTACATTATTTACTTCTGCTTATAAAAATTGATTGATTATTTACAAAATACACACTAATTATTGACTAGGCTAAATGTTTTTGTCCCATCTTATCCTTGAGAACTACAGAAAAGGGGATTGACTTTTATCAAATCTGTTTTCTCTAACCGACAGCATAGCGATTAAAGGTGTATAACTTATATCGATTACACCGAACGATAATATTTGTGTTGTTTTTTAGTGGAAATTGACCTCAAGACCAATAAATTCGTCACACTCGACAAACGTCACACTTGGCAAACGGTGCGGCGCAACGATTTCGCGTAACCTGTTTATATCGTTAAGAGGGTATCCTTTGAAAGGATTGCTCGGATACAAATATTTAAGATATAAGGTTCATCTTAATCAGAGACCAAATCCAAATAATTCTCTAATATTTATAGTTTAATGAACTTTTAAATATTTCAAGGATAGCTAGTGTTTATTTTACATATCTTATGTCTTTAGTTGAGAACAAAGTAAAATGAACTAAACATGTATTCGAAACAATAGTTGAGCATTTTTTTAAATTGTTTTATAATAGCGCAATAGCAACTTATCGTTACGCAGTTTATTTTCTCACAATATTAATGTAATGATATGAAAAATAATTGTGGGAACGCACCCATCTCGTGAAAGTCTAGAACTTCCAGCAAATGAAAATCCTAGATTAAGGTAGAAGTATTTATGGAAGTATTAATATTAAAAAAAAAACTTTTTTGACAGATCATTTTACTTTTACAATCAGTGGTTAACCGGTGTCGGTGTTTTCACAGGTATCGCTATCGCGTAAAGAGTTCCTTTAAGATACGATAAAAATAGTTTTCCTTTGTATGTTAAATTTACTTTCAAATACGTAAGGTGCTGACTTTAGAGATGGATGTGTCTCACAATTTTATTGCACTATATGTCAACATTGCAGGAAAAGAAACTAACAAACAGGCCAAATTTTATTTAAATCGGTTGAGTGGTTACTGCACTATTTAAAAAAAATTGCTAACTTTGACTGCTAATATCACGGAAACTAAAAACCTTTTACTTAACTTTAGGTGCACTTATCGCCATCATTCATTCCTAGAATTTGTAATTAAGCGTTGTGGGTATATTTTCAAAATATCCTGTATTTAAAATCAGTACGATGTAGAGTGTGTTCATTATATAGTGTCCCACTTTTAACGGCTGTAAAATATTTATTTTTTCAGATAGAGGTGTCATGAAAAAAGGAACTTGAATGGTTGTCCCCAAAGTTTTATTTGCTACCTTTAGTTTTTTTCTATGGCGTTCGGTTTTCAAGCAGACTATATAACCTAACTTTTTTTCAATAAGACACCCTGTACGTTTTCCGATATTCGGATAGATATTTTTTTACTAACTCCAAATATAATCATATGAGGCAATTATCTTTAATACTTTTGCTGTAATTGGCATAAATTAAATTATTACATCGAAAACAAACAATAAAGTAAGACAACATAAATTATTAAGAACACTAATAAAACATTAAGTTAGAAATATTGCTCTATATGTCCACCTTGCTTCTCAACGCACATTGTATACGTGTTCTTTAATCTTTAATAAAACTTGTCTATTATTTTTTACCTGACGTATGACATGTCTAATGCGAATTTCTAATTCATTAATGCAATAACAATATCTTTCACATGGCCCCAGACAAAAAATTCGCATGATGTGAGGTCGGAACTATTAGCAGACCATTTAATAGTACCCGCATTTCCTATCCACTCCGTGTATTTTTCATTTAAATACTGCGTAACTGCAGCCACGCTGTGTGAAGGCGCTCCATCTTGATGCCATATTAAAGTCCTTACAACTTCCAAACGTAAATCATCTAAACGATTTTCAATTTCATTTACCAGCATTTTCATGTAAGTAAGTCGGTCATGAAATATTCTAGGTTCAAGAACCCACACCAAACAGAAACTGACTGCCGACCTAATTTTTATTCTTCCTGTGGCATCCTCTGAAATGAGGATTCATCGCTCCATAATATTTTGTCAAAAAATGTTTGGACAGCTTCAAGTCTTCCTAACATTTAAATGCAAAACTCAAGTCGTCTCTCTTTGTAAACCTGAATTAATCTTTGCACCCTTTTAAACTTGAATTGGCGAAATTTGTGCTTCTTTAATACCCTATGCACGGCCCCGAATTCTCTTGAATTTTCTAAAACACTAAAGCGATCTATTTGAATGTAGGAACTATTTAAGCCAATTACATCAGAACTGTTAAAGATAACTGCCTCATTTTTATATATATATATATATAATATATATAACAGATGGAGAAATTCAATTACCTTTTAATCTCGTTACTGAAGAACAAATTGAAAACGCTCGACACGTCAATTTTTATTTCAAACGATTATAACGAAAAATTATTCTATTGACAGCTATCATTTTTTAAATAGCAAGGGGTGTTCAACATCGTTGGAAAAGATTTTAAAAGTAGAATTCAAAATTACATTTTAATTTTTAAATAAATACAAATAAAAGTAAACAAACAAATAATATTAAATTAAATCTTCAAAATAAATGAACTGGACAAATTATTCTAATTAACAACTTAATTACTGCAGGAGGTGTTCAAAATGTTCTCCATTTACTTCCTGGCAGAAGTAGATTCTTTGTTTGGTTTCCTCCCTAACCCTTTGTAGGGTCTGCATATCAATTCTGTTGCATTCTTCGAATATTTTTTGACGAAATTCAACTTTGGATTTAAGATAACCCGATAGGAAAAAATCCGTAGGAGTCGTATCTGGTGACCTAGGTGGCCACTTAATGAACCCACGACACCCAATCCATCTCCTCGGATATAAATTGTTTAAACAATTTCGAACTCGAGCAGCGTAATGTGGCGTAGCTCCATCTTGTTGAAAAACAATATCTTGACTGAATTCACCTGGGTTGGTTCTAACCACATCATTAATTGCAGGGATTATTTGTGGTTCCAATAGGTTAAGGTATCTATCCCCCGTTAAGTTACCTTCGATAAAAAAAGGGCCTATAATATGATTCCCTAGTATACCTGCCCAAACATTTAATTTAGTTGGGTATTGTGTGTGGCACTCTCGAAACAATCGAGGATTTTCGTCAGACCAATATCTTATGTTTTGTCGATGTACATGACCGTTTAAATAGAATGTAGCTTCATCGGAAAAACAAATATGTAGTAAGTAATTTGGATCTTGTGTAATATTATTAGCCATAATTTCACAATATTGCATTCGTCGATCTGGATCATCCTTTGTCAATTCATGCACCATTTTTATTTTATATGGGTGAAATTTTTGATTCTTTAAAGTGCTTAAAACGTTCGAGTGACTTACTTCGCATTCGCGAGCAACATTTCTGCTTGAACTGGATGGATTTACTACAAATTGGGATACAATATCTACTTGTTTTTCCTCAGAAGTCTTATTTCTACCAATCCGTTTTTTGTTTTCGACAGAACCAGTTTCAAAAATTTGTTGATGAGTAGTCTATAGTAATGTCGATCAATTGGACGATCCGGAAAACGTTCATTAAATATTCTTACCGCTTCATGAAAGTTACGGCCAGCTTCACTAAATATTAGAACGGCTTCACATTTTTCCACTAAACCACGAGGTTGTACCATTTTGTCTGTTTGGAATACAAAAATTTACAGGGTACCACCAAAACTCACCAATTGTTAATAATTACGCTTTGCTGTTGTCAATATTGTTTAGACTCAATAGTGCTAAATGTTTGTTATTTTTGACAATACTTGTCAAAAACTAGACTCGCCAACTAGATTGTTTAAAAAAAGTTTTCTAACAATGATACTTTCTTACCTACAAAGTATTTATTCGGCATTGAGTAAGAATAAAAATTAAATAAACTTTGTTAATAGATTGTTCCATATGAAAGTAAAACCAGTGTACCTGATATGGTATTGTTGAGGATCTTAATGGAATAGATTGTTATTAACAGGAGACAACTGAGCTTAAAATAAAGTGTTAGGGAGGAAACCAAACAAAGAATCTACTTCTGCCAGGAATTAAATGGAGAACATTTTGAACACCTCCTGCAGTAATTAAGTTGTTAATTAGAATAATTTTTCCAGTTCATTTATTTTGAAGATTTAATTTAATATTATTTGTTTGTTTATTTTTGTTTGTATTTTTATTAAAAAATTAAAATGATAATTTTGAATTCTACTTTTAAAATCTTTTCCAACGATGTATCGCACGATCCCCTTGCTATTTAAAAAATGGAGGGGTAGCTGTCAAGGGAGGTGAAAGGGTGACAATTTTTTTGTTAAAAACACCTCGTCTGAAATAAACATTGACGTGTGTTTTTCAATTTGGTCTTCAGTATCGGAGATTAAAGGGGGTAAGACTTATCATCCGCACTGTATATATATATATATATATATATATATATATATATATATTTGGAATCAGAAAAGAACATCTATCTGGATATCGTAAAATACGCAGGGTGGCTTATTGAAAAAAAAGTTAGGTTATGTCGCCTGCTTGAAAACCGAACGCGTGGAAAAATGTAAAGGTACCATATAAAATTTTAGGGACAGCCCTTCAAACTCCTTTTTTTATGACAACTCTGTCTCAAAAAATAAATATTTTATAGCCGTGTTCTGAAGGAGAGGTGCCGTTACATGCGCATCATATTCATACCTATGCTATAAACTGGACGACTTGATTCTAGACTCCAGGATATTCCAAGGACAATTCAATCATAAACGCGTCTTCGCCAATGTTATTACCTGCTCTGATGAAGATAATAATACAAGTAATCTTTAAAATTAATGACGCTCATTTATTTGACAAAGCATTACATTAATATGGGTTAATAGATTCAATCAAAGTACATAAATTGTTTTATTTACATACATATCGATGCACAAATTAAATTAATTAATTAACAAAAAGAAGTAAGTATTGTTTTACAATTTTTCTTTTGAACAAAAAATAGTATATTACATACCAGTTCGGAAAGTGTTCCATTCCTGTCGAGATAAGTATAGTTCACCGACAGGCGAAGCTTTGAGGTGTACTAGTTCTCGAGACAGGGAAGTGGTACTTTTGCTGAGGTTTTTGTACGATTTTACTCACAATTAAAGAACAAGCAACATTATACAGTTTCAATCAAAAAATTTTGGAACACATCCATCACGGCTTCTCCTTTAATATTGAAGGTCGTGACAATGCGACTTTTAATTTTTACTTTAATGACAAGCCATAATTGTTATGCTTACTATTTTTCTATTAGTTTTGTCGTTACTTGTTATCAATAATTCACTTATTAAACATGCTTATTAAAGAAAACGTGTTGTTTGTTTCCACCTATTGCTTGCGTTCACTCACCATCTACGCACGTGAGAAAAAATAGTTGCATACCGTTGATCCCTTATTAAAATTGGCAAGTTAAATCGATAGTAGCTCCCCCACAGGTTGGAAAGTGGCCCATTACTCACCGCTTCATCTCATTACTGTCTCCTTTTTTTTATCACTATTGCCCGCTTAAAGTAAACCCGTAGAATCATTCACATTTCAACCTGTAAATGGTTGAAAAAACGGTATGTTAATTGTGAATAAAAATACATTAACTGGGCTGTATATTTGTTCATTAGCAAGAAAAAATTGATAGCCAAATACACTACTCCATTCTTATTCCTTGATAATATAAGGCTGTGGTTCAAGTCTTGTGAAAGGTTTGTTTATTAATACCGCAAACTTTTAGCTATCTGTCTTTCCTGAAAAATTACTTGAGCAAAATGCTTCGAAAACCACAAACGAATGAACAATGTCACTATGACAGTTTTGATCAACATTACATTTTTTTTAATGAACAAACATTTAACTTAGTTAATTTAAATATAATTACGTAAGTAATAAATTAACCAAATGAAAATATTAATAAAATGAATAGCAAAATTACATTTTTTACGGTTTAATAAAAATTGGAATGAGTTTATTCACGTTTAGTGATAAAATAAATTAATTCGGCACAAAACTGAACCACCAACATCGTATTTTTTAAATCCTCGTCGATTTCATTCAAAATAGGACGTTGCCCCGTTCGTTTCTTTGTTTGTAAGGAACCACCTTTTTGGCCCATTACTACTCTTTTCTGATCCATCTTGGCACTTGTTACTATAAAAAATCCTAACAATCTTAAAATATCAGCAAGACCTTTCGCCACTTATGCATATATACTGTTTTATAAGAAATTGTATCATCCACAGTTTGATAGATTTCATGGCATATGGAGGTGGTAGTAAGAAAAAAGATAGATCGACGAAAAGATTTCTATTAAGAGATTACCAACTTAAGAGGTAGAGCCGAGAAAATATTATTTTACAAATTATTGACTAACCAACTAATCAATCTCCTATATCGACAACTGGAACCCTTACCTCCCATACTGCTACTAACTTTCCCCTTGCTTCAAAAGTGAAATCGCATTGCTGTGCGCATCTTGGCATCGTTAAACAGCATAGATAACACAAACCGAGGTGCGCTACATAGCGAATAATGCGTTATTAATGTGCACTGATGACTTTAAGTTAGCCCTTCTTATAATGCAATTAAAATGGAAATTTTAATAAATAAATTGAAAGGAATTTTCTTTGCCTGAAGATTCATTATTCAATTACATCATAATATTCTCATCTTATCTTATTTAGAAAGAAAAATCGAACAGAATATCTGGGTATTATTTTTCTTTATTTTACTACGGTTAAATAGCCCAATATATATTTTTTTTGTTCAAAAGTAAAAATATAAAAGTAAGAAAATGATATAAATGGGTTTATTCCATTTTAACACAAAAAGCAAACTCGGAATAACGTAATTGTGGCTGAACAGGAAAAGGAAACAAAAGTTGGCGTTCACTGGAGAGGTGAAGAACAAAGATTTACGGATGTGCACTGTGGAAGAGATTTTTAGTAATACATAAAAATATTTTAATGAAACTCGCACGTTTAAATTTAATTAAATTAAAAGGTCGAATATTCCTGAATCCAAACCTGTCGCATACAGAAGTTCTACCTAACCGTTATAATATGCGTGGTAAAATATAGGTAAATATGAGCAATCTGTACTTCACGAACCATTTCAATTTGACTGGCTTTTATTACTTTCCGACCACAAACAATATGTGTGCGAAAAGGAAAGTTCTATAATGGGGTCTGAAAATCGATTTGGAATTGTTGATTGATTTGCACGTTTTGAGAACCCTTGAAACTGATTTTGAGTGACATCAACGTGTGCGTGCATCTGAGTGCGCGCGCGCGTGTGCACGTGTGCGTGTGAATGCGAGTGCGCGCGCGCGTGTATGTGCGGTTAGTTGGTTGGTTGGTTGGGTGGGTGTGTGAGTGTGATGAATACCTTCTGAACAAAATTGCTATCAAACATAATGACGATTTTCTTTTTCGATATTGGGTTCTTTTGGGTAGCAGACGATTTAGTACTATTTTCACAAAAATCATTTAATACATAAGAGTAATCACTTTCTTAATTTTAATTTTCACAATGCACATATAATTCAAAAAAGTATGATTTGGTTCTAGGTCTAAAAAAAAATTAAGTATGCAGTTTTTGCGATATCTTTCGTCGTCGACTTATTTTAAGTTTTAGTTATTCAATTTTAGGAATCTAAATATAGGTGCAATCCTGATTGTGAATTTTTTCATAGTTACAACAAGCAATGTACACTGTTGGCTTTAGATGCCTCCTAATTTCGGTTGATTGATCTGTCAGTGTCACATTATCAGATTACGTTTTACTATCTTTCAACTCAGTGTCGCCAACTTATAAAGACAGTAGTATAGCTATGGCACTTCTAATCCACTTTTCTACTATACTTTTTCTACGAGTGTTTTTGCTCAAGGTCAACTCACGTACACGTCCAAGTACATGGTTTATCAAGGTCATCATCTTGAAGGCCACCTGTCATGTAGCCCTGCCCCTTCAAGGTCACCTCAGGCTACGTGGTTTGTACTCATGCCAAGGCCACGTGGTAGGTAACCCCGCCTCTTCAAGGTCATGCTTGCACGAGTCCTTCAAGGTCACTAGAAAAGTTACTAGATTGTTGATTGTCCTGAAGGTCATTGCCCTCAAGCAAGTCTATGCATGTTTCGAGGCCACGCCCTATTCTGAGAAACAAAGGTGGCCCATTGTTTAAAGTCTATGCTTTCAAGGTCAGAGAAAAAAGACGATCTATTGTTTTGGCTGAGTCATTCTAGGAAATCAAGAACAAAGGCGATGCATTGTACAAAGTCTATGCTTTCAAGGTCAGAGAACAAAGACTATCTATTGTTCCATTATTCTAAAAATAGATTGTTATCTCAATTCTAGGAAATCAAAAGACGATGCATTGTTCAAAGTCTATGCTTACAATTTTCAAGGTAAAAGAACAAAAGCGATTCATTCTTCTGGTCGAGTTATAAAAATAAATTGTTATCTCAATTCTAGGAAATCAAGAATGAAGGCGATGTATTCTTCAAAGTCTATGCTTACAATTTTCAAGGTAAAAGAATAAAAGCGATTCATTCTTCTGGTCGAGTTATAAAAATAAATTGTTATCTCAATTCTAGGAAATCAAGAATGAAGGCGATGTATTCTTCAAAGTCTATGCTTACAATTTTCAAGGTAAAAGAACATTCTTCTGGTCGAGTTATAAAAAATAAATTGTTATCTCAATTCTGAGAAATAAGTCTGTGCTTATAATTTTCAAGGTAAATGAATAAAGACGATTCATTGTTCTGGTTGATTTATAAAAATAGATTGTTATCTAAATACATCTCTTTCAAGAACAAAGGCAATCCATTGTCAGCGCTTTTAAAGTTTATGCTTATAAGGTCACACCTCTGCAAAGA
Source organism: Vesta saturnalis (assembly GCA_036346205.1). Taxonomy (NCBI): domain Eukaryota; kingdom Metazoa; phylum Arthropoda; class Insecta; order Coleoptera; family Lampyridae; genus Vesta; species Vesta saturnalis. The sequence goes on along the minus strand of JARFJB010001940.1, from coordinate 543,185 downwards.
CGATCCATTCATCTCAATTCTAGGAAATCAAGAGCCCTGAGGTGCATGTTTCAAAGCCACGCCCCTAAACAGGTGGCCATTCTAAACAGGTAGCCGTTTCCTAAAACAGGCAGCCGTTTCCAAAACAGGTACCCGTTTCCTAAAAACAGGTAGCCGTTTCCTGTAAACAGGTAGCCGTTTCCTAAAACAGTCCGTTTCAAAACAGATAGCGTTTCAACCGTTTCCCGAAAAAGGCGATCTATTGTTCAGGTCGAGATTCAACATCTCAATTCCAGGAAATCAAGAAGGAGGTCCATTATTCAAAGTCTATGCTTACATTTTCAAGGTCACATGAAAGAACACAGACGATCTATTGTTATGGATGAGTCATAGCTTCAATATTCTGAGAAAATCAAGAACAAAGAGGGCTCATTGTCTGTCAACGGTTCAAAGTCTATGCTTATAATTTTCAAAGGTTATATGAGAAATGAACAAAGACGATTCATTGTTCTGGTTGATTTATAAAATAGATTGTTATCTACATTCGATTCTGAGAAATCAGTTTTCAAGAACAAAGGTGATTCATTGTCAACGATTACAAGGTCACACCTCTGAGAAATGAACAAAGACGATCCATTGTTCTGTTATTTTAAAATAAATTGTTATCTCAATTCTAGGAAATGAAGAATAAAGGGGTCCATTGTTCAAAGTCTATGCTTACAATTTTCAAGGTGAGAGAACAAAGACATTCCATTGTTCAGGTTGAAAATAGATTGTTAAATACACTTCTATTCTAGGAAATCAAGAACAAAGACGATTCATTATTCCATTAGAAATAGATTGTTATCTCAATTCTAGGAAATCAAGAATAAAGACGATGCATTATTCAAAGTCTATGCTTACAATTTTCAAGGTAAAAGAACAAAGACGATTCATTGTTGAGTCGTAGCGTATGAAATTCCGAGAACAAAGACGATGCATTGTTCAGACTGATTAGGTCATCTAACAAGTAAAATATTTTTTTTTATAAAACTACCGCAATATACGGATAAAAAATCGATTTAAGTAAATATACATGGGACTTAACATACTTTTGCTGGATCATATTACTCCAACCATATGTAAACATGCTCATTTCGTAGTGTTTAGTCGTAGTGCAGTTGCGGACAAGTAAAGTCATGAAAAAAGCAATAAAATCGCTCCTGGATACCTCATGTAATAACAATATGAATAATAATTTAACATTTTGTTGTTCATGCTGTCAAAATAGTGATGGTAGTAGTAGTAGCAAAAATGATGAAGGTTATTCCGACTGGTCATCATCATTTCAACATAGGACTGAGGTGTATAAACAGGCAGCTAATGAATACTTAATCGATTGTGCTTCCTATAAACTATCGAATGATACGCATATTGAAATTGGATACAGTACACACCTTAACCTTGCACCAGTAGTGCGTATGGGATGTGGCAACAACGTGGTATTAGACGTGAAGGAATGGAATGAACTTTTAAGATGGTATTCATATGTAGAAATACAATTTCTTCGATCCCAAGAAATTGAAAGCCAAATTGATTGGTCACATGTAAACGAGGAGGATATAATACATGAGCAAGATTACGAATCTCTATCTAGCAATCTCGGTATTTATTACAATTGGGAATGCTTAAAGGATATGAGAGAATTTTGAAAACTGTTATGATAGAAAACTACAACTGTCGTTCGTGTACATTCAATGCCCATAACATAGAAGAACTATTCGAGTTGAAGGATATAATAAGCTATAGATTGGAATTTCTTGAATCTTACAATCTGGTGTGTTTCTATGAGAAATTCATACGACAAGTGGTTGACTACCGTCGTTTTCGTGAGAAGGAATTCGGTGATGATGACATTTATAAAGACATTGATGATGTTATAAATGCCAAGTATAATAACACTGTATGTTTAATGGAAATATTGTACTATCGCCCTGCCTATCTAATGTATAGCATTTACTAAAAATAAAGTTTTTACACGATTTTAGGTATAAATACCCTACCCTATCCCTCAAGGTGAACAATGATAGGTAAGAAGCGGAAGAGTGCAGGTGGTTTAGTGAATACGCTAATCAATAAACTACCGGTGGAATTGCATTTACCCGGTTACCAGTATTGTGGTCCCGGTACAAAATTAGAGAAACGACTAGCACGCGGCGACCCCGGTATTAATCAATTAGATGCGCAGTGCAAACTGCATGATATCAGTTATAGAGACTACCAAGATTTAGAAAGTCGACATAGAGCAGATAAAATTTTAGAAGAAAAAGCTTGGGAACGCTTTAAATCGGCAGACGCAACATTAGGTGAACGAGCTGCAGCTTTAGCAGTCGGTACCACCATGAAGGCAAAGAGAAAATTTGGAATGGGGTGTCGGTCCAAGAAGAAGAATGGTGAAAGTTTATTGCATGTACGGAAAACAATAGCTAAAGAAATGAAGGCTAACGGAGATTTCACCGACACAATAAAGTCAGCACTGTCAACGGCAAAACGTGTAGTAAAAAGGTTGGGGGGAAAGAAAAACATTAAAGTTCCTAGAGTAATTCCCTTACCTAAACAAGGAGGTGTTTTGCCATTTCTTATTCCGTTATTCGCAGGATTATCAGCAATCGGTGCTTTAGCTGGCGGTGCATCGGGAATTGCTAAAGCAGTCAATGATGCAAAAAATGCCAAAAAATTGCAAGAGGAGACATCGCGCCATAATCGTATGATGGAATCGATCGCTGGTGGCGCATTCTATCTAAAACCATACAAATCTGGAGGTGCATTATACTTAAAACCGTTTCCAAAAAACTGAGTAGATTACCCGAAAGAGCGTTAACAGATATTGATTTAAAGAAATACACAAAAGGTGTACCATACTTTAGGGGTATTTTTATGAGAGATAGCCTGCCTAAATTACCACAGAAAAATGAATCTGGAATCATCAACTTAGATAGTCAGATGGACCGGGTACACATTGGGTTTGCTACAAAAAGCGTGGTGAAAAGGTATGGTATTACGATAGTTTCGGTAATCTTCGACCACCAGTTGAAGCGATTAACTACTTTCGGGGATGTAAAATTTATTATAATTACAATCAAGATCAGGAATTTAATAGCATTATTTGCGGGCACCTATGCCTACAATTTCTATATAAATAATCAACATAACCTAAATTTTCTCAGTTATGTCAATAACATTCAGTTTAGAAGGTGTTGGTAACATAGCTAGCTGCAACTTCTACCCACCGATAGAGCTAGATTTGGAGAAGAAATACGTTGTTGGATTGGTGGATTTTACGGTTGCAACAGCATTAGAAACATTTATACGGGCAACGATAGATTTTATTTTAGAACAAATTCATCTCATTTGCGAGTGATTAATATTCCACACGGTGCCTATGAGTTAGATGAAATTAGTGCTTACTTGAAATCAAAGATACCCACAGAAAAATTTTTCATTAGGGCAAACAACAATACGCTTAAGTGTGAGATAAACAGTTCATTTGAGATCGATTTTACTAAAGAGAGTAGCATTGGCCGCATGCTCGGGTTTGAGCCTAGAATACTAAAGCGAACGTTCTCCACACATCTGCGTTAGACATCCAAATAATTAAACACACTAATCTGCATGTGGAGTGCAACATTATAAAGGGATCTTATCGAAACGGTAAACCTGCAAAGGTAATATACGAAATTGACGTTTCCGTGCCCTCGGGCTATCGTCTGGATAAAGTTCCAACCAACACTCAATATTTAGAAATAAACACACACATAATCAGTAATATAACAATCAAATTGACAAATCAAAAGGGTGAGTTAATAGACTTTGGTGAAAGTGAACCATTCACAGTACGCTTAGAACTAAAAGAACATGGGTCTGCGAATTAATCACAGGACAATTCCATAAAAGACCCAATCAACCCTCATTGCAGTTAACATCTGCAGAGAAATACTTTTAACATCAATTGGATTGAAAGTTCTGAGTGAGCAAACCATTAAACGTGTTTCCAAGCGTACATTTTAATAGAATTAATGTATCTCTAAGAAATGTTAAATTTATTGAATGAAGTTTACTTTAATGTCTATCTCTTTTTACACAATGAATGTCCCGGCTCACACACACACACATCGCAACCTGAAATTATTGTATCACTCTGAATGTATTCATCTAAAATATGCAATGTTTTATTGAACAATGGGTTTTCTTTGTTAATAATAGCATTTGCATTCTTAAAAATTTGTAGGAATGTATAAAAAAATTCAAGCTAATAAAGACTTTCTTTGTATAAAACACACACACACATCTGCATTCTTAAAAATTATTTTTAATAACTTTAAAACTTGCCAAAACTACATCGCATAATTAGTAATATAATAATTAATGAAAATGAAAAAGGTTTCGCTATAAATAACAATAGGTTTGCATTCAAAAGTATGTAATTTAAAAAATGCAATATTTAATGTGAACAAGGATTTTCTTTGCATAACAATGAAAGCTTTTATAGTGCATTCTTGAAAAATATAAAGTAAACAAACTGTAAAAGGGATAATTAATAACAATTAATTTAAAAGTTTTGAGAAGAAATTTATATAAAAGACATCATCCCTTTAGTAAATCTTTAATTACTCATCAACCCTCATTGCATCTACACAATGACTGAATCATTAAACATCTTTCAAAACGTACATTTTGATGATGCTATAATTAAATCAGATATTCACACCTATCTTCCGTATGGCTCTTCTAAGTATGGACCTTCCGAAGAAATACGCATTTTAATTCAAAGTCAGGATCTAATTACAGCTACTTATGATAGTTTTCTGTACATAGAAGGTAAGCTGAAGAAAGAAGATGAAGGAAAATCATGCAACTTAACCAATAATTTCCCCAACTTCCTTTTCGAAGAGATTCGTTATGAGTTAGGCGGTCAAAGAGTGGACGTTTGCCGAAATCCCGGCATAACATCTACACTTAAAGGATATATTTCTTATACGACAAGCAAGAGCAAAGCATTAAGCCATTTGGGGTGGTCACCAAAGAATGAGGAACCATTACAAGTAGAATTCGATGAGGAAATGGAGAAAATCCTTTACAGTATGCATACCATTGAACCACATATTTGGAATAATGGAGGATTATCGTCAAGTGATCGTGAATATGCGTCAAGAGTTGATTTTAATTCGATCTAGAAGCGATACAAACTGCTACTATGGTGACGTTGATGCGGAAATAACCTAAATAAAATTCAATGGAAAGTACCACACTTAACCCTTAGTGATGCCGCGAAACTGAACTTGTTTGAAGGAATAAATAAGAATTCTATTGTTACTGTTCCATTTCGTCAATGGGAGTTATATGAATTACCTGCTTTAAAACAAGCAACCTCTGATATATGGCCAATAAAAACGTCAACGCAACTGGAAAAACCCGCTGGATAATTGTTGCATTCCAACAAGGTAAAAGGTACACAAAGTCTGCAAGAGCCGGAAATTTTGATCACATTAACATCAGGAACCTTAAAGTACATCTGAATTCAGAGTATTATCCCTATGAAGCAATGCATTTGAACTTCAGTGCTAACCAATACATACCTGCCTATCGCAATTTTTTGAACTTCCGATGTGACTACTATGATGAAGATAATACAGATGCTTTATTCAACTACACCGAATTCAAATCATGTCCAGTATTTGTAATGGACTGTTCTAAACAGAATGAATCCTTAAAAAACTCAACAGTAGACATCAAATTGGAAATGGAAACACTAACACCTTTCGATAATGGAATCGTTGCCTATGGTCTTATTCTCCACGATGCTATTGTGCAGTACAACCCACTCACCGGAGAAGTGAAAAATTATAATCTGTATTATATAAATAAAAATGTTGTTAATTATTCGTTTAGTTTCATTTCATCCATCAAAGATGAAAGTAGTTGCGCAGAAACAAAAACTTCCAATTCAAAATCATGACTTTGATGAAAAGTCTGGTACTTCAAAACATGGCGATTTACTTCCTAATAGTATACGTGGCATTATATGTGGCCCCTCCAACTGCGGCAAAACAAACGCAATGATTAGTTTGCTTACTGAGAAAAACGGTTTGAAATTTAAACATGTATACGTATACTCCAAAGTCATTAAATCAAAACAAGTACAAACTTTTACAGGAAATCTAATTCCGATAAAGGATATAGGTTACTTTACGTTCAGCGATAATCAAGATGTGATTGAGCCGAATTGTGCAAAAGCAAATTCTATCTTTATCTTTGATGATATTCGCCTGTGAAAAGCAAAATAACATAAGGGCATATTTTTCTATGGGTAGACATAACGATATTGATTGTTTCTATTTGGGTCAAACTTACAGTAAAATTCCAAAGCAATTAATTCGTGACAATGCGAATCTAATTATATTATTTGAGCAAGATGAATTAAACCTAAAACATGTGTATGAGGATCATGTAAGCCCACCATAAGCATGACATTGTTTAGGGATATGTGTTCAAAGTGTTGGATAGATCCGTTTGGGTTCATAGTCATAAATAAGGATGCTGAAGTCAATAATGGTCGCTATAGGAAAAGGTTTGATGAATATATAATACCTTAGCCTGATTTCAGTGGTTTAGTAGTTACACATCCGTTTAGGTATTAACAGCCCTTTTGCTACAATGGATAATAAGGAGATGATATTAAAGCGAAAAATTATTCAGGCTCGTAAAATAATACAGCAGAAATACAACAGTCTTAAAACTGCCCGCATTGATAATGAAAGAACGTTTGAAAGTACTTATAAACCTCTAATAGAACCCCTAACTGAAATAGCGAATAAAATGCATCCTGATAAGAAAACAAAGGAGTCCGTTAAACCCAAAAACTCACCTTTGTTCATATTTCGAAGAAAACATGCTACTACTAGCCCACCACACTTCCTTTCACCAAGGAAGACAAGCCCCCTAGCTCAACTTCCGCTATTTCAAATAAATCCCCCCCCTCCTACACCACCTTTCCTAGAAACATCTGTCGTAGGAGAGATTACTGCCGAGGAAGAAGAACCTCTTAGTATCACAGATGATTCCTGTAATGAACCCATCTCTGAAGAATTTCTCGAGCAGTACCACGAATTACCTCGTATATATGTTGAACGTATTATGAGGGATCTTGAAGGTGCTATTGATCACACTTATGGAGTCCACTACGACGCCAAAACAGACAAATGGGCAATTGGTAATACCCCATCACAATTAAAGGAAAGGATATGATCATTAATGGTGTCACGTATAAAGGGACTCCAGGTTTATATGATCTGCTTATTATGAATGAACCCGATTTAAATCTAGTAAATTCAAAGGATAGAAAGAATTATAAACGTATTTTAGCAGCTACGAATGTTGCAAGGCGAGATTATGATGTAAGTGGACAGATTCGAGGAAGCCGCAGCAAAAGTATACACAAATAATTAAACCCTTGCTGTCATCACCTTCAACTCAGGGAGGTGGAGCTATGTTTTTAAGGAATTAACAAACAGGCCGATTGAATATAAGTATTGGAATGATGTACATGAACTAATTCGTGATCTAGAAGTATTGTGGGCAGAAAAATTGGCTGGAAACACCGGTGTCGTAAACGATATAATATCAATTGTAGAGGAATTGTATGAAAATGGATACATTGAAAGACCAAACACTAGTTTTCTGAACAATATAAATCAGAACTGCATTGATGTCGACATATCATAACTAAAATGCCTCTTGATAAATTTGGACGGTCACATGCCCAGTATCAATTTAAGAAATTAACCCCTCAGTTTCAACTTATTGATGATAATCAATTCGATATCGAGAATAAGAGACTCAGCAATGTTGCCAACCCCATAGATCCTCAAGATGTCATCACCAAGCAATACTATTTATCGACAAGGTTGAATTTAGATGGAAACCGTTTGACCCAGTTGGCGGATCCGGAAGAAGATGGTGATGCTATAAGTAAAGGATACCTTGATTTTTGTCTGCAAGCAATTCAGAAAGCTGTTAAAGGAACTTTAACGCTTATCTAGTGTTGGAGGAAAAACTACATCAACTTAAAGAATCATGTCCAAATTACAACTCGTCAATGAATTGCACAAACCCTGCAAGAAAAAATTTTAAACGAAGGCGCACAATAATTAAGGGATATGATGACCTCTGGCAAGCAGATTTGGCCGAATTTAACACATATGCCAAACAAAATAAGGGCTACAAGTATATTTTAGTAGTTATTGACTGTTTTCGAAATACTTGTGGACCAAAGGATTAAAAACAAAACGGCTTGAAGTTGCCAAGGCCATGCAGGCAATCTTCAAAACGGGCCGGAACCCTTCCAATTTGCAGACAGATGCAGGAAAAGAATTCTACAATGACCATTTCACTAAACTAATGCAGCGTTATGGGTCAACCATTACTCCACCTATAGTACAAAGAAGGCAGCAATTGCGGAACGAGTGATCAGGACCGTTAAGTCTGCCCTATACAAGTCATTCAGCCTACAGGGTAAATATAAATGGATTGATACAATTGATACCGTAACGATGGATTATAACAATCGTAAGCATAGAACTATAGGAATGAAGCCCAAAGATGTCGGTAATCATACAAAGCTAGAGGCTTACACTCACATAAAAATAGTTGATAGGAATCGTTATTGTGTGGGTGACATAGTACGAATCAGTAAGTTTAAAAGTATTTTCGCTAAAGGATACACCCCAATTGGTCAAGTGAACTATTCAAGATTGTGAAAGTTTGCATTACTAACCCAACCACCTACATGTTGGAGGACATGAAAGGATCACCTGTGCTGGGAGGCTTTTATGAACATGAATTACAGAAAACAAAGCATCCGGATGTGTACCTTGTGGAAAAAGTGCTTGCTCCAAGAATAACAAGTTATTCGTAAAGTGGTGGGGATTGGATGAAAGATCATGGATCAATAAAGACGATTTAGTTTTATAATATAGCTGTAGGCATTGTAACTTTTAGATGAATTAAAACCACATAAAAATTATAATTGTATTTATTTAAATATTACATCATCTTATATAGTAAACCTAAAGTATTTCTATAATCGTTTAAATTACTAGACGGCCATATTCCCGAATCTGGTCCACATGTCCATCCCAAGCAGGAATCACCTTTCTCAATGTTTTCCAAAATCCAATTTTGTGGTGTTCCTCATTTTCCCACGGTTGAAACTTATATGTAATGTTTTGTTCTAACAATACTTCAATTAAAATAGTGAGGCACTTGTAATTAGCATAATATGCTGCTGTCTCGAACATTCACTTATATAGGAAGTGTCTTTATAAACAATATTTTGTACGCTAGCATTTGTACACAATGAATCACCCCATAATAACTTGTATATGTACATTTTAAGGAGTATGTCACCAAGTAAATTCATGCCATCTAAAATCCTATTTACATCATTAGAGGTTAACGAACCTTTATCGGTACACAAGTTCGTAAAACTTTTAATGGTATTGTCTAAGCTAATTTTTCTATCAAATAATGTCTTAATAATTACTGCATTTGCACACTTTGAGTTTATAGCACACCAGTTAAAACACTCATCGGGAATAACAATATTTTGCAATATATTCAATATAAATGTATAGTTTTCAGGAGAGGTCAAAGAACGCTTCAGGTACTTTCTGTAGATTTGTTTACTGAAAGTTGTACCCCCAGGGTCTAGTATCAGTGAAATCAAAATTTACTAAGCGTTTATCATCATAAGGATTGAGTATGACTTTATTTTGTTTAATGGTAAATACATCATGTTTCTTTGATCTTATGAGGTGTTGATAGCGCCTTATTACGCCGATATCATACAAAACCTGTTTATAATCATTAATAGTGATCTGCCTCACACTTGCGTGGGTAGAACCCTTTGATTTTTTTACAACCTTTTCATCAACCGCGTAAGCATACATTTTTGCACGAAGTCCTACAAATTCAACCATAATTTTGCCATGATTTTCATCTTTCATTAAGCCGGGGACCTTTTTATTTACTAATGGGAGTCCAAAGATGTTGTCGGAACTATAATCAGATGTATCGAATTTATCAATGTCCTCTTTAATACATTCATAGATATCGGGAACCGAAAAGGCGTATATGAGACTATCCGTATCCGTGTACAAGAGCTTAGCACTATTATGGAACTTGGGTAGCGTGTAACCGTAATGAAAATTATATAAAAAAGTTTTTGAAACGTCTAAAACACTGAATCCTGCATATATAGGTTTATTGAAATATACTTCAAGCTTATTCATTTCAATGATAAGCATATCATTGTCAAATATTGTACAACTATGAAAATTTGGTTTTGATATGTAAGCACGAGCACCATAGCGACCCTCCCATTTCGTTACTAGCCGTATGTCCTTATGTTTACGTACATTTTCCATCAGCTTCCCGAAAACACTATTAATCATTAATTTATAGAAATTTTATCAAATTCATTTTGAGATTGCTGACGCATGGCTGTATTTAAATCTATGTATTTTTTTAACCACGGGGACTGTTTAAAACGTAATATACGGTGTACTTTTACCAACTTCAATCCATATTTTAAATATACTTTTAAATTTCTGTAATGAATTACATAATTACGTTTTGGATACAAGGTAAGCAGTAATTTTTTCATTTTGGAATCAGGCGTGGTGGAACCATATGTTCGGGTGCCAGCGGTAGATCACTGTGACTCTCATGTAATTCTATAGGATAGTCTAAATCACACTCGACTATATACCAATTTCCGAATCATCAGGATGGTTTATTAAATCTAAACTTTCAAAATTAGCTTCATCAACAAAAGAAAAATCGCCAAATGGTAGAAATTCTGACATGGCGGCTCCATATAAATTATTCACGTCGTAGTACATTAAATACACACTTTCGGAGGTGGGATCAAATTTTTCCCCATGTACTTATTGTTAGCTTTAGCATACCGATTTGAACATTGAGCTACACCACCTCTAATCCTCTTTCAATAAACATTAGCATATCAATGTCTGTAAATAATTCTAACTTTACTTGTGTAATTTTAAGCATAGCATCGAATGCTAAACCGGGAGCTGTATAATAGTGCAGAGGATCAAGCTCGTAAGTACTTAAACAAGTTTGCCTAAAGTTTTCGAAAATATCTGCTAAAAGTAGAACGTCTGTTTTAGATACAAATCTGAGTACTCCCTAACGATTTAATGCTAAATTTGTTCCAAACGTTAACCGCATGCGCAACACTTGCATCACTGATTCCCTCATTATTGAGATGACTGAAAAATGCTTCCTTGGGAGGGAGCGTGGTCTCGCTTAATTTATCCCACGTATCAATATAATCATAAGGAAACACGCCTTTGCGAATTACTAGAGAAAATTCTTCATCATTGTTGCAACTAGCGCGGGAAATAATTTTTTTACTATCCTCCAAATAGTCAGAGAACTTTTCAATACTACTGCTCATAAATCTGAGAGTCAATAAATCTAAACCTAATTTTGGTGCTTTCTATTACCTTTCTTTGTTTATGGGGAGCAGTGAAATTGAACCGGGGACACTAACCAATTCTCTAATGATAAAATGAGAATCATAACCTGATAAATTATGGAACACAACTGGCAGAATGTGGAGTCTGTATAGTTTAGGTTACACGCCTGGTGCGCTGCCCCCGAAATGCTCCCGTAAGATGATTATGGTCTCTAACTTTTATATCAGATTAGTAAATGGTTTCCGACAAATGTGACAAATCGTGGTGCTTTCAAATTGCTCAATCTGACTGAGACTTAAAGTACACATTGGAATTATTTGATTGATTATTTTGGTAGCCCAATGTGCAATATTTTGAAGCTCGTTAACAAACCATTGAATGCAATCCTTTCCTCTATAAAGCCTAAATCGAGATAAAGAATCATCATATGAACACTTCAAATAGTAAGCAATGCTGAAAGGTGTGTGTTTGGAGTGAAATAGAGTATTACCTTCGATACCATTTGCACACTTCTCTAAAATGCTCTCTAAATCGGCATAAATGACAAATGGCACCTTTTCCTGGAATGCAAAATTTTTGAACTGTAAATTCATTTCCGCTTCGGTAGGCAGCCTAGCAGAGCATTGATTAAGTTGCTGACAGTGAGTGGTATGTTTTCCTAAAGCTACATCAGACGAGAAATGATTCAAACATCGGTTACAAAGTACTTTCTTACGACCATGCTTTGATATCTGTTTTGAAAATAAAGCTGACATATTTTTAATCCATGCGAAATGGTATACAGTGTTATCCTCGGCCTGATCAGAAAGTATTAAAAGATTTATGGGTTCTCTATCGCTTTGCTGATTACTCAATACAAGGGGCACAACTTTTTTACCATTTATGCAATACAAATTAATTGCGAGGTTGTTTAGATTCTCAAATTTTTTTACATCATCCAGCTGAATGGGGAAGTGAATTGAATCGTACTTCAAAACATCTCTAAAATGGGGATAACTTTGAATCCTTTCCGTATGATATTGCGCGGGATATAATGCTGAAACAACGGCCCACAAGAAGCAATACTGATCGTTATTTTTAACATTAACAACAGCACGCTTTACTGCTATGAAGCGAGGAACTTTAACATAGGTTGAATGACCGCCTCTAAATGGGACATAGCTATTAATATTTACTTTTAAATGTAAGACTTCATGTACTGCCCAACCTGAATCCCTTTCGGAAAACTCCTCTAATTTTATCCGTAACTTATCATACACGTTTTCATTGTACCATACACGTATATTGGTTGAAATATCAATAACGCAATTTTTGTGGCAAAAGTCTTCAACTCAATACTATGATTTTGGGGTTGCATGAAATTACAACCTAAGACCACATTTACCTTTAGCATAGATTGCCTTAACATTAATTTCACCTTACGTGCAAAACTATTATATGTGTTTAGTAAAAAAATCAAAGGGTCCTTAATGTTTGACATATTGATTATAATTCCTGTAAGCAGCCTACCATTGAAACATGAGTCTAGGGGTACCAACGTAATTTATGCATACCTTTTTCATTGACAATTCCACTACCAACTTTCCCTGAAGCGTTCTTTAATCGTCTCAATCTAACCAGATAGCACTTGAGCAATGCTAAATTGCTCTCAAGCTTAAGCAAGCTTTCATTGGTCTTATAATAAATTTTATGTTTAATTATATCTTGCAATAGCTTGATATTGGTGTTAACTATACGGATGTGCCTGGCAAATTCCTTTTTTGTCTTCAATAAGGGAACAATGCGCTTTGTTAAATTAACCATCTCACTACTACTTGGCATACTCATAGCTAGCAATATGAAGCACACACGTAACAATGAACTTGTAACAAAATGCTCTTCACAACGGTTCTAGTCACGATTGCAAAATATGATGCACAAATTGGTGAGTAATAATAGTTACTCTTTACGTTTAACAAATTGCTCTTCGGTTTACAATAAAACTTTTAGTTAGGATTGTAAAAATATGATGCACACACTAGTGATTAATAATAGTTGCTTTTTACTTTAGGTAATTTGTTGTTGTGACGATTGTAATGTATCGACTGACGTGGGACTGTTCTTTATCTACTTATATAGAGATAAGATCGGGTAAGGTCGGATAAGTTCGGCTACAACTCAACAATGAATCGTCTTTGTCCTTTTACCTTGAAAATTGTAAGCATAGACTTTGAAGCGTCGTCTTTGTTCTTGATTTCCTAGAATTGAGATTACAATTTATTTTTATAACTCGACCAGAAGAATGAATCACTTTTGTTCTTTTACCTTGAAAATTGTAAGCATAGACCTTGAACAATGGATCGCCTTTATTCTTGATTTCCTAGAATTGAGATAACAATTTATTTCTAACTGAACAATGGATCGTCTTTGTTATCAGAGGTGTGACCTTATAAGCATAAACTTTAAATCGTTGACAATGGATCGCCTTTATTCTTGATTTCTCAGAATTTAGATAACAATCTATTTTTATAACTCATAAAACAATAGATCGTCTTTGTTCTCTCATGCGACCTTGTAAACGTAAACTTTGAAGCGTTGACAATAGACCGCCTTTGTTCTTGATTTCCTAGAATTGAGATAACAATCTATTTCTTATAACTCAACCAGAACAATGAATCGCTTTTGTTCTCTCATCTTGAAAATTGTAAACATAGACTTTGAACAATGCATCGTCTTTGTTATTGATTTCCTAGAATTTTAGAATGACAGAGCCAAAACAATGAATCACCTTTGTTATCAGAGGTGTGACCTTATAAGCATAGACTTTGAACAATGGGCCCCCCCTTTTTGATTTCTCAGAATTGAGATGTAGTCGTATGGGGGAAACGGTTGAGAAACAGCTACCTGTTTTGGGAAACGGCTACCTGTTTTTAGGAAACGGGTACCTGTTTTTAGGAAACGGCTACCTGTTTTTAGGAAACGGCTACCTGTTTAGGGGAACGGCTACCTGTTTAGGGGAATGGCCACCTGTTTAGGGGGCGTGGCTTTGAAACATGCACCTCAGGGCTCTTGATTTCCTAGAATTGAGATGAATGGATCGTCTTTGCAGAGGTGTGACCTTATAAGCATAAACTTTAAAGCGCTGACAATGGATTGCCTTTGTTCTTGAAAGAGATGTATTTAGATAACAATCTATTTTTATAAATCAACCAGAACAATGAATCGTCTTTATTCATTTACCTTGAAAATTATAAGCACAGACTTATTTCTCAGAATTGAGATAACAATTTATTTTTTATAACTCGACCAGAAGAATGTTCTTTACCTTGAAAATTGTAAGCATAGACTTTGAAGAATACATCGCCTTCATTCTTGATTTCCTAGAATTGAGATAACAATTTATTTTTATAACTCGACCAGAAGAATGAATCGCTTTTATTCTTTACCTTGAAAATTGTAAGCATAGACTTTGAAGCGTTGATAATACATCGCCTTCATTCTTGATTTCCTAGAATTGAGATAACAATTTATTTTTATAACTCGACCAGAAGAATGAATCGCTTTTGTTCTTTTACCTTGAAAATTGTAAGCATAGACTTTGAACAATGCATCGTCTTTTGATTTCCTAGAATTGAGATAACAATCTATTTTAGAATAATGGAACAATAGATAGTCTTTGTTCTCTGACCTTGAAAGCATAGACTTTGTACAATGCATCGCCTTTGTTCTTGATTTCCTAGAATGACTCAGCCAAAACAATAGATCGTCTTTTTTCTCTGACCTTGAAAGCATAGACTTTAAACAATGGGCCACCTTTGTTTCTCAGAATAGGGCGTGGCCTCGAAACATGCATAGACTTGCTTGAGGGCAATGACCTTCAGGACAATCAACAATCTAGTAACTTTTCTAGTGACCTTGAAGGACTCGCAAGCATGACCTTGAAGAGGCGGGGTTACCTACACGTGGCCTTGGCATGAGTACAAACCATAGCCTGAGGTGACCTTGAAGGGCAGGGCTACATGACCGAGGTGCCTTGAAGATGATGACCTTGATAAACCATGTACTTGGACGTGAACGTGAGTTGACCTTGAGCAAAAACACTCGTAGAAAAAGTATAGTAGAAAAGTGGATTAGAAGTGCCATAGCTATACTACTAAAGACTAATCCATGAACAACTAACATTTTGAAACATTGAAATAGACTATAGTAGTATTAGGCTAAAGTTTGAAAATAAAATAGAAATTTGGATGTATTTACACGTTTTGAGACCCTCTAAACCCAAAAGTGTGATTTGAGAGTTAACGTCTGATTGAAAAATGTTTAGTTCGTCAACATCTACCAAATTTTTAGCACATTTTCCGTTTTCGATTTATTTCAACTTCAAGTTATTCAATTTGGGGAAATCTAAATATTGGTAAAATGTGTACTGCGATTTTGCATAATTATGTGCAACTAAAACCGTAGATTGTTGGCTTTTGACGTCTGACAGCTTCATTTGATTTATCTGTCCACATTACAGATTACATTTATCTAACTAGGTCATACAACTTAAAATCTTTCAACTTAGTGCTCCTATCTTATAAAAATTAATCCATGACCAAACAAAATGTTTAAACTTAGTGAATGGATTATAATCAAGAAGTTGTAGGCTGACCACAGTGTAGTATGCAATTTTATACGGGTGATGAGAATTTCTGTTGAACTCAGACATATTTAAGTGTTAATATACCTGATGAGTGTTTGCTTTGCAGACGGCTAGGTGTAGGTGTGTGTATTTCTGTCCGTGGAACTCTGATGGACAAGGGTCAAGCCCGTTGCTTGTAGTGGTCTAATGAGTGGTGCATACGCCTTTCCGTCCAGCGATATGCCCGAACAACAATGGGAATTACATACACACACATCCACGCACGCACGCACGTACGCACGCACGCACGCATGCACGCACGCGCGCACGCACGCAAGCACGCAAGCACGCACGCACGCACGCACGCAAGCACGCACGCAAGCACGCACGCGCGCATGCACACATACACACAAACAAACAAACAAACACACAAACAAACAAACAAACAAACAAACAAACAAACAAACAAACAAGCAAACAAACAAACAAACAAACAAATAAACAAACCAACAGTAAGTCTGTTGAAAACTCGAGATCTTTTTTCACGAAAACAATATTTTACTTATGGGTGCTTTGCGCATAAGAAAATAAAAATTATGATGGTATATTATTAAACATATGATCAGAAACTGAACATATTTAGATATAACAAAATCATCTTCCCCCATTAGTTATTGACGAACAGCCAAATATTAGAAGTTGGTGAAACCGTTTTGCACTCATACATTTATAATTAGTTACTCCCTATCGATAATCATAACGAAGTACATTAGTAATTGCATATTGCCAAACATCTTTTTTTACAAAAATCGTCTCAAATGGTTAGAAATGGCTCAAAATGTATAAAAATGAAAAAAAAATTTCGAAAATGTTTTACCAGTGCCAAAATTTTTGTCTTTTTCAAAAATCGTTTCAAATTGCTAGAAATGCCTTAACACGTCTAATAAGATAAGATAAAAAACCTCGTACATTACGCGTCTTGAACCCGAGACGCCGGGACATCAACCAAACGCGCTGCCACTGCACTACCGGAGGAGTTCACGAACAAACGAAAAACTTGGTCGATATTTAATTCTAGGATGGTTCACTTAGTTGCCTACGTAAAGACGTGCCGGTTTGCTACGAATAGCCGTTCTATTTATACACTCTATAATAGTCGAAATCTGGATTTCCATGTTAACTGAACAGATTTCGCTCAAAAATTCATCATTCCGTCTACTCATGGATCCGAATCTGGATACCAAATTTCATGACGATCGAATTATCTTTGAGGACGCTATCGCGCTGGGACACATACAGATAGACAGACAGACATACATTTTGAAACTTTCATGTTTGAACCTCTTTTTTTCCAACTTACGGTAAAGCAATTTTTAAGTATTGTAGCTCATTTTAAACGAAATTTAATCCTATTTAATATGCTGGGATCTACTTTCTATCTATTTTCTATTTTGCGATAATTCATAAAAACTAAAATGCTGTACTCGAAATTTAGCCGACCAGTTTCAATACCTCCCAATACTCTCGTATTGTGAGGTAAAAAGAAAAACCCAAAAATCGCATTTTGTTTTAAATCTCGGAAACGATAAACAATAATGAACTTTTGCAAACCACTTGTGAACATGCCCTAAATTATACAACTATTCTCTAATTTAACCGCCTTCGTATCTCTTACCGTTTTTAAGATCCCCATGCTGTTCATCCTTATCTTGGGCATGTTGTATTTCAAAGATATAAAAATACCAAAATATAGACCTTAATTATATAGATTAACTATGTTCTATGCAATTTTTTGACACGACGCGTAATTAAACGACAAAAAATTCCTAAGGTAGAATTTAAGTGTTAGTTCAGTATTTTTCAATATCTGAATAATGATTAATTTTATAAGAAAATGTAGACATATTTTATAAAGAAAATTTAATTTTACATAACTTCTTATGGGTATAAGTGTAAAAATGAAATAAATATGATTGAAAATGCTTAAACTGTATTACCGATATTTTTATAGAAGCGGGCGGCTTTGCTAATTTTTTAAAGTATCTAGATTATTAACCTCTACGTGACATGAAGTTTTAGTCTGTTTGGAGTAGAATATTGTTTTTATTTTTACAATGTTGCCTATTTTCGTCATTAATTTATTATAAAAGTGGTTGCATAATTATCCTAAAATAGTTATTTAAACACCAAGTGTATTAATGAAGGTGATTAACAATGAGATGTTTTAACGCGTGAGCGTAGCGAACACGCTAAAAAAGTCGAGATCGTTAATCGCACATTAATACACCAGTTGGTTACTATAATTTTCAGAGAAACGCTTTCTTTAACTTTCCTGTTTCTACAAAGTGAAAATTTCATGTCGACTGAGCTGCCATCTCGTACTGAAGGTACAGAGCGCCTGACATTCCTTGACGCAATACATTCTTTGTTATATGCCAACTTTAAATCGTTTATTAATCAACCCTATTAATGCATGATTTTGAGGTGCTTAATAATTCCCATTAATAAACGAATTCTTTGAAACACGCACATTAAAACACAAATATCATAAGTCACTCTATTGGAGCACGCATCCAGGCGATAGGTGCGCCAAGTGACTTACGAAACGTGTTTTGCGCTATTTTTCTATTGAAGAAAACAATTAAAAAATATCAACAAAATTTGTATCAAAACTGACTAAATTCATAGAATAGAATTTTTTAGAAATTTGGGCCGATGATACTATAAAACTGACCAATACAAATGTCAGTCAATCAAGTCAGTCAAGTATCAAAGAAGACGTTCAGGTAATGATGGAGTTGTAACCCATTGAATTATCTTATAAAAAATTAAAACATACTGTATACTTTTGCAAAATATGAGTTAGTTATACATTCTCCTAACATATTATCTGAAAAAAGTGACATATTTGTTTTAAAAAACACTTTAAAAATTATGTATACATATACACAGTAATTTTATTCTTGAAAATGTACTTTCTCAGGTAATTAAATACTTATAAACATGTATTTTTCTTATAATTAATAGATTGCTTTAAAATAATAACGCTCACATTAACTTTCTGTCGAAGTTTGCACGTGTTATAATTTTTGATTAAATATCTAACCTAGATCTAACCAACTAACATGTCAAAATATTATTACACCAGAAAAGTTACCAGAAGCGATGCTTCTAAGAAGCCTTTAAACGCACTATAAACGATGTGTTTAAGTATCCTTAGACACACCAAATTAGAAAAACATTGTTATTAAGTTTATCTCATTTGTTTTAATTTCCATTATGTGGGTTGGAAAGTAGTGAGTTGTTCCACACCAGATATTTTTAGGTACAGAAGAAATATGTCTGTAGTAAGTTTTCACTTCAATCATTTACATTAATATTAGGTATATAGGGCTTGTACACTGTAAGTACAATATTCCTTAAGAGTATGTCCATGAAACTATACTTGGAGTAGTATCGAAAAAATGTTTTGAAAAAAACGTTAAAATATACTTACTTATCAATAAAAATAATTTGTAGTTAGATTATGCAATAAAATAAAGTACTTATTCTAAATTTATTGCATTACTTATTTCCAAAATGAAGGACATCACATCGTAGCAATTTGATTTACATACTTAAATCATTTTTCTTTTTTATTTAAACTCAGAATATCTTCCCCTCAAGCAATGAATCTTGATTATTTCTGTTTTATTATTCAAAAATCTCTTAAATAAATTTCATATATGGCTCTTTAGTTTTGAAATATTTTTTATAATATCTTCCTGCAATTTATGTTTTAAACATAATTTCCGTTGTTGTTCTGAAAAAAAAACGCTTCGTTCGTTATCTATTTTTTTATGTTACGAAGATACATAATAACTTTTGGTCGACGAAAATATTTTTGTACATTAGATGCGTGACATTCTTTATAAAATATTTTATACCAAAAAGAATTAAAAGAGATGTTTCTGCTCTTGAAGCTTATTAAATTTTTGAAACAGTGTTTTAAGTATGTAGTATAATGTAACATTATTTATAAAATTCAACATGAAAGATTAAGCGTGATGTCTTCGAACACTAAAGATTGGTAATCCAGTTATAAAGTACACTTTTCATGGCATGAATAAATAATAAGTCTACATTACTACAATAAATTTATAAGCGTAAAACTGTGCATTACAGTAACGAGCTCGAAATGTAATGAGATACTGAAGTTTACAGTTAGTAGGATGAATGAGTGAATATTAATGTTTATAATGTTTACAATAGACTACTTTAAATAGAATACAAACCAATAAACCATCGTAATATCCCAAAAGCTCAGGAACAACAAACATTTCGTAATCCATATTGTATGTGTCAAAGTTTTCGTAGCACTGAAATATGTAGTTTATAATTCGTAAATGGAACTTATTCGAACAAAGTTGAAAGATAGCACAGATGAACTAAGCGTATACGGTTTTTTTAGGTTGTAACAGGCATGTTTGTTTATGTTACCGCGTCTAAAGAAAGCATAAACCAAACTTTACACCCGCCGCAATTTCATGTGCGCAGATCAAAAATCTATATAATGAAGGTATAAGCATTGACAGGCTATACTAGTTCTATGAAAGAAACTTTAACAAACTCGGAAACTAAAAATAATTCCGTTCACGTTCGGTTTAGGGTTATTATTTGCTATTAATATACAAGTAAGTTTCAATAACCATTGGAGAATGTGAGCTAACCTTTTTACTAAATCATACATCGGGTGGGCATAGGAAGTTTAAGAAATAGAATTAATGTGTGCCAATCGCGATCGGTTCTGTTTTGTGTTTTATCGAAGATCTGTTCTGCTGTTCGATTGAATTTGCTGGTGCGGTATTTTAAACATTTTATACACGGCTGCTTGGCATCTGCACATCTTTCAAGTATGCTTTCAAACTGAAGCGGAAAATATATTCCGATAAATAGCTGCTTTATTAAAGTTGCTTATTCTTTGATTATTACTTGCGTCTAACGGGAGTTTATTTATGGTCTTTCGTACACACTGCCATATATGGTTGTTGACTTAAACTATAATAAACAATGTGTAGTTAAAAACACAATCGACATAATTAGAATATATATATATATATATATATATATATATATATATATATATATATATATATATATATATTATATGCATTGCCACGAGCAAAAAATGTTACAAAAGGTCTCACTACTTCCAAATAGAAGTAGTATATGTCAACGTAGTAAATTTGATGTTACTTCGTTTGTAATGCATATTTTATATTGTGATGCACCTTACAGTGAGTCATGTGTCGGTTACACTTATGTTGTAGAAATTCAAAAGTTCAGTTAAAACATTTTTTAGATTCTTTTGCTATTAAACAAAAAAAAATGTATTGATTAATTAACTAGTCATGATGCACAAACGGGCATTTTAATATCGAGTGAAAACTGTTAATTCACGAGTGGCATTAACAATCATAACCTGTTGGGGCAGCGGAGTTCGTGCCGCTCAACTTAATTTCCGGGGTCTATTTAAGAAATAAAGTATTCAGTTGATAAGATAATAAACAGTGTAGCTGTTAGTCAACAGTGTATGCGGTTAGTCATTCATCTCCTATTTTCGCTTTGGTATTTTTGAATATTGAAAGGTACTTTCTCTGTTTCGGGATTAAAATGCATAATTCCCGCACGCATTTTGATGTTAGATGGACTCAATTCTTACACGATTTTTTGTGACTTTTTTCAGGAGTTTGTGTTATTTTGACAGATTGATATTTAAAGAAAGTCAATTTACTTTAACAACATTAAATTAGGATGCAGGGTTACAATTGTTATAAATTGTAACTGAAACAGATGCATCTGAAGCTGCATTATTTGAAATTGCAGTAACATTCTGCTGAGAATTCCACAGATTCATATTCGCATTGTTAGTTGATTCATTACAGTCTGTATTAGCACAGACACTAGAGAGTTCAGCTGTAGAAGTTACGCCACGCGCTGCAAGCACTTCTGAGACTTCAATTTTCTTATTTATGGACGCTTCAATGTAACCTTCTGCTACAGTGGAGTTTTTCCATCCGGCATGTTGCTTCACTGTAATTAAATCACCGTCACTGTTCGCCAAATGCTACACGGAGGACCGTCGAAAACAATGTCCAGAGAAGAGGATAGGTTCTGGTAGGTGGATATTTAGCAGTAATCCTTGGCATCTGGCCCATTGTATTTATACCAATTGGTTGTTTTGTGCAACGGCCATTTTTGTATAATATTTTTGATTCGATTTATCCTATGATCGTTTCTTATTACAAACAATCTTGCGTGATTGGTTTAGTTTTTTGAATTGTAACAAGGTCTACACAAGTAGCAGACGGGACAACATCCAACCAAGATGAAACAAGACAAAGCTGGTAATGAACGGCATCACAAAAAAGAATATAACATCAAGGGAACCACCGACAAGATTAGCAATAGATTAAAAATATCTGGTGTGGAACAAGACATGACCTTTTACCTACAAAGTGGAAATTAATAGAAATAAAATAATCATTTAACTTAATAATTTGTTTAGGATAATTACTCAACCTATTTTGTAATACGTTAATAACTAAAATAGGCAACATTGTAGAAACAAAAAGAATAATCTATAAATTAAGTTTCACAGGTAACAACCTCAAACAGAATCCTAATTATTAGTAATACGAAAGGAATAATTACATTTCTTTTGAATTCTAACTAATTTAAGAGTTATTTCAAGCAACCTAACATACTTTAAAATTGTTAAAAGTTTTGATAAATGCCTTTTACGAAAAAACTGCATTTGTTCTGTTGTTGTTTCCTACCTACCTTGTTGACTTTCTCCACTTTCCCCTTCACGTGTTCCATTTTCTTATCGTTAGCTTTGTTGTTATTACTCTTGAATGTCTTTTGTTGATCTTTACTCTACTCGCTGCTTTTTGTGTTGGCTTAGTGCTAGTTTTCAGGTGTTTAGTGACCCTTGTCTAGCATCTCTTGTGTTGAGGCTGTGTAGTCGTTTTGCTATTACGATAGCTTCTTCTAGTATTCTTGTGGTTAGATGGTTCGCTGTTGTGTACTTTTTGATTTAGTGAAAGTTTGCAGTATGTAGTATCTTTGGGCCAATGGCAATGGCAACATTGGTGTATTTTTGCAGAATGATGTTCTTCCCGTCTCATGCTGTTTCGTCTTTTTGTCAGCCCAATATATGTTCGTTGCATAATATTTTTATTATAGATTTTACACACATCGTGCGTGCACATTGGATGCCTCACCGCCACTGCTACCATAAGTCCCAAACCCTATGTGTAGACTACCAAGAAAAAGTACAGAGTTGCTTTCGTTTGCAACAAAAAACAAACTACAAGTTAAAAAACCAGTACACATGAGCTTAGGCAATGCAACTGTAACAGCAAAATGGTAATAAAACTGTTCAAGCCAACACAACGGGACACTTGACATTAAACTATTACTAATCAACAATTACTACCCTAGCGACTATACCACGACTTGTCGACTAGGTTTTGACAACGAATATCCTAGTAAAGATAAGTAAAGATAAATCCATTAACTATAATTAAATTGATAGGGTGCCCCGAGAAGGCGACTAAGTAGATAAAGAGCAGTGCACGCATTCTAAGCCTACTTATTGCATTGCTCGTTTTAAGCTGAGACCTGTAGAGGCGGCATGTACATGGGGAAATCCGGCTTGTCGGATCCCTTCTCTATACGTGCACACATCTGTCCAGGGTGAAACATAGACATCTATCTACCCTAACGTAGCTATTACAACACCGATTAAAGTAAGCGATAAATCGGACTGCCCTAAACGGAAGATATTCGTGCTTACATTATTAAGAGGGTTGCCTTTTATTCTGTTACAAATGACCACTAGATGGCCTTATTGAAATGTGTAATCACCTATTTATAAAATTTCAACTGTTATTGTTAAATCATCAGCTGCTTACAAACTGTCATTGTAGTTTGTTGACTCGATGAGAGTAATTTTGCGAATAAATGGAAATTACTCATGAAGAAGATTTTCGTTTGATGATTTTTTAAGATTTTTGTAAAATCCTAATCCAAAAACAATATATTTTGGTAATGAAGTACCGTCAGACAACACTTTTTATAATTTGCAGAATCTCGTAAAAGTCAACCAAAAGCGGATGTGATTCCAAAAAACTTCGATGCTGTACCCAATATGACAGAGGCGAGATACAAGCGTCTCCTGGCGTATCACAGACTGCAATACATACGAAAATGTAAACTTTCACCATTAACACTCATAATAAAATACTTATCTTTTTTTGGGTTTTTTAATGGTGTACTTTATACATATATACAATCTAAACGTTTCGATAACACTTACAGTTATCTTCGTCAGTAGTAATGTTTGTTAAAAATTGTTAAAGATGTAGTAAACAATTTTGTCAAATTTGAAAAATTAAAACATAAACATAAGCCTGCTATTAGTATAACAGTTTGGGAAACATAAAGCCAACTATAAAATTATTTAGTAAAGAATAACTAGGTCATAAAAATTAAATATTGTTAAACTGCCTCAAAGATGACAAACCAGAACACTCTCTACGACGAAAGCTAACAATGAAATTTGTCAGCCAAAAAACACATTTAACAAAATTTAATCGAGTTATGATGTAAGTGTAAAGTTGTGAAAAACTTCAATTTGAAAATGATAGAAGCATTCACAAATCCAAACATTACATCAAATAAAATAACCCAGTTAAATCTAACAAAGAGATCAATAATTGGAAGTGTTATTAACAATTCTGCAAATTTTCAGCACTGTCTTACTACAACTTATTTTCAGTTGAATAGTAAATTTTATGAACAGATTGAAGGTGTAGCAATGGGTAGTCCCCTTAGTCCTGTTATAGCTAATTTTTATATGGAAAAATTTGAAACATTAGCGTTACAATATACACCTAAAAAACCTTCAGTTTGGTATAGATATGTAGATGACACATTTGTTATTTGGAGACATGGAGAAGAAGCACTGCATGAGTTTTTGGTTTTTATATATGGTATACATCCTAGTATTCAGTTTACCATGGAAAAAGAAACTAATGGAAGTTTACCATTTCTTGACATATTAATATCAAAAAATAATAATTCACTATCTTTTAAGGTTTACAGAAAGCCGACACACACTGATAGATACCTTCATAAATTATCCAACCACCATCCACGTCAAAAAATTAGTGTAATTAAATCTTTAGTAGATCGAGCAAAACGAATTTGTGACCCTGAATTTTTGAATGATGAATATAAATATTTAAGAAAATCCTTACAAGATAATGGATATTCACTTACAGATATTAATAATGTTATAACACCTTCTAGGCGTAATCTTAAAGAATAACCAGTTCTTAATGTTGGTACTGCTTTTCTTCCTTTCATAGCTAATGTTACAAATAGAATTGAAAAAATCCTAATCAAATATGGCATTAGGACTATTTTTAAACCTACAAGAAAAATTAAAGAACATTTAAGATCACCTAAAGATGTGTCAAACCCTTTGTCACCTTCCGGAGTGTATAAGTTATCTTGTTCATGTGGAAAAGTATACATCGGGACCACAAAACGTAGCTTTGATACAAGATGCAAAGAGCATATGAGATTTTGTAGATTGGGTCAACCAGAGAGGTCTGCTGTGGCTGACCATGCCCTAAATAATCTAAATCATGACATTCAATTTGACAATATGGAAATATTATCAAGACAAACTCATTATTATGTTCGTTTGCAACGTGAAGCTACTGAAATATATAAACACCCGAATAATTTTAATAGACAAGAAGAAAATCTCCGTTTAAATAGGTTTTGGCATCTTATAATTAAAAAAAAGCATAATAATACGTCTTAGTTTCGATTTTAATTTTAACTTTTGGTATGTCTAGGTTTTTTGCTGTGTTTTTCCTAGACCTTGAAGCAAATGCTTTACCAATTATATGTTAAATTACCACAGCACTATAATTTAACATAAGTAGTTGAAATTAAATTAAAATTAAAAATTACAAAGAACGTTCTGCATTGTGCTTTTCATTGTTAATAACACTTCCAATTATTGTTAGATTTAACTGGGTTATTTTATTTGATGTAATGTTTGGATTTGTGAATGCTTCTATCATTTTCAAATTGAAGTGTTTCACAACTTTACTCTTACATCATAACTCGTTTAAATTTTGTTAAATGTGTTTTTTGGCTGACAAATTTCATTGTTAGCTTTCGTCGTAGAGAGTGTTCTGGTTTGTCATCTTTGAGGCAGTTTAACAATATTTAATTTTTATGACCTAGTTATTCTTTACTAAAAATTTTATAGTTGGCTTTACACGTTTCTCAGACTGTTATACTAATAGCAGGCTTATGTTTATGTTTTAATTTTTCAAATTTGACAAAATTGTTTACTACATCTTTAACAATTTTTAACAAACATTACTACTGACGAAGATAACTGTAAGTGTTATTGAAACGTTTAGATTGTATAATTTAAAGTACACCATTAAAAAACCCAAAAAAAGATAAGTATTTTATTATGCAATACATACGGTTTGGCATCAACAATTAGCTGTCAGAAAGATTTGTTCTGGATGGATTCCGCATAACTTTACTAAACCTAAAAAATAGATTAATGGTAAATTGTGTAAGTACGATGCTTTAAAAATGTAAGGTGGGAGGCATATATGTCCCATGCCAACCCGGGTGGTAGCACCACCATTAACATGGACTCCTTAATATTGGGTCTCCGATTTTCCGTGTTCGGTAAGGGCAGCCTGTCACCTTCTTCCTTATCTTTAATCTATTCTCATTATATACTTGCTCTCGCCATCATTCTCTTCATATCGGACTGAAAGTTCAAAATTTAAAAAAATATGTAGCTGTGGTTTCTAGGGTAATAAATACCTGACGTAAAATCCTGTCCCGTTCGGATATCCGGGAGAGCAAGACCCAAGCGACCTTGGTCATCGGAAGTACTCACTTTCTGATCCATTATTACAACATTCGCGGTATCAGCTCCAATACAATCTTCACTCTAACTTTCGATACAAAGGAGGAGTGTGTGCCTATCTCAATGGTAACATCGCTTACAAGAGGATTTCTTTCTTGGCGAATAAAAAATTCGGCGCGATTTGGTTTAAACATTGTGGTTTCAAATTTGTGAAGTTCAACTGTTGCATTTATAGACCGTCAAAAACATTGGTACATCTTCATTTCCCCCCATGACATATCTTGACAGATCTGTAGTTGCTGATTCTGTAGACAAAATCTTTTTGTGGATTTGTTTGCAACAAACTCGTGCCTTAACGATTCTGGAACTTTTCTTCATACGCTATGAAACCAATTCATTTTCGATACAAGCTATCCGCAGTAGACTTGATCTCAATAAGGCGACTGGCCCAGGCGGTATCCCAGCCTTTGTCTTGAAGAAATGTTCCCCCGAACCAGGACCAACCAGTCCTATCTAAGCTCCATTCGATCTCTATGCCTTACAGGGAATCTCCTTCATCATGGAAGTTACCAAATGTTCAATCTATTCCCAAACAAGGGTAGCACCGATCCCTCCAACTACCGACCAATTGCCGACTGCCAATTTGTCTAAAATCGTGGAAAAAGCGATCAATCAGCAACTGCCCTCTTTCATTGAAACTAAAACACCTTAATGACCACCAATACGTTCTTAGGCAGACTTGTTCAACAGGTGATCTTTCATATGTGATCCAAGTTTGGAACAATGCATTAGAACAATCCGGTGAAACAGTTGTGGTCGCTTTAGATACCTCAAAAGCATTTTACCAAGTTTGGCATAAGTGTTTACTGGTCAAACTCACCTCGTTTGGGTTAAATGATATGCTCATCAACTAGGTTCTTAGCCTCCTCGATAAAAATGAATACGTGTCGTAGTTGATAGGCGTTTTTGTACAGACCTAAGCTGTACTTTACCTTCCGATAACTCTTCCTGCTGAATAAACCCAAATTCGATCTCATCTAGAATACAGTTCGCACCTCTGGGTTGTTGCTCCGCATTACGCTCTCGGTTATAGTTGATCGTATTCATAAAGCGAAGTATCGAAGAACGGTTAAGGCTGAATGGTACACAACAATTTGTTTTCCTAAAGTCGTCAATTCATTTAGGAAATACAACTATGCATAATTGTACAACACTTATTGTCGAATATGTTTAAAATCAACAAAACAGTTTGTTTCAATTTTTTTTCTTTCCCAACTTTTGTAACTACTTAAAAGGTAGACCCGCCTGGTTAATTAAAAATAATATTGAAAATTTGTTTAGTGACGCCATTAGATTGTAAGTTATGTTTGCAACACTGAACATCAACGTGTCAAACAGCTGTAATATGGCAACGTCGTGTATAAAAAGTATGTGTTGTCAAACTAAACCTAGGCCTGAAATAATGGGTTTCTGGAGCATATTGAGGATTGTAGAGTTGATATTGCAGTCAGGAAGCACAAAAGGCTTATTTGTACTATGCATTGCTTTTAATGCATGATTTTACTTTTTGGTTATTTGTATTATATTATCTCATCTATTTACGACAAAGCCGCAGGATTTTGGTTTTAGAATTCTTTTTTACATTTTTGTTAGAGTACATACTTCGATTATAAATCTGAAATGTGTTTTATATAAATATCCTTCCATACCTTTCTATCGCCTTTCCTAACTTTATTCCCACTACTATATTTCATTTTTACCCACAGAGTCGATTTATTTAGTAATGTTTCCTGGTTACACGATTAAAAATACAATCACGGGTCCCTGCTGTTCCTTAGTAGTGTTAGGATTGGCTTGCTTCTCTCGTTTTTCATAAGTAGGGAGTGGAATGGCTTAATTTTGTCGAGCGTATGGGAAACACCATAAGCATAGAGACGATGCTGTGAATCTGTTCTCACCTTATATTAAAATATGTATTGATGGCAATAGTGGTATTTTTGAATGTTTTAATTTTATAATAATATAAACCTCTATTACACCAAACTTTATATTGAGTAGCTCAGCGCAAATTAAATATTACCATCTATTCCATGACTACGGTAAATATCCAGATATCGCTGCCTCTAGTCATGAAACTTTACATTTCCATTGCTGTAAACTTTTCTTACCTACTATAAACGTATTATAACACAAATTCATTGTAGATTTCAAAATGTAAAAATTCCATATAGCTCATGTAAGAAAAGTGAAATTTTAATGCTACTATAAAGCAGACCTATAAATTTTTCATTCATATTTAACATTGTTAATGGAATAAATAATAGTCACTCTACGGGAATTGATATACCTCTCGATGAGAAAGAAAATAAAAATTATAGGCCCGCAACATTGGTATCAACAATTTTCGAAGACATTGGAGAAAATTATTGCTAACAAAATGATCATTTTTCTAGTAAAATACAAGGTCATAAATTTTCCCGTTAAATAGGCAGTTTTGTTACGACGGAGGCACTGTTGTATTTGTATCCTTCAAAGTCAATTTGTCACAATTTTGTTGGAATGCGCAAGAAAGGCAAGTACATCGTACGAGTAATAATATTTGTGAGAACAAGCAGCGGAAATTTTGTAAAAATTTAAAATAAGCCTGACACAAAAAAACTTTAAAAAGTAAAAAAACCTTCATCAACTACAAAAGACCTGATGATCTTGAAACGGCTAAACAGATGTTTCTTGAATCATACCTATGATCACCTTTTTCAACAACAAAAAAAAAATCTAAATCAGAACAAATATATATTTAATGTTATTAATGGATTAAATAATAAGCGCTCTACGGGAATTGATATTATACATCTCAATGAGAAAGAAAATAAAAAAACTTGCTGAAAATTACAGGTACGGTTTCCAAAATATTGGAGAAAATTGTTGCTAACAAAACGATTTTTTTTTAGTAAAATACATATTCATAAATGTATACAATATGTTAAAAGGTCCACGGATTTTTAAATACGCTTACCCTTTATTGTTTCTGGTTTTTGTAGTCTATCATAGTCATATTTGTCACAATTAATTGTCCTGGAATGCATAAATAGCATCTAGTACCAACATCGTACAGATGTGAAATAATATTCAGACTGAAGTAACAAGTTCAGCTTGGAAATTTATGATAACGAATTAAATTACCTACAATTATTACTTTAAAAGTAAAAAATCCTTCATCAACTAAATTATCGACCTAGATTGATCTGTGAAACGGCTAAACAGATTTTCTTCAATCATACTAAATGACATGTCTCATTTAGTCGAACAATAAATTGTGCTGTGCAAATGTCGAGAATCAGTGTGCGCGTGTTGCAAGTGTGACGTTCGCAAACAGATGATACATGTGGTGAATGTGCGAGTGTGATAGTGGTTAATATATGATCTATGGGATTGATACCTCTCGATGACAAAGAAAATAAAAAAAGAACTTGCAGAAAATTATAGGTACAATTTGCAAAATATTGGAGAACAGTGTTGCTAACAAAATAATGATTTTTTTTAGTAAAATACAAAATCATAAATGATATACAATATGACTTCCAAAAGGGAAAATCCACGGATTTTTAAATACGCTTTATCCCTTTATTGTTTCTGGATTTTTGATGTAGTCTATCACAGTATATTGTTACAAATAGTAGGCAAATGGGGTCCTCAGGAACTGTACATAAATAGTTACAACCCATACCTATACAACCGTAGTCAGTTTGTGGAAATAAATTTTCAAGACTAGAAAAGGTAGTACTCAAAACCGGTTTTAGGCTTTGGTCGTTCGCTGATGATAACGGGAATATACATTCACCTACATTTATTTACATATCTGAATAGGTTTGCAGAAATGGATTAGCTCTTAATGTAAATAAATTATCCGATATAAATTTTGATCATGGTGTAAGTGATGTAAACAATTCTTATTTAGTCAAAATAAACTATAACTCAATATGACATGGTCAGGGTACATTTACGTCGACGGCAACCTTAATTGTGCTTGTGCGTGTGCGTGTGCGTGTGCGTGTGCGTGTGCGTGTGCGTGTGCTTGTGAGTGTGGGTGCTGTGTGTGTGTGTGTGTGTGTGTGTGTGTGTGTGTGTGCGTGCTGTGTGTGTGGTGTGGTGTGCGTGCGTGTGAGTGTGCGTGTGCGTGTTCGTGTGCTTGTGCATGTGCGTGTGCGTGTGCGTGTACGTGTGCGTGTGCGTGTGCGTGTGTGTGTGCGTGCGCGTGTGTGCGTGTACGTGTACATGTACGTGTGCGTGTACGTGTACGTGTACGTGTACGTGTACGACGTGTACGTGTACGTGTACGTGTAAGTGTACGTGTAAGTGTACGTGTACGTGTACGTGTACGTGTGCGTGTGCGTCTGTGTATGCCTGTGTGTGTTCGTGTGCGTATGCGTATGCGTGTGCGTGTGCCGATTCAATCAAATCTCAAATTTGAATGCAGTCGCTTTTCACCTGCAGGTAACATGTATTTTATCGAACGACCTTAATCCACCGGTGGTCACGCCTGTGTTAACCAGTGACTCACACTTATTATGTAATCACTAAAGGCCAATGTCGAATTATATGTCTGGAATGCATGAGTATTGCATGTTTACTGAGTAGTTTGAGTGTTTACTAGCCTGCTTTCTCGATTTAATTGTTTTATGTGTGGGTGCTTACTTGATTGTTAACTTCTTTGTGGGGGTGGTTGTGGGCATGTGTTTGTTGGCGTGATTGTGTGTGTGTGTGTGTGTGTGTGTGTGTGTGTGTGTGCGTGCGTGCGTGCGTGCGTACGTGTGCGTGTGCGTGTGCGTGTGCGTGCGCGTGCGTGTGCGTGTGCGTGTGTCGTGTCGCGTGCTGCGTGTCGTGTACGTGTACGTGTACGTGTACGTGTGCGTGTCGTGTACGTGCCTGCGTGTGTCGTGTCGTATGCGTGTGCGTGTGCGTGTACGATTATCATGTACGTGAATGCAGTGCTTACTGCTACGTGTACTGTACGTGTTCGACGACCTGTAATCACGGTGGTCAGCCTGTGTTAACGTGTCACATGTACGTGTACTGTAATCACTAAAGTGCCATGTGCGAATTATATGTACGTGTGAATGCGTGTAGTACGTGTGCATGTTTACTGTAGTACGTGTGCGGTCGTTTACGTGTAGCTGCTTTCGGTGTTAATGTGTTTTACTGTGTAGTGCTTACTTGATTGTTAACTTCTTTGTAGGGTGGTTGTGGGCATGTGTTTGTTGGCGTGATTGTGTGTGTGTGGTGTGCGTGTGCTGTGTGATGCTGTCGTTGTGCGTGGCTTGTCGTGCGTGTACTGTATTGTGACGTGTCACGTGTGTAGCGTGTACGTGACTACGTGTACGTGTACGTGTCGTAGCTGTGCTAGTACGTGTACTGTGTACGTGTACGTGTCGTGTACGTGTACGTGTACGTGTACTTCTGTGGTCGTGTGGGCGTGTGTCTGTGTATGCCTGTGTGTTCGTGTGCGATGCGTATGCGTGTGCGTGTGCCGATTGAATCAAATCTCAAATTTGAATGCAGTCGCTTTTCACCTGCAGGTAACATGTATTTTATCGAACGACCTTAATCCACCGGTGGTCACGCCTGTGTTAACCAGTGACTCACATTATTATGTAATCACTAAAGTGCCAATGTCGAATTATATGTCTGGAATGCATGAGTATTGCATGTTTACTGGTAGTTTGAGTGTTTACTAGCCTGCTTTCTCGATTTAATTGTTTTATGTGTGGTGCTTACTTGATTGTTAACTTTTTGTGGGGTGTTTGTGGGCATGTGTTTGTTGGCGTGATTGTGTGTGTGTGTGTGTGTGGTGTGTGTGTGTGTGCTGTGCGTGTGTGGTGTCGTGTGCCGTGTCGTGTGCATGTGTTGGCGTGTGCGTGTCGGTCGTGCGCGTGTCGTGTTGTGTCGTGTGCGTGTCGTGTGCGTGTGCGTGTGCGTGTGCGTGTGCGTGTGCGTGGCGTGCGTGTGCGTGCGTGCGTGTCGTGTGCGTGTTCGTGTGCGTGTGCGTGTGCGTGTGCGTGTGCGTGTGCGTGCGTGTTCGTGTGCGTGTGCGTGTTCGTGTGCGTGTGCGTGTGGTGCGTGTGCGTAGTCGTGTGCGTGTGCGTGTGCGTGTGTCGTGGTGCGTGTGCGTGTGCGTGTGCGTCTGCGTGTGCGTGTGCGGTGTGCGTGCGTGTGCGTGTGCGTGCGTGCGTGTGCGTGTGCGTGTGCGTGTACGTGTTCGTGTGCGTGTGCGTGTGCGTGTGCGTGTGCGTGTGCAGTGCGTGTGCTTGTGTGTGGGTGTGTATGAGTGTGGTTGTGGTGTAATTTGAAAGTGTAACAAGTTTCGATTCCTCGCACCGTAATAAAGATATGTTTATGCGCTCAGTTATGTCTGAAGATGGAAAAACTCAAGTCTATAAAATGTCACTTAAACAAGGTTTTCATTGTGTTTGTTATAGATGACATACGATAAAGCGAAAACTGTGTAACACACCTTTTGTTGGCATTTAACAACTTAGTTTTTGAGCAGGAACGCTAAAGTTCGTTGTGGCATCACCGTCAAAAGTGTATCTCGAACTACAACCAACATTCGTTCTGTATGCCCTAAATCTATTTCGTGGAAACATTTTTAAAAGATGCGTGCGATATGGCGTTAAAGGCAATTGATACTTCAGGTTATTTCGTACAACTGGACCAAATAAAGTAAGGGCCTCCACTGTCAATTTTTATTAGAATTTGGGATGATGTAGGTTGTTTTGAACATAATTTTATAAGGTTTACCTTCGCAAAATAATTTAACCAGTAGCGTACGTTTCATCCCGTTCAATAGGAAGTTTTGTTACGATGGAGGCATAAAAAAAACTCTAAAAGTAAAAAAATCCCTTCGTCAACTATAGAAAAGCTGATTATCTTGAAACGGATCAACAGATTTTCTTGAATCATACTTAAGAGCATTCTCCTTTCCAAGAACACACGCTAAACTTATTACTATTACTAAAATGACTAATACTGGTCTTAGATCGTATAACTGTTCAAAAAGATCGTGTTTTGAAAACTTGCACATTTAGTCCTTTGTAAAAATTTCATTTGTATAAGGGAATAGTTAATGAAAATTATTACAGAAAGTTATAAATACTTGGAATTCCTCGAATACATTCAAACTATGTTTCGTCATAATTTAAGATAGTGATAATTTAACGGTAACCAGACACAATAATGAGAACATTTTACGAGTCGAATACGATTATTAAAGTTTTCAGACAGAAAAATATGTTTTAAATTTTGAGTTTCGCGTATTTTAAATTCTACTACTTAGAGTTTAAGCAAAATGTGTCAGGTAAAAAGTTTTAATATTATAAAAAATGTGTATACAACTTACCCCTGGCAACGTGTGTTTCTCATGCAGGGCGTTCTGGGCGTTTAGCGCGCTCTCTGGACTGAAGTACGTTAGGAATGCGCAACCTGTAATCAAAACAAACCTCTCACATCTACACACACGAGGTGCTAATAATATAAACAATGTAATTCAAATTCCGGTCCAAGAATAAAATTTAATTTAAGCAGTCCCAACAGAATAATTTAATTTAATTGGCTACTCTTAAAAATGTACCCTTTTAAAACATCGTTTCAAAAGGGTAAAAAATGTTTTTATAAATGTCTAGTCCTTTTGTTCTCTTCTATAAGCGACTCTAGTAAATGCAAAAAATGTTTCTCTAAAGATGATATTTCCTACAAAAAATTAAATAGCTACATTAAAAACAGCATTAAGTGTTGTGACGAAATTAGAATGCTTTTTTTATTATTGCGATTTGTGTCTGTACGCAATGATATGTACATTGTAAGTGAAAGAACAGTATTAAAATTAATCGAATTTCTGTATTTTAATAATTATATCATTCTTTTTGTCTTTAAGATTCCGCTTTATTCATTTCTAGTATTGAATTATATTTTACTGTCGTACGTTTTAGTATAAGTTATTATTTCTTACAAAGCAGCTTAACATATTTTCAAACTTAGAAATATACCATACCTAAGTCCAAAACTGATATTTCGTTTTTATTTTTTTGTAGTAAATGAGACAACTAATATTAACTGTATTGTTTACGTGGTGCGGTTAAAAACTCTGATACGATTTTTCTCTAAAGATGAATTATTAATATAGAGCCACACAATGGCAGTCGTTTCAACCAGACTGAGTGCAGTTGAAATAGAATTATGGAGTTTATGGAAAGTAAGCGTCATGTCAGCAATTCAGTGGCAGTTAGGTAGCACTCAAAATAATTAACGAAAGGTTAGTGAACATTATGGGAATCGTATGAGAAGTGAGAATAATAGTTCTGCAGAATACAGCTTTTGAATATACGGAGTTGTAATAGAAAATGTAGCTGTTAGTAAATAAAACCTTGCTTTTTCAAATTGTTATTTTTATTGTGTCCTTATAACAGAAATGCATAAAACAGAGATAAGTTAATTAATGAATTATGTAAAAATAGTGTAGCGCCCCCAGGTATCCTATCTTGAAAGCGTAATTTGAACTTATTCAAATTGAAGAACAAAATAATCGCTAAGTGATTTATCTTGATTTGACTGACAATAATGTTACTATTACTCAAATTAATTGCCTGCCTTACTTTGACTTTTCTGGCAATAATTAAAACATTAGAATTTATTCACTAGTCTGATCTTTAATTACTCGCAAACCTCAACTCTGATCAAACGAAGTGGCCGTCTAGTGGTATGTACGTTGTGCTATCTGAATTAAATATGGTGGATGTGGTAAGTGTTGCATCATGAGGGGCAGGTAAAAAAAATGAAACTACTCAAATTAAAATCAACGAGCTTTGCGCAGTGATGGTTCAGCCCGTTAATGTACTATTGTGGGAAATAACCACCAATAAGACCTACTTTATTCATAAATAAGTAATTGCACAAGTACATTAATAAATCAAATAACATAAAAAAAAACTAATGAAAGGGTTAAATATATTACAAAACACCATTAAATCAGGTTAAAGTGCGTACAAAATTATAACATTAAGAGAAAAATAAATAAAAAGCAGTTTAGTTACACATAAACACAATAAAAAAAAAGAATCCCATGTAGTCATATTGCCACAATTGTGTCATAAATAATCAGAATAAAAATCGTAATACCAAACATGTGGCCCTTTAAAACCAATCATGTCGGTCTTTATGTACATAAGCACATTAAACAATAAAGCAAATTACGGTACATATAAAATAAAACAACAGTAAAATTGCATAGGTGATAGCAAGGTAAAGGAAAGGACAAAAAAAATAGAAAAGGAATTTACACGTACACAATTTTTAGTAACCACCAAAGCAGAAAATACATAAGTCAAATTACAATAAATCCAGTTACAATAAATTACATATAAAGAGAAATTAGTTCGCAGGCAAATAATTCTACTTCAAAACTGACACAAAAAAACTCATTAAAACAAAGCCTTACAAGGGTAAGTTATAAATAGATAAATAGATAGTTATAGATATATATATATATATATATATATATATATATATATATATATATATATATATATATATATTTGAGTGTGTTGAAAAATACAGCGCCTCTCTCTCTCTCTCTCTCTCAAGTTACACATTCACCTATACAACAAATAAAAACAATAGAAATAAAACTTGAGGTGCTTAATGGTTATCTGAGCTCGGGAGTATGCACACACTCGACAATTGCACATTACAATTAATAACCAGAACGGTATCCTGTACCCATTCGCCCACGCCGCACCTCTTCACAAATACAAATATAAACAACAACCAACAACCCTAATTCACACCAATACCAGAGTGAGGGAGCCCCGTACCGTCTTTTATTTTAGCAATTTCAGCTTAAGTGTGCCCGAGTGTGAATAAGATACCTTTGCAAGGCCGTTCTCGATTTTTAATAGGTTATATAGGCTTGTAGAATCATTTGCAGCCAGCCTTAATTTATTTAAAAATACCTACTAACACTTGCGTATATATTCCCTCAATTGACCACAGACACAAATCGATAACATACGCGTTTTAGCCCGAAAGAAAAGACAAATTAGTGTTGGCTAATTCAAGAGAAAATGTACACGCACGAAATATTTTAAAGACAAACTGTTTACAATGAAGGTATTTAATTAACTCAAAATCGATCTGACTCGATTGACACTAACTGTAACTAACTTTCCCCCAATTTTTAAAACAAAGGGTTTTTTATTCCTTTTAAATTTTGACATCGTAAAGTAAAATGATGGGATAGAACACAACACGTTGGCTCTTTTTTAAGGGCATAATCCCACTAGTGAGTATTATTTTTATTTTTAGATGCTGATGGAATATCGATTATTCCCCGATCAATGAAATTACATGGATTATGAAAATGCCTAGCTGAAATGATCTCAGCGATAATACACCATGCAGCATATAACCAATCCTAGTGCATCGCCTCACATTTTTAGTGAGCAATTACGTTTCTCAAACTGTTTTGACACGAGTTAGGTTTTTGGTAAAGGTCAGATATTTATGTGAATTAAATTAAAAGACATACGATTTTGTTTATAAATATTGTTATTAGCATCAATTAATAAATAGTGTTTTATTATAGCTCAATCATAATCTCCATTTTGAACACTCAAATGCGTGCGAAATCGGGCCTTTAAAAGACTAGTACTTTAAAGTTGCCTAGGTAACAACAAATTCACCGCAAATCATAAGTACTCGTACACAAATAGAACTAGTCTTTACTTATTTAAATGAACATGTAACTTACAATTGTTGTTTGAAATTTGTAAGCCATCAACTTTAATCAGCTGTAATACACGTGTATAAGCACCTTTACGGAGTGCTCCGTTAAAAGGTACTTGGATTCGCCTCGTGCTGTTAAACCCGTCGCGCGTGCTTTAAAGGCTTACTTATACACTTGTATTATAATATACTGTTTTTATTATTTGTATCTTTAAGATATTTTGAAATACTCTCATCAAATACACATCGTGTAATTAGAGATAATCTACTAAGCAGTTAACTAGTTACACTCAAGTATTTTGTTTTTAGAAAAGACCAATCAAACTAAAATGTGGACGTTTGTCAAAAATCAAAGCTCTTCGGCACAATAAAGAATAGCAACTCAGCATAATATACAACTGAACGCCAGAAAATTTTATTTAGTGTTTTCGCGTTAAAAATCAGAACAGATTGATTTAGTGATTAAAAATAAGAGTAAGGTAGTATCGGTATCGAGCATCGAACGTTACTCAATCGTACCCACAAAAATGGAACACCCATTCGGATTTCAGACTCAAAGGATATATCACAAAGCCATTCCGCCCCATTTTCCTTGTCTAAGTTTTTAATAAAGATACCATCTTCGTATTTGCATACTACTTTTTATTTCATTTTACATGCAAAATTATATCCTGCAGACATCATACTTTAAACATACAGCGACGACACAGTTTATGTGACTTTGCATAGCCTACCTGATACATTTCTTTCGAAAATTTATGCAAAAATCGAATTCGTTTTTTTTATAAAAATAAATATTTAGTACTAGAAAATACCCGTGCTACGCAACGGGATGGTGTATACCAATAAACACTAATAGAAACCTAATGAGTCTTCCCTAATTTATAAAATATGGACGGCCTTTTTTTATTCAGTTTATCTAGTAGACCTTACTCTTTCAGGCCTACCCGCTGATATTGGTTTTCCAACGCTTTCTAAGGATACTCCCGAAATCATGCTTAATTTGAATTTCAAAGATCTCTAACGTGCTTTTGATATGTCTCAAGGAACCCAATAGTCCTCATTTCACCCCATTTCCCTTACCCCTTAGCACTTTCCTAAACTAATTTCGTAAGTTTTATAATGATATTTTACAATATTTCGAACCTTCAACCCCTCAAACTACCGTTGAGGGATGATTAATTTCATAATTGTCTTTCATCCTTCCATACTTTGCTTCCTTGTTCATCCCTCCCGTTTCTACACTCTGGGGACGATTTCAGAGAACAGTCAAAACACGTGTTTCTTTATTTCTTAAGGAACATCTAAACATAAATTTTCATGTTTCTGGGCTTAACGGGTTTTAAGATATACTCACATTGTTTAAACAATTCGTCCCTCTTTGGAAACCGACTCTATGCCCCTAAGGCCAAATTAAAGAAACGGTGAAACATGCATATTTTTAACACTTAATTTCTACGCCTTAGAGGATGCGTTTCAACAAATCCTTCCTTAGTGTGAGCCTACGTGGCAAGGGGTGCATGTTACCCAAAGTTGAAGTTCCTAGGTCTAACAGTCTGACCTGGATGTCGGTTGATGAGTTAATTGGTGAGTGAAGGAGTGAGGACAAAACCTTTTATTAATATAGATTTTATAGGGTATTTCATTGGGAAAGTGGCATACGTTAACTGCAGATAGGGGACACCTAGGCAATCCCAAATATCCCATACTTAATGGGTCTTACTACTTTAATAACCTAGATACAGGGTGTTTTATCTATTTTGAAAACTTCTTGCTTCGTTCATAACTTTCTAACCGCCCTGTATATATTTTTTGATATTTGGGAGGCATATTTCCTTCAAGGATAAAAAATTACAAAATATTGTGACCCAAAAAAATACCCTGTATATCAGATTTTTGTAAATTGGGTTCTGTATTTGAAAAGATCACGAAAAAATGAATTGTACTTTGCATTTTCGCAAAATGTTCGGCTTCTGAAATGGTGTGAATTGTGAGGCCACAAAATGTAAACTAATTTTTTTTTAATGAAGCCTATTTAATCTAAATTTATGTGACTATTTCTTCATTATTTGCGATAAATAATCCACAAAAAACGTTCATCTTTAATTAACGAATAAATAACAAAGAAGCCACAAAAACAAATAACTTTAGTTAATGAAGAACACTCACTTTAATTGAGAATAATCCAATAGTCATTCTTTGCAAATTCCGCATACTACTGTCTGGCGAAAACTTAAAATAATCGCCTCCACCCTTACCGTGTACACGAAGTACAAAGGTTAGTAGCAGGAGATGAAATACAGAGAATCAATTTTAGCAGGTGGATCATTTAAAATCCAAGGATTGTAAACAGATGTCTATTCACGAATGAAGCACAATTCACGAAAGACGGGGAATACAATTTGAGTAACTCACACGTAATATCAATTATTCACTAGTGAATAATGAATTCATATCATTTCAATACGATTTTGTACGTACAATAAAAAAACAGAGCCATAAACATTAAGTCGCAGATGTCTATTCACGGATGAAGCACAATTCACGAGAGACGGGAATACAATCTGAGTAACTCAAACGTTTGGGTAGAGCAAAATCCATTTGCCACAAGGCAGGCTCACTTATTTTACCTCCAGCCTAACCGGTGAAATGTATTTAGATTTTCTGGAAAATATTGTACCACTGCTAGATGATGAAAATACTGATACAGGTGGAATATACTTTCAACTGTCGATTATTATGTTTGGGGATTAAAACAGAAGGTTTAAGACGGGAAAGTAAATAGCTGGGAAGAGCTTCTTGAACGGATTCAAGGAGCCTTTCAAGAAATGGACAATAACCCAGACGAGATTTGGAAGTCAGTCAGGCATATTATAAGAAGGGAAGGCTTTGCCTTGAATAAGGTGGTGGATATTTTGAACAACTACTTTTGTAGTAATTGTTTTTTTTTGTAAATTTTTATTTATTCTTTTAAAATTTCTGGTTCATTAATTAAAGTTATAGGTATTTGTGGCTTCTCGGTTATTTATTCGTTAATTTATCATAAATGATGAAGAAATACTTAAATGATAAAATTTTATCAGTGTAGATTAACCCTAGAACACCAGACTCATTTTCCTACACGTACTTACCAGACATTCGTAAAATTTATTACCTCAGAAATAAAGATCTGAATTTCTTCTACAAATTCTTTTTTATTAAAAACAAATCAAAAAAGATTATTTAGGAGATATAGATAAGTAAATAAAATAAAAAAAACTCAATAAAATTTCACTGATCACTACACAAAACATATGTCTGAGCGATGTTGTCCACAATTACCTGTAAACAATAAGTTGTGGTCATTCGCCGAAGATAGCTTTGGCAAATAGAACAAGCTCTACGTTTCTTTTCACCTTGAATAGGTCTTTGCTCAGGCATATCCAACTTCAGAATTTTGGAGATATTTTGGCGGAGTGGGCGGTGCAAAGTTGGTAAATTTTTTCTTTTTTTCAGTCAAGGTCTAATCAATCCATCTTTTAATTCCAACATAAAATCTTGACGAGACATAGGTTTCTTACTTATTTTGTAGGTATTGTGACAATAAATAACATAAGAGTTTATTGACGCCATATTTAACATGTCATATAATATAGCAATGGCCAACGCCTGGTTTTGCGTCCACAGTTCATATTGCTGCACCGCTGGTCGAAGGTATCTACCCCACTTTTAGTTTCATTATAAAAATGCACTATATCTGGTTTACCTGTAGTAGCATTTAATACCGGAGCATCATGCATGGTGGATAGTAACACCACCATTTTATATCTTTTTGGTACGTAAGAAAGTAGTGTTTTACTTTGGTCGTAACAAAACATTGATGTGCCGGGTCTCCTGTCACTAGTTTTTAAAATTTCTTGAGGAATTTCTCTTTTATTTTTTTTTATTGTTCCTACAAGAGTGAGATTATAGGGTGGCTTTAACAAATTCATCGACTAA
The DNA here is from genome assembly GCA_036346205.1 of Vesta saturnalis. Lineage (NCBI taxonomy): Eukaryota > Metazoa > Arthropoda > Insecta > Coleoptera > Lampyridae > Vesta > Vesta saturnalis. The sequence continues at coordinate 501,346 of JARFJB010001940.1, read as the reverse complement.
ATTTATTGAGGTAAACCAGTTGTCCATTGTAACGTTCCTATGGCTACCATGGACGATTTTGGTTAGTTCTTTGACATAGTGAGTGACCAATGGAACACCACCAGTTTGTGTGCCTTTACATAGATAAGGACTTGAATCAATCATGTACTTGGTACTGGAGTCGCAAACCATGACAATTTTAATCCCATATTTGGCCGGCTTGTTTGGAATATACATTCTGAAACTGCAACACACGCGAAAACATAACAGTTGTTCGTCGATGGTCAGATAGGATGTGGGCGTATATGATTCTCGGCAATTAGTTATGAAGAGATCCCATATATCTCTAATGGGTGCAAATGGATCTGTTTGCCTCCGGTCGGCCCTAAAAAAAATATATTTAGACGATGTGCACTAATACAACTACCTATATATCTACCTGGTTTTCTTGTCATCAAAACGTAATGATTCCAAAAGAAACATAAAGCGTGAACAGCTCCTTGTAGGCTTATAATATGAATCTGATAGAAGTTCATTAAACATCATTCTAGCATTTAAATGATTATTCTTCATAACAACTGAAAGAACTAAAAGTTCAAAGAGAGCCCAAATTTCCTCCTTTGATGTTTTGGCTACAGTCAGGTCTTTACTTTTATACTTTTCTGATTTACGCTCAATTTCTTGGTTTGTATATAAGACTATTGTTTCTATAACGGTGTTATCCATAAAGTGACTGAAGATATTTGTGGGTTCCAAAATGTTTTTGGCTTGTCCCTTGCTACCGGGAATAAAATGGATTATATTTCTTGCAAATACTCTTTTTGATTGTATTGGTTTTTCAGCAGACCATAAATGCCCATTTTTCCCTTTTAGCTTCGTGTGAGACGGTTTCGCAATTCTTGGATTTGATAGATTTTGCGCAAGTGTTGATCATGGTATATCATCTTCGTCTGAAGAAATATCACTTTGGACTGCTGCAGTTCCTTGAAAATTTCCTTCTACGAAGTCCTGTTGAGTCAAATCATCCGAATTTCGATCAGTATTATCGTCAGAATCTAAAACTTATACTTCAATTGCGTCTTCTTTCGTGTCACTGTCTTCTGATTCATTATTTTCCTCGTCTGATAGACCATCTTCCATTATGCTCTCAATTTCCTTAGCAATTTGTGTATCTGTGAGGGGTTTTTTGCTCAACGCAATGATAACACAAATATATAACAAAATTAATAGTTTACGATAATTTTCCAATATAAAACCATACAATATAAAACTTGCCCAGAATGAAAGAATTAACAAAAACTGCAACCTCTCGTTAGACAAAAGCTGATCTTCCACCAAATTACAAAATAAAATACGGCAGACTAGCCTGTCCTCAAGTTTAAGCCTTGATAAATCTAAAAAAATTAATAGACCAAATTTTGCCCAGTACGCCTTAATATGACTTAAAACTTACCGTAAAATAAACCAATAAACCGCACAACACCGTATAATAAAACTCATTTCCAAATAAAATAAAAAAAGAGAAAATATAATAATAATATAAAAACTAACGTCAACACCAGACTATCGTGAAATATACGACGCCCTACTCCGAAGTGGCCTAAATCAAACTGACCAAACGATTCTGCATACATCAGTACGTAGAGTAGTGGTGGGGAATCAGCTGCTTAAGGACGCAGCCCGCTGGGCTCAAGCAGCCGAAGAAGACACCACCGCCCGCAGAAGACGTCGCCCCGCCAGCCGAGGCAACAACCAGAGCAGCACCGCCGCCGCAAGCCGCCGTCGCCGCCGAAGAGAGAAGAAGTGAAGACCCCCGTCCTGGATCCACCAGCCCCGATGACTTCGTGGCGCAGAAGAAGAGGCCGAAGAAGAAGACCGTCCGCCCGCCTACGCCACCACCGACGAGCAACGTGTACCAAGCCCTGGAGCAGTACACGGACACCGCCACAGCGATGGAGCAGACCGCCGCAGCAGAGACCAGGGAGAAAGTACCCCCAGTAATCCTTCGTCAGAGGGAGAACTGGGTTGCTTTCTCCCGCGAACTCGACCGGAAGAAGATCGCCTTCACCAGGGCCAAGGCGACCTTCGAGGAATCGGATACAGCCTGCCTCACTCCAGGACCGAGGCAGGCTGATGAGGTATCTCGATAAGTGTGGTACGCAGTACCACACCTATCAGGCAAGGAGCGAGCGTCTTGCCAAGGTAGTAATACGTGGCGTGCCCGTAGAGCTATCCGAAGCGGATGTAAGCTCCGATTTGACGACGCAAGGGATTAATACAGTTTCTTGTTTTAGGATGAAGCAGCGAGGCCGAGCGATCCCCCTGGTTTTGGTACACCTACCGAGCGAGGAGGACAAGAAGAGGATTCGGGAGGTGAAGCACGTCGCCCGCCTCCGAGTCACCGTCGAGGACCTGAGGCGGAAATCCGACATCGGGCAGTGTCACCGGTGTCAAGGTTTCCGCCACGCACAGCGTTGCTGCAGGGCGGCAGCACGCTGTGTGAAGTGCGCCGGTGATCACCACAGCAGTCAATGCACTTTACCCCGTACCGACCGGGCTAAGTGCGTTAATTGCGGTGGGGACCACCCCGCAAGCTATCGTGGATGCCCGAAGTTCCCTCGACCTCCGCAACGGAAGAAGATGGAAGCACCGCAGCGACCGCCGAAGAGGACACCGCCGGCGCCCTCCTCGACTCGGACCGGAGTCAGCTACGCCCGTGCGACGGCAGGCAAGGCTGAGAAGGCGGAAGTACCGAGAGTGGCTCCCGCCGTTACCGTTACTCCGCCCGATCAATCTGCCTTAGGGTTCGACTCCCTATTGACCTTCCTCGGAGGGCTCAATATGAAGAAGGCCCTACCTGTCATCCGTAAGGTGGCAGAGGCACTCGCTAAGGTGTAATCTGCGACTGACTTGTGGGGGGTTTTCCTCTCACACAGTCAGGAGGTGGCTACCCTTTTAGGGTAAACACACGACGGTCCGGATCGAAGTCTGGCGCCCGAGATAAGTATTTAGTATCGATTTTTTTACTACTTAATTCTGTTCTGTAAATATCGATAGTGTTACACTTCACTAACACATATTTCTTTTATTTCAGGTAAGCAACCTAGCGACAACAGGACAGCCCACACAAGGAAACACACCAATCCAAACGCAACACCACACAACACCCGCTTTTTTTTTGGATAACCAACAACAACGCACTCAACACCGCCATCAGGCGTTCCAAACACACGAAAACCAACAATCCACGCACTTCCACGCGCTGAAGAGGACGAAGACTCCTGAGCAGCGCACCACCAACACATACACGTTTTATATTTAGTATTTTATATTGTATGTAGTATTAAGTGTAAAATGTAATATCCATAAATTGTTAAATATCTAAATTCTTTAATAAACGAGTTAAAAAAAAAAAAAAAAAAAAAAAAAGGGCTCAAGCGGATAAATTGTTTTGAAGAAAATCAAATATGCTTCGTAAAATTTACGATAATCTGGTGTTCTAGGGTTAAATAGTCTTCATTAAAACTAAATCACATTAAAAAAAACTTAGATATACCAATTAAAGAATTTAAATTTTCCATTACTACTTAAAATCTGCAAGGATTTTAACTATGTATGTAAATGCTTTAACAAGTAAATATGTGTAATCATCAACAGATCGCAATGATTTTACGTACATAGCTAAAACTAAAACTAAATGTATACACACTGTTTTCAGTTCAATTACTTTTTTTATGTAGTAAGGAAAATTCTAATTTAGTAATTTCAAAGTTATTATCATTTTAACTAAAGGTAAGAGTTTTACTGCCCAGTATTCCCTTGCGAAAGAATGTTTAGAATGGTAACGTCCGTACGGTTTTGCATTTAAATTTTTAAATGAAATTGCAATTAAACACAAACTCCAAACGCGGCTGTCGGATTTACGTTTTCTTTTATTATATAGTTGCATTCTTACATAGTTATTTAACTATCAAGTGTATTAATGAAGGCGATAAATGATGAGACGTTTTAACGCGTGAGCGTAGCGAAGAGTCGAGATCGTTAATCGCGCATTAATACACGAGTTAGTTGCAATATTTTTCAGAGAATCGTTTTCCCTAATTTTCCTGTTTTTCCAAAGTGAAAATTTTATGTCGAACAGGCTGCCATCTCGTAATGAAAGTACACACCATGTGACAGTTCTTATTCCTTGACGCAATACATTCATTGTCACATGTTTCATACAAGTCAATGCAGCGCTTTCTATCAACTTCATTTAAATCGTTTATTAATAGATGCTATTAATGCATGATTTAGAGTTGCTTAATCATTCTCATTAATAAACGATTCTCTGAAAAAGTAACAAATTACTTTCGGATGTAAGAAGTTACTGTAACTAGTTATTATTTAAAAGGATTAATTTTAATTACAATTAATAGCATTTTTAATAAAGATTGTTTTGGCATATTGTTTTATTTTTGATTTCGTATGTAAAAAAAATTCTTTAACCACGACTGTTGTATAGCATGATTATTATACATGTGTTTCCTTAATAATAATAATATCCATTATACACTAGTGTATAATATCCATTATTCAAAAGGGAATAATGAATTCATATCATTTCAATACGATTTTGTACGTATAATAAAAAACAGAGCCATAAACATCAAGTCGCAGCGCATGTTGCTATGGCAACACCATGGCACTTTGTTTTTATCTGTTTTGACAATTGCGCTTCGGTTTTTAATTTTAATTTGAAACGTCAACAGGTTAGTTGTTTTACTTATTATTTCTCGAAGTTTTAAGGTATTTCGTTAGAAAAAATGGATTCAGATAGTGTAAAAGAGATGTGTAGAGTAGTTACAAAACGTCGTGGCATTCCAGATGCGCGGCGCGATTTTCTATAATTTGAAAAACTTAAACGATGTTATAATCGGGAAACTTCGGTGGTAAAAATTTAGGTATGTATTCGATTACGTACATCATATTTGCATTAAAATAATTTTAGGTAGTAAACATAACCTAACCTGTTCAACATCAGCTGTTTTTATCAAGGATTTGCAAAAATGAAGTTCAACGTTTCATAAACTTTTAATTACACCCAACAGAAAATAAGAATAACTTCTGACAAGATTTTTGGTTGTTAATTTTAGCAATAATCGAATAGGTAAATTCTTAAAACTCATCGTTGATCGCAGGTCGAAATATTTATATTTTTAAGAACCAACAACAGGAATCAATCAATTAGCATCATGACATTAAAATATGTGTCAGAAGGTGTTATTACAAATACGACAGTTCCACTATTAGTTTATTGTGCCGACTAGAAAATGCGAAAAATTATTTGTTCGATAATTGTTAGATTAAGTAACAGTGGGTGTAAATGTGTACTATCAAAACTTGAATGAAGCTTGTTTCTCTGTGATTATAACATTGTAACTAGAAATACTTCTAATAGGAGGACAGAACACAAATGTTGAAATAACTACTAAGTTTCAATGAGACCCTCCTTGTTTGATCGGAAAACATTTTTGTAGAAGTATTTCAAATTCTAATACTAATATGTAAAATAAATCACAAATTGATAAAACGTTTTAAAATGTAATTTTATTAACATATAAAAATAAATAACTACAGAAGTTTAATTAGTTGGAATCTAATTCTTTTCTAAATATTCTTGTTCAATCTTTTCTGTATGTTTGCACACAGCTTCCCATTCTTCGCGACCAATTGATTTAAATTTATTATCTGCTAATTTCAACACATCTTCAAATTTAAACGTAATATTATTACTCCCTACATAATTTTTAACTTGAGCCCATACCTTTTCAATTGGATTTAGCTCTGGATGGTAGGGTGGCAACCTTACTACAGAATGACTATGTTCAGCCATCAACTTATCGATGAAATAATTTTTATGAACTGATCGATGAAGTTTAATTTTCTCATAGAGTTCGGGTTTTGTCCCACTTTGTTCAAATGAAATCCCACCTTAGTTTAACCAGTTCTGCATTTCACCCTTTTTCCAGGCACATGTTGGATTAGGCTCGGTAGATATGTTGTAGAAAGATGCACTATCAACCACTAACACAGAATTAGTGTTGAGATTGGGAATAGGCTTCTCGGTCAACCACTTAATGTAATTTTTAGAATTCATGTCGTCATGATAATCTCCTAACTTTAATCCCGATTTAAACATCAACAGTGCATTTGGTACAAATCCTTTAGCACCACCACACTGTAACATTGTTAGGCGTTGTCCTTTTGAAACAGGTGCTTTCACTCCCTGGTCACTGCTGTCATACCAACCATGTGAACTCGTATGCGAACTATGCAAGTATGATTCGTCACTATAAATGATGTTTCTGCCCTCTTCTCCGTGATTTTTCATTTTTCTTAAAAATGTGATTGATTTCGCCCTTATTGCGGAAGTTTCCACCAAGACGTTTCTGTTTTCTTTAGTATTCTGCCATTTGAAACCCATCTTTTCACAATCGATCGAAAGCTGCTTAATTTTCCTCTTAAACGTATCCCTTCTTCTTGGACAGCTGCGAACACATTTTGCATTGTTGGTTTTTGCTTTTGGATATACACAAAATTGTAAATTATTCTTCTAACAACTTCTTCATCAAGCTTGTCGTCCTTCAGGTTTCGATCTGCCTTCCTGTGTAATGCGTTTAATTGTTCTTCTGGATATGCCTGTTGCTTCTGCTAATTTTTCATACACACGATCGACGGGGATAATAAAATCTTTTGATTCTTTTTCTCACTTCATAAGTTCATACAATTTATAAATAATTTCACGAGCTTGGCTGTGAACACTACTCCACTCATGTTCAAAACGTTTACTTGGCAGTTTGGACAACAAATAACGATGAAATAATGAAAAGTGTCTTGAAAGAGACAGCTTTTGTATAAAACAGAAGGAATAAACTCAAGCGGCACCGTACGAATACTACGTGAAGTAAATAAAGCGAATGACTACATTTATAAGTTGAATAGCAGCATATTTGTCGAATACTTTCCACGCATTTGAATCATATGCGCATGGAGCGGCGAGTCCCACGACATTTTGAAACTACTCTACACCTCCACATACAAGATGCCGTAAAAATTGCAAGTTTAAACGTTACCAGAAAAATCCAAACAACTCTATGTGTCTGCATGTGAATCATTTTTACAATGAAAGACTAACAGGAAAACGGAGTCTTTTTCAGAATCCGCTTTGTTAGTATATATTACCGAGTTATCCGCAAAATACAAACCAACAACATTATGGAGAACCTACTCTATGCTTAGAAATACAATTAGCTTAAATCATGGTATTGATATTGAAAAGTACGCCAAATTAAGGGCTATTTTAAAATGCAAGTCTGGAGGTTTTAGGGCTAAAAAGGCCAGTATTTTTTCTACAGAGGATATAAATAAACTCATTACTGAGGTATCTGACGAAAACTATCTTCTAACAAAGGTAAAAAATCTAAAAATTGTTCAAATATATGATGAATAAAAAATATGTATGTTACTTTAAGTTGCAGTGATAATGTGGGTAAAGGGTGGTAGCCATGCTAATGAAATGTACATTATGAAGTTAGAAAATCTACAAGACCACAGATCGGCTTTCTTGGTAAAAGTGCCAAATACCAAAACAAAAATTACCCAAAAATTTACAATCACTAATAAATTTTACCAAATTTGCAAAAAGTACATCAGCCTTCGTTCACCTTCTGTCAAATCTTCTTTCTAAACTATCAAAATGGCAAATGCACCTCACAAAGGATAGGTATTAACAGGTTCAAACAAATGGCGCTACAAATAGCAATATTTTTGCAATTACCCAACGCAGAAAAATATTCTAGTCACAGTTTTGGTAGATCTTCCGCGACTCTACTTGTAGACACAGGCGGCGGTATAAGTGCATTGAAGAGACATGATGGATGGAAATCTAGGGCAGTAGCAGAAGGATACATCGATGACTATCACAAATAAAATGGGCACAGCTGAAAAAAGCTCAAACTCAATACAATAAAATCCTTCTTGTCAAACATATGAACACAATAAGACCATATTATCTACAAATAACCAAAATATTAATGTAGGTTTAAGTTCGATTCCTACGTTTAACTTTACACACTGTGTAAATTCAAACATAAGTATTAATGTTAACAAATAATTTTTCCTACTAGTTACAAAGAAATTCAATATTTTGTTTCAATCTTATTAATTCAACGTTAGTCATTTAAAAATAAAGATATGTAGTACTTAATTGTACCTAAAATTATTTGGTAGTCGGGACATTCTACTCGCATATAATGGCTGTTATTCACTTGGATGATTTATGACCCTCGCCTACGGCTCGTGAATAACAGCAATAATTATATTCTTGTTGAATAATATATAATGCCGTTAGTACTCAGCAGTACTTTAGAGTCGAAGATTGCTTTAATGTGCCTACTTTAAAATACCAGAAAGAGCAAGAGAAGAAACATGTCTCATGGAAATTATAAGTTACAATATTTAGGAAAAACAAATATTTCCCTCTATCTTATATTCTTAGTTAAAAATTGTAATACATATTTAATTTCCGATATTAAAATCAAAACTGCTTATCGTTATTATTATCATAGTGTAAATAATTACACGATGATATTACGAACATATCTTAAGATATTTGGTAAAACAATACCGTTGAAAAATGTATTGTTTTAGCATTATTTTTACTTTTAAAATATATTCTTTATTTTCACATGAATTACTTAATTCAAATAATTTTGTTTCATTTCAGAGCTCTGGTAATTAGAGTATAATTTTTTTGTGTTGTTGCATTTAGCATGTAAACGCAAATGTAATGCAGATTATACAAGTGGAGCAATTAGTTTACTCTCAGCGGTATAACATCTTTTCCTTTACATTGTGCATTCTGATTAAATTTTAATTAAATAGTATACTGCAGTAACGATTTTGACGATACACGTTAGGTAAGTATTCGCTATAGTTGGCCTTAACTTAAGTTTTACAGATATCAATACAGTAGTTTGTAATCTTAAATGATATCCTTCCGAGTACAGCATCTCTGCGTAAACTGATAATAGGTTCGATAAGACAAACCGGGACGAGGTATTGCTTATCGGCCAACGTCGCATTAATTTGCTAATGCTTACGAAATAAACCCACCTGCGCCCAAGGCGAGGATCTTAATTTATAGCTACGGCAAGCATTAGTCTGGAATCGAAATTCTATCCTTAAATCTAGGTAATTGAGAATATTAAAAATGCTTAAGCAGAATAAACCATTGTTAATTAGTAAATTGATACGGTGTAATTATGTTTAAAATCATAAATAAAATTCTTTTTCTGCAATCAACATAAAATAAATGTTTGAAGAAGCTAACGCATATTTTCTCATTACTTATTCTCTGTTATCACTTTAACTATAACACTGGATGGATAACCACCATTTATGCCAAACATTTAATGTGTAATATGTAACTGTGAATGGACCATCGACATAGTAAACTGTCTAATACTAATTCGTAGGAATAAACAATATCAAAGTGAATTTAAGTTTTTTGACAAATTTTTAACCCATCGAATTTTAAGTAAAATTTTAAACATCTTTGTTAGATTTCAACCTCAAAATCTTAATTGAACCCAGAGAGTCAATGAACATTGTTTTGTTTACTACATCATATCTGTGTTGAAGCTACATTTGAAGTGTTATGCGCAGAAGAATTGAAGGGAATTTAATTTAAAAATTAAACGGAAAGGTTCATCACTAGAAGAATGTGTACAAACGAAGACTAGTTATATTTCTAAAATGAAAGAAAGCAAATAAACCAAATTCCTACCGAATTGTGTGTATGTATTCGGTTTAAGGAATTGAGAAACGATTGCTTAGAAAGCAATCTCGCTTGAGTTCTTCATTAACACCATTTGATTATACTTATGCATATATAAAAAATAAATCTATATGTACTGTGAGTACATAAATAAACATTTTTATTAAAAATAGCTGGGATTTTCTTTTTTGTATGTTTTCTTTTATACAGAGTGTTTGTGCCAAGAAACCAAGACAATGTTAAACTTTTATAAAGCTTTTTTAATGACCGATTTCGAAATTGTGTGTATAATTATTTCAGACATTACAACAGTGTGAGGGGTTTCTCCGTGTGGCGCCTCTGTTTAATACACTTATACATATCAATTCATAGCCAACATGGTACAGCGACGTTCAGTTGCTATTGACGCCACAAAATGTTGCTTTCTTTAATTAAACGTGTACAACTGGCAGAAGAAAATGTATTTCTGCATACACGGTAACAATTTTGACATGTTATTCTTTTAATAATATTTTTCTAAGATATCCAACCTATGCATAAAAGGAAAGTCTTTGATGTATTACACGTTTTAAGACCACCTGAACACGAAAATGAGTTTGAATGTGAATCTGTGTGTGGGTGCGAACAAAATTCCGGTTTTAATTAAACTGTAGATATGGTAATAGATAGCCTGGTACTATTTTCATACAAATGGGTTCATAAACAAAGATAGTAACCTTTTTAGTTTGATAAAATTTATAAAACGGTGATTGTTTCGACGGACGTATGATTTAGCTCATCCGTATCTACAAAAAAATTTTGGTCAGATCTGACAATTTCCTTTGACATTAGCAGATTACATTCATCCCACAAATATCATGCAATTTGTAAGTTTTTCAACTGAGTGTTGCAAGCGCAAAACTGAACCATGACCAAGTAGTGCACGGAGTATACTCAAGACGTTGGTAGGTGGCCACCAAACTTTTTTCAATAGATAGAAAGTCGACCAGAGACCAACTTGAGCATAACACGATAGTATGAAAAGTGTAGCATTGCTCAAAGTATGCAAATTCCTTTTTGGAAAACTGTTTTAACTTTTTCTTTATTTGATAATAAGCATACTACATTAATATTTCCGGAAGATCTAATGTATTTTCAATAAAATCAAAGGTTTAAATTTACAAAACCGCGCCAAAAACTCTATTTGTACAATGGCGCTGGTCATATGACATGTATGACATCACACTCAAGTAAACAAGGTAATAAAAAAGTGCAGTTTAAGTGAATTTCATTAATTTTATTTAAATCATTGGATAAAATTGTGTATAAATGGTGTGTAGTGCCACAATTTACAAATACATCCATAAAAACTCCACAAAAACTGTTTGTTTCTGTTCCATCCAATTCGAAAAGACGGAAAAAGTGGTTACAATAAGCTCGAACGGACCCAAATAGTATTTTACCGCATACAAACGTTTTTATGTACGAAGATCACTTTGATGTAAGTAATATCTGACGTTTGTAATCTGTAATAACTAATATTTGATGTAAGTAACGTTTGACTAATGTTGACATAGCTTCTTAATATGTTGAAATAGTGTTGAATTGCAGATAGGAGAGACACAATTAACTACATGAAGTATAAAATGGGCTTCAGTCAGAAGATACTTTGGCAGATGAAGCTGTGCCAACTATATTTCATTGTCAGTAGGATCGCAAAAGACGGCTGTTTGATGCTGGACCTACTCGAGATGTTTCTTAAAAGGCAAAAAATTGATCTTATCAAAAAATGTCTGCAAAGTCAAAATGTTACTAAAGCCTATGCTGAAAGCTTACAAAAAGATGACAATATGATACAAGAAATTATTGAGCCTGGAGGTACGTAACCTATCCATTACACATGCCATATTATAAATTATTTAACGTTATTAACATTCAAATGAATGAATTAATTTTGAATGTTTGTCTTCTTTAGAATTTATAAATACTCAAGACGCAGAAACTACCACCAACCTTGTCATAATTATAGAAAACTGTATTCGAGTAACAACAAAAGTGAAAGTGTATTATAGGAGCAAGTATGTGCAAACAAGATGCCAAAATAAAAGCATTTCTATCTCACCATTGAAAGTTTCTACAACACCTCATTTCACTATGCCTTTTAAGACTGAACCATGCCTTCTTCAACCATCACAGTCTGGGGTTATTAAAGCAGTTAAAAGAAATATTGTTATCGAAGGTGAAAAATCAGATAGTGATATTTCCTGTTTTGAAGGTGGTCATTTATCCTCTTTTACATTTACATCATGATCGATATTAAACGATTGCAGAGCCTCAAAAATACTATGTGTTTAATCTACATGAAACCTTTGATGTATGTTGGCATTTATTTTTCAATTCAGTTATTGCATAACCATACAGACATAAAAATAGAACACATTCAGCTATGTTTGAAAAGAATTAGTTTGAACAGCAATATCAATATCAATATCTTGTACTAGTAAATTGTATATAAGAAATACACCAATAATAGCTAACTTTTTAAGACCATCCATTGTAAAATTAGACAAAAAATTAATAAAAAAGAATTTTTCGTTAAACCTTCAGGAGACGCCGCAATCATGGGATCCTCTTGGCATGCACAAAGTCCATATGAAGTGACTTTCTTTTCAATTATATCACTAACTGTTTTTCGGAGAACCATCCAGTGTATGGAAAACACTTACTTTATTTGTGTATCTTTGAAGCTGTGATACGACCATATCGCGTCTCATACCACAAACTGCTATTTCTCTGCCTCCTTGTTGTTTCTTAGATGGTAGTGTTCACAGCAGTAAGCAGCGTTATTGTTAAAGAAAGCTACAACCATAAATGCGTCTATCTTAGGTAGATTGCTATTATCAGCTCACACAAAATTTGGGTGCATTTTGAGATCCGAAATATGTCACTACATTTATGTTTATCAAAAAATATCGGAATCCGTCGCAGAAATAACTCACAGAACAAATATAACGCGAAATACGATCAGTCGATGAAGCCGGCGTTGACTTGGGATATCACCAGAGTTCCTACCAATCACAGTACGTTTCCGTCGCAATTTAAATTTAAAATTTTTTTACGTTATTAGGTAATAGGATGACCACAATTTATAGTTAAATTTTAATATTGCCAATTGGCCTGTTTATAAAGTAACAAAAAAAAAGGAACTAAGACGTTCTGAAATATATGTAATTTCTATCTGATCACACAGTTTAACCAGTTTATACTAAAATTTAAGGGCAACTAGAATGGAAAAAAATTTGAAGTCTGATTAACATTGCCCCATTATATACGAATGCCCCCCCCGTAAGTGTAACCAACAAAGCAAATTAATCAAATCAAACTAAATTAATCAAATTACGGTAACGTAATTCAAAATTGATTACAATAAATTATTGAATACAATCGAATATTATAGCTGGAAATTACGTTGCCATTGAATAATGTCTATTTATTTCATTTCATTTAATTAATTAATGTAATGTTATTTGAAATATGTATTAAAAATTCTGAAATTGACATTAAAATACATTAAAAAAGTCAGTGAAGTGATTCAATTTTTATGGTTTATTAAATTAAAAGTAGGCTGACAAATGTCATTTAGAAACATTATGAACTATATTTAGTTGAAAACCTTAGTAAAACCCACTGTTCTTCAATATTTTCTCTAATTAAGCAATTTTCTAGATTCATCAAATATCTTGCAGACATTAATTGCATGCATGAAAAAAATTACGAATGATACGGTGGCAAATGTGTTGCAGAACACCTAGAAATATTTCTGTATTATAAGTGTGAAACGTTGTTTGACTTGGGGGCCGTACCGAGTTCCTAATTCTGTATTATAAGTCTTCTTTCTTCTCAGGACTAAGCCTGATGACAGAAGCAGAGTCCGCTTCCGAAAAGTCGCGCTTAAAAAGCAAAAACTGTGGGAATAGGCCGATTAATTCAACTAACCAAGAAATATGACAGTTCACGAGTTTCGAATAACAATTTTTCCATATTCTGTGCTAAAAGAGCTAAAATTTTAATTAAAATGCATTAAAATAGTTAGTGAAGAGATCCATAGAGTTAAGGCAGCTAGGATGGACAATTGTCATTTGATAAAAAAACGCGTCATTTTAAATTATATTTCGTTGGAAACGTAAGTAAAACAATTTGCTTCAAGGTTATGTCTAATCAAGTATTTATTACTCTAAATACACAAAATGAAAGAAGTGGCAAATGTTACGATGGGAAATATGTTTCAACACGAAGAAATGTGACGTTTGAATTGCATTTCGCAATTTCTTAAGCAATACACAATATGCTTCTATATTTTTTATAATTGAGCATTCATCTAGATACACAAAATGTCTGAAGACATTCGTCGCGGGCTACACAACTTAAATAACGAAATGTGGCAGCGCACGAATTTCAAATAACATTTTCTGTAATCATTTACATAATGTTGAAAAAATATACCAGGCACAAATGTAAATAATTTTTTTTTGTTTCTAGTTATAGCTTGTGTATTTTTTATATCCTTAAGCAAATGTAAATGTTGACAAATTTACTGACTAACGTAACTGCACGAACAACCATTGTTTGTTCGTTGTAAAAAAAAGCACAAATAAAAAAAAAGGACTAAATCGATAACTAAAAGGGTTCTAAGATCCACATATTATTTTCCGTATGTACTATAGGCAAAGGTTCTTATCCGGACCCAATCTTTATTCTTAAACACCTTTAGATTTTTTCATAAAACTACATGCATTTATTCTTCTAAGGGAAATGTAATTTTGAAAATAGTTACAGCAAACAAAATACACCCACGTACCACACAAAATTAAAAAACACCGAACGCGTTTCGATAGCTACGCTATCATCATCCGCGGTTGACAAGTCGACCGATGATATTGAAGCGCGTTCAGTGTTTTTTAATTTTGTGTGGTACATGGGTGTATTTTGTTTGTTACAGATCCTGCCACAGTTCCAGATGCCAGATTTTCCAAATTGAAAATAGTTATTTACCAGGAGCGACTGTTGATTAGTCCATGAGTCCTGCCACTTAATTTTGATTTGTTTCGCCAGAGTCATCTAAAACTGAAATGAAGCGGGTGTAGTTTTGTGTTTCAAACCTCTTCCTATGCCGAACTTGAAATTTGGCATAGGTCAAACATGATAATAGCCGTAGTTATTTACGATCTAAGTAATATTTTAATGAAAACCTTATGTTTTTACGTCAAACTGTTCGGCTTCTACATGCGCACGAAGGAACAAAACACTACAGCAGATTTCCAACACAATGTAATAGGGTAGCCAGACATACTTTCGGTTTCACAAATAACAAAGAAATGATAATAATAATTATTAATTTCTAGGAAGACCAGATCCGTCAAAAAACTTAGTTTTTTTCCCAAGGGAGTAGAATTGGCCGACTAGGCGGAGTGGTCTCATGACGTGTCTACAATCTACTATTTAGGAATTAGGCCCAAACTCGCTTATAGGATTTTGAAAATGATTAGAGTTGGTGGAGAACCGTTCCTTTCCTTGAGAACCTTCATTAGATTTAAAAATCCCCTCTCAAATTTGACCAATCGTGAAAACGAAACTCCGCATAGTGGACCAATCCATGGTCATGGCGACTCCATAATATTCATTTATTGGACATTGAAGACATGTCTTAGGACTTTTTCCAACGCAATCTTTTCATAAATAAGTATAAGAACATACCTATTACCTATTGGGTATCGGTGGGTCACACTGTAAGATGCGTCGAAAACCTACGTGAAATCGTTCACAAGTAATGTGCGTCTATCCCAGTTTTTTAAATTTTGACCTTGAAACTTTACCTCCTGGTTATCCATATTAGTAACCGTAGTTAGTAGTGTCCTAAGCAATATCTTAACGAACACCGTACTATTCTCTGGTTCCGCTTAAAAACCACATACGTATCGACAAGCGCTTGAACAGACAGACTGGTGGACAAGATATTTCCATACAGTGTTTTATACACATCACTTTGGGCTTTGCATTGCTAATTTTTATTACGAATCTAAACTTCATTATTGTTCGAATGACATTGGTCCACCCAAATTTATCAAAACTGGAAGAATGAAGCACAATAACTAATATATAGAAGGTTTAATAGCAGATAATAAGCGGGTGGGCGTCGTGGGTTCGTGGATGTGTGTGTGTGTGTGTGTGTGTGTGTGTGTGTGTGTGTGTGTGTGTGTGTGTGTGTGTGTGTGTGTGTGTGTGTGTGTGTGTGTGTGTGTGTGTGTGCGTGCGTGCGTGCGTGCGTGCGAGCGTGTGTGTGTTGTGTGTGTGTTTGTGTGGGTGCGTGCGTGCGGGTGCATGGGTGCGTATGTGTGTCCACGCGGGCGAGGGCGCGGGCACGGACGCGGGCGCGGGTGGCGGGGCCGGTGCGCGTGTGCGTGTGCTTTGCGTGTGCGTGGGTGTTTATGATATTATTCATAATAAGTTTACGACAACACGTACGTACTTAATATTTCGTGTTTACTTGTTCTCATTTCTCCTGGAGCTGATTAGACTTTGGAAGAAGTTCAGCAGCGGAGAGGGGAGTTTAGTAGGGGACTTTCTTATTCTTATTAAATATAAAAATAGTAGTATACTAACCTTAAAAATATCTATTAATATAAAGTTCAGTTTTTTGATACGACGTGTAGTTTAGGGGCAAGAAAATTCCTAAGGTAGAATTTAACTGCTGGTTCAATTTTTGTCAATACGTGAATTATGATTCATTTTATAAGTGAATGTGTAGACATATTTTTTAAAGAAAATTTAATTTTATAGAACTTTTATTTATAAGGTTTCTTAATGTAGTTTAAAAATTAATTAAATAAATTTACTAAACTACCATATTTATAGATGCGGGCTGCTTTGGAATCTTTTTTTGAAGTTAAGCACCTTTCATAACGTTTTAAACGTCTGTCTAAAATAAAAGATTATTATTATTTTTACAATGTTGCCTGTTCTCGTAATGAACGTATTAAAAAAGAGGTTGCATAATCTTATATATTAAAATAATCGGGTGATTTAGTTCACGCAGATTGCGAGACAACCGCTTGATGGATTTGGATGATTTTTATTATATGAAGGTGATTTTGCGTAGAAGGAAATAACGGAGTCAGAATTTTAAATAAATGTAAAAATTGAATAAATATGATTGAAAATGCTTAAGTTGTATTGTTGATATTTTTATAGAAGCGGGCAGCTTTGGAATTTTTTTTGTAAATTTAATTTTAACCGCAAAATTTTGCGGGAGAAAAGCTCGTTCTCCAAAACATATCTGGTATAGAAAGAACACACGACTTTCCAATCTACTAAGTGCAAATTATAAGAAATAAAATAATTTTAATAATAATTTTTTTAGGATAATTATGCATCTCTTTTTTAATACGTTCACAACGAGAATAGGTAACATCGTAAAAACAAAAATATAATCTATGTCGGACGGATATTTAAAACTTGATGTCAGATAGACGATAATAGACAAATAGATACTAACTAAAAAATTCTAAAGCCGCTCGCTTCCATAAAATACCGATAATACGTTATTATAAGTTTTGTTATGAACGAATAAGTTCAAAACTAAATTAGTAATTAAAAATTATTATTAATTTTATTAAATACGTAAATAAAAAGTTTACCTCGAGTAGGATTTGAAACTACAGGTCATAGGTTCAAATAATACATTTTAATTACATATTTACCTTTGAACTTTCGTTCATAACAAAAACTTATAATAATTTTTATTTATGTGTTTAATAAAATTAATAATAATTTTTATCGATAATACAGCTTAAGCATTTTCAATCCCATTTAATTAGTTTTCTTATATTTTATAAACTTTATAAAGGAAAGTTATGTAAAATTAAATTTTCTTTCAAAAATACGTTTACTCATTAACTGATAAAATTGTTATTCAGATATTGAAAAAATTTGAACCGCCATTTAAATTCTACCTTAGGAATTTTTTTGCCGCTAAATTAGGCGTCGTATCAAGAAATTGCATAAAATATGAATAATTGATATGTTTAAGGTCTATATTTTGGAATTTTTTATCTTAAAAATATAAAGCAGTTCCAAGGGAAATGAAACATACATCTACACATCCTAACAGAGACACACACATTATGGACGATCTTGGCGAAACTTTCCGAATCATTGTAAAATAAGTTAATAAGTCGATTTAGCGATATTGAGAAAAAGTCGATTGCATAAACCTTCTATTCCTACATATTTATATGTAAGTTGGAAGGTAAAAATTATTATTAAAATTATTTTGTTTCTTTTAGTTTCCATTTTGTAGGTTGGAAAGTCGTGTGTTGTTCCACACCAGATATTTGGGTAATAAAAATGCACTAAGGTAAATTGTAAAGCAGCCATTCTAAGACAGACTTATTCAGCATGTTTAGATGTGAATAACAATTTTATGGAGTCCTTGAAGGTAAACAGATTTGCAATGGTACAGTTAATAATAGGGAGTGTTGGACTACTATCATGGAAAAAACACTCAAATCGTAGAGAGAGTGTATCGGAAGATGTAAGTAACTCAAGCCCGCGCACACGGACATAATTAAAATTTCGTATTTAAGCCTGCTTTCATTTTCCTTGGAACTGATTAGATTTTGAGAGAACTTCGGGTGAGAGGAGAGGCTGCATGTAACAACGCGAATACTTTTCATTTAAACTCTTAATCATACCTCTATTAACTTTAAATATTTGTGAGGACTTGCACCTAAAATTCTTATACATGCTAGTGCACTTAACAGCCGCCTGAAAATTTCAAGCAACCCTATTACTTGAATATTTTACAATAATAATTAAGTTTATGTATCTGACAAAGCTTACCTTCGTCATTGAATAGATGTATGTTCAAAACTCAAGATTAATCATTTTTAACAATAGAAGACCGATAATCTTGAGTGTAAAGGTAAAAGCGCGTAAAGTATAAAGTTAGCGTGACTACCCATTATCCATTTTTAGCTAAAATAGGATAACATTAGAGATGTGAGATAACACTATCTTCTCTCTTTTATTTAACACGCTATTAACAGAAAAATAATTAAAACAAAACAATATTACAAGCACGCATACTCTTTAACTTTTTATTAACCGGAAGACTCTCATCGTCTTATGCTAAAATCGTAAATAAGCAGGTACATTAATTTTTAAGTTGCCCTTAAAACGTTGACTTGTTTCTTGATGCAAACATTAATAAACGTAAATATTTTATGACAATTGAATTATACAATAAAACCTGAAAACGTAAAATTTTTCATAACTTTTTATTTTCAATTAGACCCAATTCAAAGTTTAAACTAAAACACAATAATTATCTTGTATCAAACCTTTTCTAATTCGCTCTACATTAATTAATTTTCCTTATAAAAATGGTTAAGTATACAAAGTTCAAAGTCTTGCCGTTCCTTTTTCTTTTGTTAAGAAAATACAATTATTGACTTTTATGTCATTAATATTCTTTCCTATAAACTAAGAGACATAATAAATACTAAACAATGCAAACATAAATTCTATAAATTGAAAGTGAAATTTGGAATAGTTCTATAGTATTGGTTGAGGTTTAAAGTTTCCGTGTGTTTTTGTTTTGAACCCTCATACTAAGGCCACCCTGTGTTATCTCGGTTAAATGGTCGACCAAATTAACCAAATAAATAAATTATATATATATATATATATATATATATATATATATATATATATATACGGGCATCTCCTGTAATCGATGTTACTCTTACGCCACGTTTTTTAGCTCCCTTGTACTTATATATTTACATATCGGATTCATACTACATGGACCTTCTCTTTTATACAAATTGCATAAGTTGTTTATTTTGAAAAATAAACAGATAAACATGATTTAATCGTTTATTGCATGTGAAAATAACAATAGCTATAAAGATTACATTTGCAGAAAAATTGGTTAACAATAATTGGGAAGTGAGGATATAAATTATACATTATTAATCCTAAAAACATTTTATTTTACGACAGTATCTCTCTAAGCCTATGTTTCAGGTTGGTAATGCAAAGTCTCCATTGTTCATAATTTTTTATAAACTACATCTATAGGAAAAAAATTAATAATTAATTTTAGGAAATAAGAAGTTACACCTAATGGACGATTAAACTAAGTATGTCCTCGAATAAAAATATATTGCGTAAGGTATTAGTTAACCTTACGCAATATATTTTTATTCGAATACATTATACCTACTCTTTGTTTAATCGTCTATTATATGTAACTTCTTATTAATTAAAATAAATACCCTAAATTAAATTGTCGATCAAATTAATCATTCGGAAATTGTGTGAATTCGTTTTAATTTACACATTATTAATCCTAAAAGCATTTTATTTAGGACAGTATCTCTCTAAGCCTAAGTTTCAGGTTGGTAATGCAAATTCTCCAGTGTACATAATGTTTTATAAACTACATATAGGAAACAAATTAATAATTAATTTTAAGAAATAAGAAGTTACATAATAGAAGATTAAACTAAGTATGAGTATAATGTACGCAGATAAAAATATATTGCGTAAGGTGTTTAGTTAACCTTACGCAATATATTTTTATTCGAATACATTATGCTTATACCTAGTTATATCGTCTACTAGATGCAACTTCTTATTAATTAAAATAATTAGCGTCGATTAAGTTGTCGATCAAATTAATCAATCGGAGATCGTGTGAATTCGTTTTAATTAAAATAAATAGTAGTTATTTTCCGTCGTTTATAGGTGGCTTAAGGATTTGTATTCTGGTTGGTTGTCAGATTGTTTGTTCGTGCTGGTTTTCGTTTATTTCGAAGCATTGATATTTAAAGACTTAAGAATAATGCCTGTTTAAGCAATCTTTTTTGGCCATAGTTGCAGGACGGAAAATCGTATTGTAACATAAAATTTCAGAATAACGATAAAATTGCTTGCAATAAAAAAAGTTATATGGTTCTACAATATAAGCTACAACCACTATTCAAAGATCTATGGGTGAAATTTTAGCAGGGTTTACCAGACATGAATCAGTTTGCTCAATTTTTCTTTAAAATAGGATATTATCGTAGAAATCTAAATGTCTTATTCCTAACACAAAATATATTTCATCAAAGAGAGAATTCGCCTGATTCACACTACATAGTCCCGAGGCGGGACCCAGATAAAGCATTTAACAAGAAAGATCGCACCGCAATATCGCAGATAATCATAAGAATTGTAGCATAACAGTACATCAAGGCCTGGCGACTATTTTCTGACTGATTTAAAACAAAGACGTTATAGAACATCGGTATTCTATGAGGCGGCATTTGTGAGATATGTATGCCGAAAAAAGGGTTTATTAAACCAGGCACAAAGATTAGGTAATTCTTTAAGATGATGGAACAACAGAACATATAGGACATATTTCAGCTTTACTTTACGTATTATATATATATATATATATATATATATATATATATATATACACAGGGTGTTTGGTACACAGTTGGCCAAATTGAAATGTGGGATAGCGGGGCCTATTCTGAACATATTTGCTCTAAGAACTCCTAGCGTAAGTCTTATGGTTTATTAAATATGATTTTTTTTTATATTTATTAAAAATTCCCAAATTTTCTCATTATTGTGTCTATTACTGGTTTTTTTTGTATGTTGTAAGTTCTCAAAATAAATTTTGCTCTTGTCTTTGATACTGGCTCGTAATAAATAAATGGGTATTTAATGCATATATTACACAAAAAAAGTACTATGAGGCAACAAAGTCCCGATGCAGGGCGAAAAATAAATCGGATACAATTTTTTCATTAAAAAAAAAAGAACAAAGCAATGAACATACTTTTAAAAACTTCTTTGGTTCATCCCCTTTCTAGTGATATGCCACATATTAATACAAATCTTAAAAAATACTGATATTTTTAATAAAATACTAAGAAAACCATAAATGTTTAAAATGCATAGTTGTTTTTTATTTAATTCCATTCACACTTCATCTTACGAACACACATGTTACACAAGTAAATACATTAGGTTTGTTCCAATCCAGTCAAAAACCGTGCATGGTACGGTCATACTCATGCGCAATTCATATAATGATTTTATGTATTACACATGAGCATAACCGTACAATCACAATAGAGGCAGTCGCTTGACGTTTGTTACGTTTTTGTTTAAGTTTAATAATTGTGTTTCGTCGCTATTATCGCTACAATGACTGCGTTTACTAATGAAGAATATGCTGATATTATTATGGCGTATGGCCGAGCAAATGGTGTTGCCCGTGAAGCTCGACGAATTTATCAGCAACAGTATCCTAACCGTCGACTACCCAACAGCAATACGTTTGCCAATACTTACCGACGTTTGCAAGAGACAGGAAGTGTTACTCAACTCGCACCCAGAATAAATGCTAGGCAGCATAATGTTGTTGTCGATGAGAACATACTCGAAGCTTTTAATGCGGGTCCCACCAGAAGCATAGGAGATATAGCTGGAATGCTGGGTGTTAGTATTTGGAAAGTTTGGAAAGTAGTTCGAGGAGATGGACGACATGCTTTCCACTATACACCAGTGCAAGGTAATTTTTTAGTACATTCTGAATCGGTCGGCTATGTGTAAACATTTTTTCTTTAGATGTACTTTTTTTAATGAACTTATTTTAGTGCTTATAAAGACAATACTTTAGTCGCTTAAATCCTACTGTAACCTATTGTCACTAATGCCTACAAATTTTCTAAAGACCTATTTTTAAATTTCTTAATTTAGTACATTAATGTACCTCATTTTTGTTCCAGGTCTCGAGGAATCGGATTATGATAGGCGTTTACAGTTTTGTAGGTTTCTTTTTCACACTGACGTTGACGATCCAAATTTTTTACGATCAATTCTGTGGACGGACGAATCTAAATTCAGCATGGAGGGAGTCGTCAACCTACACAATTTACACATTTGGGCCTATGAAAATCCCCATGCCAAAAGGTCCATGAATTTTCAACGCAAATTTAGCGTGAACGTTTGGGCAGGTCTTATCGAGAGACATCTCATTGGACCCCACTACTTGCCGCACAACTTGAATGGAGACAATTATTTAGAATTTTTAATTAACGATCTTCCACAATTGTTAATTGATGTACCACTCGCCAATGAAGACAGACCTATCGTCTTCCAAAATGATGGTTGTCCGGCTCACTACAGAGTAACCGTCCGGGAATATGTCGACGACGTCTTTCCTAATTCCTGGATTGGAAGTCTTGGCCCCATCCAGTGGACCGCGAGTTCTCCAGACCTAACACCTCTGGATTATCATGTATGGAAACGTGCTAAGGAGCTCGTCTATACACAAGAAATTTTAAATAGAGAGGACTTAATCCAAAACATTGACGCCGCATTTGTAATAATGAAGGAAAAGATGCGGCTTCATACTACCACGGTAGGAATACATCGCAGATGTAGCGCATTTTTAAGAAATAGGTGAGGACAATTGAACAGGATGTGTAGTAAATAAAAAAAATGTTTTTTCATTTAAATTTCCTATTTTCATTTTTTCCTAACTTCCTGTGTGAAAAAAGTACGTCTAAAGAAAAAATGTTTACACATAGCCGACCGATTCAGAATGTACTAAAAAAATACCTTGCACCGGTGTATGAATTGCGCATGAGTATGACCGTACCATGAACGGTTTTTGACTGGATTGGAACAAACTTAATGTATGTACTTGTGTAACATGTGTTTTCGTGAGATGAAGTGTGAATGTAATTAAATAAAAAGAACTATACATTATTAAGAATTTTTGGTTTTCTTAGAATTTTATTAAAAATATCTGTATTTTTAAAGATTTGTAAAAAGAAGTTTTTGAAAGTATTTTAAATCGCTTTTGTTTTTTGTTTTTTTTATTTTAATGAAAAAATTGTATCCGATTTATTTTTCGCCCACCATCGGGACTTTGTTGCCTCATAGTAATTTTTTTTCCTTAATATCTGCATCAAATACCCATTTATTTATTACGAGGCAGTATCAAAGACACGAGCAAAATTTATTTTGAGAACTTACAACATACAAACAAAAAGTAATAGACATAAGAATGCGAACATTTGGGAATTTTTTTATAAATATAAAAAAAAACATATTTAATAAACTATAAGACTTAGGCTAGGACAACAAATATGTTCAGAATAAGCCCCGCTATCCCACATTTCAATTTGGCCAATTGTGTACCAAACACCCTGTATAATAAATACTTTTAACGAAACATATTTCAGACTTATATTTAATATAGTACACCCACCGGTGGGTCACACTTGTTCGAATATTAAGTTTTTTTAGTTAAATCTAAAAAAATATTTTCTTTAATTTTAGATAAAGATTAAAGCTTGAAGGATTTTAATCATGCACGTAAACTGTACTTTCATATTTTTGGAGTTTGTATAGTTATTTGGTTTGCGATATTTATGGTTTAAGTTTCTTGTTTCTCTGAATTTTTCATTATATTACCAAATTAATTGGTTTATACAGTTTTTAAATAGTTTAGTTAAAATGTTTTGAATATTATTATTGCAATTCACAAAATTTCATTAAACTAATTGGAGTGAGTGAATAAGTTAACAGGATTTATTGATTTTCACACATATTTTTTTCCCAATCGATGGATCATACGATTTTAAAGATTATCTGGTATTCACATTACTTAACTATTTGAAAAACACTATAATTACAAATGTACTTTCCTTAAAAAAGTGGCCTTGATCCACCTGTTTACATAATAAGCATATGGAGAATCTGAATTTGATATGTTGAGGTCGGACATGAGATTAGCTGTCTACTTAAAACACACAGTTTTGCAAACATTTCACTAACCTACGAAGTTTGTGATGAGAGAATCTGAAAAAAAGTGTAGCAGCAGGGCTTTCCAGAACGATTTGGAATCTGGTTTCTTAATCTCTACTATATCTAAGTTATTTTTATCAGGATGTCATTTTGGTATCGACCAAACGTCTAAGACTATTTTGACACATTCTTGATCCATCACTTGTAATAATGTCCTTTTGGACGGATGATCCTTGCAATTGTTCCTACATTTATAGTTCTGAATCTTGGTATTGCCCTAAAATTGCCCTAAACATTTACGACCCTTTTGACAGACTGGATCAACACCTAGGAGTTAAGGGATTTGGAAACACAAGACAGCGCTTGCTGAAAACGTTTGCAATAGGTTCATACCACCTGACAGAGATCAATCTACATCAAAACCAAAATAAGTGTTCAATTCTGGTACAGAATCCCTTTAATTTTTCAATTTCAAAAAGAAGTGTGTAAAATTAATTTCTTCTATTAGCACTGTAGCACGAAGACTATACCACGTGTACAGAAATACAAAATTTTTGTCCAGACTATCACAGCTCAGAAAGTTGAATTATGATTGGTATCATTTAAATAACCACTCAAGGTTACAGGTCAAATATTCTTCACAAAAATGCACGTATACTTTTGAATATTGATTTCACTTACATTAGTTTACACTATTGGAATCCAATGCATTGTCAAACTGCATATGTTATTTGAGGTTACTTTAAAGGAAATACTAAAACTCACGTTATTACTAGTAAACGACGATTTCAGTTTAATATCGAAAAACACCATAATTGTCTTTGCTACACGCTCTTTTCCTAATAATCTAATTATGAATTTTGTAAATATGATAATTAAGGTATCCACTTTAAGAATAGTATTTATTTATGTAACAAGTGCAAAAAGTGAGTGTTTACTACACGCGACGAGCGCTTGTCCAACGGGACTTTTAGGCCGACAACACGTCGAGTGCAATGAACACTTTTTGCACGAGTTGCATATAATACTTCTGTGTTCATTAAAAAAAAAAACGGTTTTACTAACAGGGCATAAGTGCCGATAAATAACAAATATTTTAGAGCAATGAAATATTTAATATTTAATTATCATTTGTTATCACTGTTAGCATAATTTATTATTAAATTTAGAGATGCGTCCTAATTTCTGAATGAAATAAAATGAAATAAATGAAATAAAAAATTTCATTGAATTTCAACTATAATGATTTATTGATTATTTAATGACTTAATTACGTTTTAGCTTATACACAATGTCAGTTCAACAAATGAACTCAAAAACGTAATAAACTAAAATTTTTAGCACCTGTACAACAAAGCTTTTTATCATAAACTTTATAAAATTTTTATTTTACAATCTAGTTAAATTATAAGATATATAAAATATTGGAAAGTATTAAAAAAAGGTGAGAATAATGCACAGTTTTTCGGCGCTAAGCTCACAAAGATCGCGACCCTATCACTGAAGGGTTAGTTTTGCTATTACTGCACCATTATTTTTCTCTATAAAGCGTAATCTTTATAAAAAATCTTGGCGGCGTGAATATGAGCACGATGAGGAAGAAGGACTACCATTATCCATTAAAATCTTATCCAGAGGAACGCTGTTTATTAATCAAATTAAGTCACGATAATCATAAATACTTATCTTTTAGGTTTTTAAAATCGTACATTTCAATGTAAATTATATAAACTATAGTTTCGATAACAATTACAGTTATTGTTGTCAGTTTTGGCTTTTAAACATGTTAAAAGTTTTTAAAACCTAAATGATACGTATGAGTTTAAATTCTGAAAGTTAATAGTTTCACGATACATTTTTAAAATAAAATTTTATTTATTATTGGGGATTTATATGTAGTCGTATGTATGCCAAATTGCCAACTTATCCTCCACCCATTACATTATTACTAACCTGCTTACCAACAAGGCATTTTGACGCAGAAGGTACTCTATCAATTCATATTTGGGACTATTCCCGTATTAATTCAGTCTGAATTGAAGTGAACCCACAATTTTTTAATTGACTAATAGCTTTTCTTTACATTCTACAATTAAAAATGGCTACTACGTTTGAGTTAACACACATTAAGAACTAAGGACGTTTTTTAGTCTAACTCAACAAGTTTAAATATCGACAAACAAATTTATTCACAATTTATATCACATCGCACGCATGCGTACGTGTGCGAATCTGCCCATTGTCACTACTGGGCTTTTGATAGCATAAGTGATGAATTATATAGGCGTGGAATTTTTATAAACATTCATTGAGCATCCTCACATAAAAAAATGACATCCGTTTTGTTGTCGGCTGGGTTCAGTCCAATTATTCTTATATGTATCACTGTTTGATGTATTTAAGACAAAATCACACTACATTATTAATATAAATAATAATTTAACAAAAGACAATACATACGTCAGTGAACAGAGTGATAGCAAACGTATTTTGTTAACCATTGATCAGTTTCTCAGCAAAAATAAACATGGTACACATTTTTTTTAAAATAGTCATTTGATTTGTGGACAATGTAGCTTTGTTGAATTCGGACGTCTATTTTGGAAACTCGTGTGCACTTCTAGAATACATGTTTTCGTGCCTGTTCCTAATTACGCCATAATCAAACAATTAATCTTTTACTTCTTTAATCAATATTCAGGTTTTACCATAAACTCATTTAAATTGTGAGAGGTAAAATCATCTCTAATGATGTGGTAATTACTGTTTGTCGGAATGTTCACAGACATAATGTGATCTACAATAAAAGGGCGTAGTCTTCAAAATATTCTGCGTTAACCGTTAATTTTACATAGTACGTGCGTGATTTAATCAAAACATTACATTTTTTATTACTGCATAATAGAGTACTTCTTATTATATAGTTTATCATATTAATATTGCTATTATAAATCAGAAATAACTCCAGATCTGAAAGTATTTAGGAAGATGTACTTTTTTAAAACAAAATTCAAACTTCAAGTATACTAAAAGCTCATTATAAAATGTCAAATGTCGCTTCTTTTAAGATGTTCGGAAGTGCATTACTATTCAAGCATATGCACCCATTGTATGAGCAACTTGCAAGAAAGAAAACTTACGCGGAAGCTTATAATAGTACATTTCTTATCGTGCGGTAGGTTTATTCTTGTAACAATTTGTGTTACATATTCAATTATAGAAACATGTAAAATGCGTCTACGAACCACAGCAACATTAGTTAAATAAGTAAAAGGCTACTAATCTTAATGGTGAAATTTTTATGTCACTTTATAAGTTATAGCACCCTTTTACCACATTAATTAAAGCATCAACACGGAAATGTCTAATTAATTCATGTTTGTTATACGGTAGATAACATGCTATTATTGGGAGTGGCTGTTTAAATAAAAACGATTTTTTGTTAGGTGAAATTTGATCCACATAAATTAGTTTTGATGAGGTTTCTTTACATCGGATGTGGTTTTTATACCAAAATGAATAAAAAGTAAGCATGTTGTTATGCACACTTCAGTGAATCTACTTAGAAGTAGAACAACATTACACCAAAATATTAACCACTAAATTTTATGTAATATTATATATTGTGTAAATAATACTTGTTCGCGACAGTTTTCCACTAACTGTAACTTAGAGTAAACATTATCATGTACGATATTTCTTACAGCTATTCCTCGGAGTGCGTTAAACATAAAATAACTGTTGGTGCAGGTCAAGGGTTGCATGATAAATGTACAGCGTACATGTCAACCGCACATTTTACGTTATATACGCACTTATATACACTCTGAAATATTGTACCGTTCCCTTCGTAAGGGTAATTTCTAGTTTGCACGAACATTGCATTTGGTCATTTGCACAAAAGGTTATAATGTGTGCCAGATACAGTTGCTATATGCATTTGTCAAATGGGCAAATGATGTTTCTACTGTAATTAAAGTTTTGTTTTCTTTTAGAATATATTTCATCTAGAATGTATAAAGTGAATAAGTTAGCACTTGATATTCTATCGTAGAGGGCTGGTTTTATTTTATTTATTTTAAAGTTGTCGAAGCTTATCTAAAGGATATTTTATCATTTAAACGCAATATGAACTTAGAAAAACCATACCCGAACGGGGATTCGACTGATGAAGGTATCTTTAGGTACAAAAATTATCGGGGATAATACCATAAGAGCTTGTGCATGTCCGGACAAACTTTCATTTTGAACGAAAGCTTTGTTGCTTAGTAATTGACGGGAGCAAATAACATGGTAAAATCGCGACACCGAAGGTAGAGCGATTTTACCTTTTGTTATTTGCTCGAGTCGTATTACCTAAAAGCAACAAAGCTTGAGTTTTGTCAAAATGAAAGTTAGTCCCGGGAATAAACATAAGCTCGAATGGTATTTGTTAAGACAAATTAATTAATCATTTAATTAAAAATAATACACTATATTTTAAGCGTTACTGACAGAATTTAATTATGGTTAAAACATATATTAAAATGCATTGTTTTGGACATATGCATTAAATTGTCACATTAAAGTGTACACTGTGTCCCATTTTGGTTGAAATTGTGGGGTGTCTGGTTTGCGAGCAAAAATACAAAGATGCGGTTTTCGCGACATTGTTCTACTTTTTTGTGAAACGAGAGATGCCATAATCAGAATTGTCATAGCCTATTATTATTTGAGATACACGCCGAAATTCAAAATTTGCACACTTTAAGCACCCCTCGTAACTGCTTTGCCTAGTAATTTATCGAAATGTAGGTTCTATACAGAAATTTCCGTAGAATTTAGTGGCGTACATAGTTTTCCCCACAATAAGTCAGGTTCTTCGCAATAAACCAAAGTTTTGTTTTTTTAATTGGAACACCCTGTATATTTTTTTATTATACAATAGAGCTTATCCACACCTTTCAAAAACATATATGTGTGGAACTCCTTTTGCCTTATTAACCTCAAAGATTAATGTTACGTTAATTTAACATTTTGATAATATAGTTGGCCATCAAACCTATAAACTCAGCATAAATGCGTATTTTCTTGAACGTTCAAGATATATTTGAGTATTAAGAAAGGGCTGCTAGATCCTTACTGCTTTATTATAAGTATAAATATGTAAATACGCGATTATAATAAATTATAACAAATCCAAGACATATTTGAGTATTCAAAAAGGGCTACCAGATCCTTAGTGCTTTATTATAAATCTCTCTCTCTCTCTCTCTCTCTCTCTCTCCTCCTCTCTCCCTTCCTCCCTCCCACCCCCTCCCTCTCTCTCTGTCTCTCTCTCTGTCACTCTCTCTCCCTCCCTCCTTCCCTCCCCATCCCCTTCCTCCCTCCTTCCCTCCCTCCTCCCCTCCTCCCTCTCCTCCTCCCTCCCTCCCACCCTCCCTCCCTCCGATGTATACTTTTCCACAGGAGTAAGATAATGTATACACTCCAGAAGATGATAATGGATTTGAAACATCTTTAGGTGATCTTAAAGTTCTTTAATTTACCTTGTAGGTTTAAAAACAGTCCTAATGCCACATATAATTAGAATTTTTTCAATTCTATCTGTAACATTAGCTATAAAAGGAAGAAAAGCAGTACCAACATTAAGAAATGATTTTTCTTTAAGGTTATGTCTAGAAGGTGTAATAACATTATTAACATCAGTAAGGTGATATCCATTACCTTGCAAGGATTTTGTTAAATATTCATCAAATTCAAAAATTCAGGGCCACAAATTTCTGTTTGCTTAATCTGCTAAAAATTTAATTACACCCATTTTTTGACGTGGATGGTGGTTAGATAATTTATGAAGGTATCCATCAGTATGTGTCGTTCTGTAAACCTTAAAAGATAGTGAATTATTATTTTTAGATATTTATATATCAAGAAATGGTGAATTTCCATTAGTTTCTTTTTCCATAGTAAACTGGGTGCTAGGATGTACAACATCTATAAAACCAAAAACTCATGCAGTGCCTCTTCTCCATGTCTCCAAATAACAAATGTGTCATCTACATATCTATACCAAACTGAAGATTTTTTAGGAGTATTTTCTAACGCTCATGTAACGCCATGTAAGAGTTACTCATTGCGACACCATCAATATGTTCATAAAAGACAATGCTGAGAAATAATGGTTATATCCTTCAGAAAAAGATGATCAGTGTATTCAATAGTTTCTTTTAGAGGGACTTTCGTAAACAATGAAACAACATGATAACTGACGATTATATCGCCCTCTTCAAGTTTGAAACTATGCATTTTTTCAACAAAGTCGGCAGAATTTTTAATGTAATGGGGTGTTTACCTATATGAGGTTGTAATAAAAATGTACGGTGTTTTGCAAGACTATATGTAGAGAATCAATTGCACTAACAATAGGCCTTCAAGAAATATTAGGTTTATGTATTGTTGGTAAACCATATAGTTTTGGTGAAATAGCTTCAGAGTTAGTTTTTTTTTTATTTCTTCAGGAGTGGATAATAATCTTTTAAGTTCTTTAGTTTTTAAAAGAAATTTTTTGTAGGATCTCTTGGTATTTCAAGATAAGGGTCTGATTCCAACAATTGCTCTATTTTAATATTATAATCGTTCATATTGAATATAACAGTGGCATTACCATTATATGATTTTAATATTATTATATTTTCATTACGTTTAAGATCAAGCAAAGCATTTCGTTGACGTATAGAATTATTTTTCAAAAATTAAACATATCCAACCTAATGAAGGAGTCTTAATTGCCTCCAAACAATGAACCTAATTTGATATATGATATCGACATTAAGAAATATAGCAACTAAATTAGTTGCATTTTTGAAGAGGCGTCCGGTTCCAATTTAAATACATTAGCGGAGGCGGACGCGGACGCGGTTTAGCATTTAGAGTTTATATAAAAATTGTGTATCGTCGTTTTTGAGTTATTAAACTTTTTATATTAAAGTGTTTAATTTTTTCGTAACTGGTGACTTGACGATTATTTTTAGTTAGTAAAAAATTTTATTTGCCATCAGGTAGGAAGAATTCCAAATTACAAAAATTGTATTTTTACACTTACACAGTGCAGGAATGATATCAATTGATTATAATTCCTCTCCATTGGCCTAATTATTAGACTTTTTTAATTGTATAAAAAGAATGATGTTTAAATCGAATAGGTTTGAAGAATTTATAGAATGATCTTTGATTACTCTAATCTTTAAACAACAAATGACGATATCACAATCCTTGTCTCAAGACTATCAATTTTCCTTACAATCATTAGCTAAGGAACTGTGTGACAAGTATTTATTGGAAGGCGGTATCGGATAAATTAGGTTCAGTTAAGTTTTTATTTAAATTATTAGGTACTATGATTATGTATTTTTTCTTCAGTTTTTGTGTACTTTTACGATGGTTGACGTGACTCCTCAATATTTTTAAGATGTTGAGCTACGATGTCGATTTGCCAGTACTGATCGAACTTCACTGAGCTATGAAGGTAGTTCAATTATGTAGTTCCTAACTTACATTTACGTCAGATTTCCGTTACACATGCGCAGTAGTATTAATGTATATTCTGTATAAGACTTTGCTCAAATATTAGGTTTCTACGAGCAGTAGTGGTAGCTATATACAAGTTTAAAGTATCTTGTGGGTTGCTCTGCTAGAAATTTGTGTTGTTTTCTACGAATTTAGTGTCTTACGATTTATATATTTCAGGTTTCCTATCCACAAAAAATACGCTTGTACGATTTAATTCAACTGCTCTAGACATAAGAAGAAAACGTATATCTGTATCATTTCTATACAATTTGTTGCATAACAAAATCGATTGTAATTTTCTTCTCTGTTGTTTGCTATTTACGGTACTACGCCCTACATCCAGATATAAACCTACATCCATCTACCTGTATGCAGAACAAATGTTATGCAATGTTCACCTATTTATATTATGTGTTACAACTATAACTGTATATCAAACCTTGTTGACATTTTCATTGCAACTTTGAAATGTATATTACATAACCTCACTTGATTGCAGACCATAGGATTATTATTTTACTTTTTTTTTGAATAAACAATTTTTGTTATTTGGATCTATTAATATTATCTTGCTGTATGTAGTACTTTTTCCATTGATTATGTTAATCATGTAATTTTTTCTTTTTTTTTACATTTATTCATTTTTATTTACTCTCTATCTTAAGGACTTAACTTAATTTTGTCTCTTGTATAGTTTATTTGTTGGGACAATAAAACAAATATTATTATTATTATTTAAAATTTTTTTAATGTTTGAAAATTCCAGGAATTTATTGAATTTCGGGAAACCTTCCGTGCTTCATTGTTTGTTATCCTGTTAGTTCTCCAGTATACCTATCATTAGGTTAGATGCAAATTTTATTATTCATTATCCACACAAATTTTAGTGTTCTTTTTTCCATTTTCCTTTATATTATCTCCATCTCTCATAAAACTGTTAACCATGGTCATTATACAATTCAGGTTAATTACAGGAAGGGTAATTAAAATTTATAATAAATTAAACAAAACTTATAATAATTTATAATAAATTAGTTTACTCGACTTTCAACTTTATAGTTTCTTTGTTAGTACACAACGTTTTCACATTCAAAAAGATACATAATTTTTGTCCTTTGTTAGGTGTGGGTTGGGCTGGGGTTATGATGCAGTTTCATTCTAATAAATATGCTTTTTGTTCATTAATTAAAAAATGTATATAGTTCAGATAATATTTTCGGAATGAAACATTAAGGGTACTAGTCAATTGTGCATGTAAATTAAATTGGATGCACCGCATGACATTGATAAAATATTAATAAATTGAATAAACTAAAAAGTAAATTGCATTAAAGTTTACCGCAACACAAAAAAAATTTGTCGAGTATCTTTTAGTTTTACTTATTACAAATACCATTGTTTCAAATGTTTCCCTGTATTATATATTTAATTACCTAAATAAAAAAAATGTGTCGCCGACTCAAAAAACTTTCACATTGTTTATTATTTGAGCCGATTCAATCAAACGTCAAGTTTGAATGCAGTCGCTTTTCACCTGCGGGTAACATATATTTTATCGAACGACCTTAATCCACCGGTGGTCGCGCCTGTGTTAACCAGTGAGTCACACTTATTATGTAATCACTAAAGCAAAGACCAATGTCGAATTATGTATCTAGAATCATGAGTATTGGATGCTTACTGGGTAGTTTGAGTGTTTACTAGTCTGCTTTCTCGATTTAATTATTTGTGTGTGGGTGCTTACTTGATTGTTAACTTCTTTGTGGGGGAGGTTGTGGGCATGTGTTTGTTGGCGCGATTGTGTGTGTGTGTGTGTGTGTGCGTGTGTGCGTACGTGCGAGCGTGCGTGTGTGCGTGCTAGTGTGCTTGCGTGATTGCGTACGTTCGTGTGTGTGTGTGTGTGTGTGTGTGTGTGTGGGTGCGCGCGTGCGTGCGTGCGCGCATGCGTGCGTGCGTACGTGCGTGCGTGCGTACGTGTGTGTGTGTGTGTGTGTGTGTGTGTGTGTGTGTGTGTGTGTGTGTGTGTGTGTGTGTGTGTGTGTGTGTGTGTGTGTGTGTGTGTGTGTGTGCGTGTGTGTGAGTCTGGTCGTGTGTGTGTTTTATTGCGTGTGCGCATGATAGCGTGTGAGTGTGTGTGTGTGCTTGCGTGCGCAAGTGCTTGCATGTTCGCTTGCGTCGGTTGTTAGGTTTTTGTGTACTTGTCTGTGTGTGTGTGTGTGTGTGTGTGTGTGTGTGTGTGTGTATGCGTACTGCGTGTGTATGTGCGTACGTGCGTGCGTGCGTGCATGTATGCGTGCGTTCGTGTGTGTATGAGTCTGAGTGTGTGCGTGTTTTAGTGTGTGTGCGTGTGTTGGTGTGCTTGCGTGCGCAAGTGCTTGTATGTTCGCTTGCGTCGGTAGTTAAATTTTAGTGTACTTGTTTGAGGGCGCTTTATTTGATTTTGGTCGAAATAAAATTAGTCTAAAGTATCAAAACCAAAATTTGCCGCTGGACGAGTATACAAATTAGTACACCTTCCTCTTACGGCAGTGAAGCATAAAAGATATTATAATTTTTTATAATCCATATACTTAATTTATGGAACCGTATAAGCTGAAATACATAGACCGTTTTTCTACTACGAAATATAGCTTATATAGTAACGTAATACAGGAAATTGCAATTTGTATATCAGATTATATTTTAATTAAACGCAAAAGCTGTGAACATAAATAGCTTATTCTAGTTTAAGTAAAGCTATTATGGGAACAAAATAATTATAGATAATACATCGCGTTAGAAAGAGCAAAGAAACGTAATGTGATAATCATTGTTCTATATTAACCAACCACGTTCGAGTCTATTTTATAGCTGACCGATAAAACCATATCTACGGAAACGAATTTCAAATGCAAACATAAATTGAAACACTACGTCATTCACCTACAATCGACTAGATTAAATATGCATAAATTGGAATTTATTTAGAGTACATTCAAGTGAAATTAACACGGAACCTTCATGGTGAATAAATCTATGTATGCATATGTTACTTGCAACAAAAATTGTTATAATTTTGTTAAAAGTTTTTATTCTTTACTAATAGTGCACTAAATCATTTTGGGAATTACTATACAGGTATCATGAAATTTTTCTTACATCAAATATCTCAAGCTTTCTTAGGAAAGAGAAACTTATGTTCCTCTGAAAATAAATTGCAAAGCAAGTATATACAGATATTTATACCCTCCACCACACCAATTTATGAGGGAAAATAAGCTGAATTCTCCGGTTTCTTTCTTATCTCTTTCGCTTATCATAAAAGCGTGAAAGCCTTAATGTGTACAGAATTGAGCAATAAATTAAAGCCTATAACCCCAAATATACGTAAAATTTTGCCTCAATTAACATATTACAATGTAATAAGAATTTATGTTTTAATTATAACTAATAACTTCAGTAATTACTATTACATTTTAAATTCTGTTAAGTTTTTATCTGGTTTTTAATACAATGTACTAAAGGAAGTTAGTTATTGTAGTTATTATTAAGCAAACGTAAAACGTTAACTAAATCTGTTTATGCTTATTTTGCATTAATAGTTTACATACCTATAATAAAATCGTTAATTGAAATACTTACCTTTTAGGTTATATTTCAAAAACTTTCACATTTATTTTTTTTTTTAAATCTAAACGTTTTCATAATCTTAAACAAATTTTGGCCACGAAATTAATTGCCGCTCAGACTTGAAAACGATTTCCCTTCAGTTGACAGCAAACCTCTTCAATACGTTCCACCAGTTCTTCTCGTGTTTCCATGGACGTTTCGTAAACATTGTATTTGAAGTATCCCCATACATGAAAATTCAAAGGCGTAATATCTGGTAAACTAGGAGGACACACCACTGGCCCCCTTCCAACTTCTTCAACGGCTGGTGGATCAATTTGTGGCAACCGCCCTATTCTTCATCTCTCTGGATAGTTTACATCCACCCATGCCCCTCACCTGTCTTCCAAAATGCGCAGAAGCGCCGTCGATTTGGAAACAGCTATTCATTCGTGTTGGTACCTCATCGAACAAATCGAAAAGCTGATTGGTCAACAAGTTCAAAAAAATGTTAGCATTAAACTGTGGACGTAAAACAAGTGGACCAATAACATACCTGTTTATAAGGTCTAGCTATACATTAAAGCTAAACTCATGTTGATAAGACCTAATACATATATATATATATATATATATATATATATATATATATATATATATATATATAGGGTGTCCCGAATTGCGGTGTCCAAACTTTAACAGCGTATTGTGCGTCCAAAATAAGCCCTAATTTCATATATAAACATATGTCGAGAAATGCTTCGTTTTCGATAGTGTTAAAGTTTTAAGGAAAAAAATAGTTTTTATGATATCTTTCATATCACTCTAGATATCTCTATATAATTTAATACACATCCTTCGGGTATCAAAGAACATTTTTTGGTATAAAAGATTTTTTAAAATGCCTACCAGTGGCGTCCGTGCGGTATTTGAACTGAACGTTATTGAAGGAAAATATGGTACTCCACTGCTTTTTCTGAAAATAAAAATTATTTTTGTAATCTTGATTTAATTTAGAATAAATTTGATACTTTGACTTGTTTCCGTACGATGCACCATTTTCGGCTAAAAAAGTAAAAACTGTTTTCATACATGGCCAAATTGCTAAAGTTTCAATATGTTAATTTCAGTGGCAAAACTTGCAAAACTAAAATCCACAACCGTAATTAACTTAGATCGTGAAACATTTTACAGAGCACTATTAAATTACTTTGTTCATACACGAATAAAGAATTTTAATGTGGTCCCTAAACTTTATAGTAATTGCTCCTCCAACTTCGATACATTTTCGGTGTCTGCGCATATCAGAGTTTATGAAATTCGTATTGGCTCGTAAAGTTTCACAGACTTGCTTTATCCTTAGAATCAGTTCTTGCCTTGTATCAACTAGTGTCGAATAAACACGATTTTTCAAATAACCCCACAAATACCCTGGTGCGTACAACACGTGAATTCTCATGGCTCCAGATTCGTAAATTGTCGTAATTTACTGAGCCGCTTCGTGTAAATGTAGCTTCGTCAGTCCATACATTTTTTTTGAGAAGTTCTCATCTTACTTTACTTTGCGTAAAAACCACTCGCAAAAACTAACGCGTTTATCGACATAACCAGGTTGCAAGTTTTGGACTGGTTGCATTTGAAATGGCTTCCTGTGATCTTGCACCAAAACGCGATAAACCTTATTTTTAGAAACAAAAACGTCGTTGGTTTGTAAATGGTGAGCTGCTTTTCGTATACTTAATGTTCTATTGTTGTCAAACTTATTTAAAATTACGTTCCGATGTCGTTCATTTATCCTACCCTCGTTTCTTCGGTTATTTTTGACTCGAAATTGCTGAACATTAAATGTGTTTTAATGAAGACTTGTTTTCAAGGAAATCATCGTTGGTACTACCGTACTGCTGCATTTGCATTTCCATTATATGCACCATGAACGAAATGAATATCAGCATGCTCAAAGTTACTGAATAACACCATTTTCAGATTTCTAGTTAGATTAATAATCTCTTTCATACAAACTGTAAGTATCTGTTTATTAAGTTTATTTACAATAATTTACTTCTAAAAACTCATATATCATACTTTAAAGACATGTAGCAACTGTTTAATTGTCATAAAATTGCAATCATGGCATACCAAGATTCGACAGTAGAGGAATGATGGTCAATACAGTACACACGTTGTTCAGAAATTATAAACTCAACGGGAATGCATGAAACGAATATCGGAAACCTACATATTAGATTCAAAACACAATTTTACAAAAGTTGGGG
Organism: Vesta saturnalis; assembly: GCA_036346205.1. Lineage (NCBI taxonomy): Eukaryota > Metazoa > Arthropoda > Insecta > Coleoptera > Lampyridae > Vesta > Vesta saturnalis. The sequence continues at coordinate 463,276 of JARFJB010001940.1, read as the reverse complement.
GAGCTCATTTTGTGCAATTATTGTAAACTTTAGGGGCCACATTAAAATTCTTTATTCGTTAATGAACAAAATAATTTAATAGTGCCCTGTAATAGTATATTACGTAATAAGTGTTGTAAAAGGCATATTACGCACGAATGGAAAAATTATGCACGCAGCCGCGTAGCGGCCAGTGCATAATTCCATGAGTGCGTAATTTCTAACACGTATTACGTACTACTTACCTACGACCATAGACACTGTGCCAAAAAAGTCTGGACTACTTTTAATATTTTCATTTTTATCAGGTATTCATTTTTATCAGGTATTGTAGATGATGATTAAACACGTCGATTTTTTATTTTAGTGGTTGTTTTTTGTTGTTCGTTTCATGTATACATAGAGATCTAAAAACTAGTAATCTTCATTTCTTTAAATGGGATACTCTGTGTATTATTGTATCTTTTGATTTTTTATCAATTTTATTTCAAACAATTTTACAAAATTATGTCTCACAACTTTGATGATGATACACGATATAATTCGTTTTATTTACTACTACGTTGGTTTAATTAACATTAGAAACATTATAATAATTATTTATGGTTACTGTACAATTATGCCGTATATTAGAAGTATCTCGATTTGTCGATTCATATGACATTCTAATATTTTCATTTGTTAATATAGTCAAACTGTGCGTTTTGTTTACGAAAACTGTGCGATTTGTTTACCGTGCGTAATGACGAATTTACTGAGGCTGTGTGTCGTGTGTTTTCGTCTATTTTCTACAGTGGTCGTAGGTAAAATTTTTTACGATCTAAGGTATTGAAACTTGGAATTCTAGTTTTTGTAAAATTATTTACGAACTTAGTTAATAAAGAGCAAAAATTGAATTAACTCTAAATACCGTTTTACAAGTTTTCCCACGGAAATAACATTAATTGAAATTTTAGTAATTTGGCCATGCATCAAAATAGTTTTTACTTTTTTACGCGAAAACGGTGCGTTGTACGCAAAAAAGTTGAGGGATCAATGTTGCTCTAAATTAAATGGAAATTTGAAATATAATTTTTATTTTCAGAAAAACCAGTGGCGTACCATTTTTTCTTTCAATAAGATTCAGTTCAAATACCGTACGGACGCCACTGCTAGAGATTTTAAGAAATATTTTACACTAAAAATGTTCTTTGATGCTTGAAAGATGTGTAAATATGTAGATGATATCATTTGTGCTCTTCCAACATCAGAAATAAATAATACTTTATTATTATTAAATGACTACCACCCGAATATTCAATTCACTTTCCAAAAAGAAGACACCTTCAATAGTGTACCATTTCTTGACACTTTAGTTATTAGAAGTCTTAACAATAAAATAATTCTGGACTGGTATAGAAAACCTTCTTCTTCTAACAGATATATAAATTTTGCATCTTATCATGAATTCAAATATAAAATAAATTTAGTCAATTGCCTTAAATATAGAATAATAAAATTTGTCACAATTCTTTAATAAATAAAATCTTCTTATACTTAAAAATATTTTAAGTGAAAATGGTTACCCTACTAAGCTTTTAAATAAATTATTATTTAGCACTCCACTAAATAATGACAATCAACTACACCAAGGATTGATAACACAAATAGACTATATATACCTATTGAATATAATCATATAATATTTCCTAAACTAAAACATTATTAAGCAGAGATGAACCAGTCACATTAATATCAAAAGCACAAATTTAATATCAAAATTCTTTTCAAAAACAAGATTGAAGAAGCAACCAACTGAATGGAGTGACGTAGTATATAAATTAAAATGTACAAGTTGCCATAAGACTTACATTGGCCAGACATCACAAATTCTAAGACTTAGAATAAACCAACATAAACGTGATTGTAGAGTTAAACCTAATGCTTGGTGTTTCTCAACATGTACAAACTACAGGACATATAATAGACTATCCTAATATAGAAGTTTTGGCAAATGAAAAGAATCAGAAGAAAAGAGAAATACTGGAATTGGTACATATTTTCAAGAATAATGAAAACAGTTTAAACACAAAAAGACATTGACAAAATTAGTAACATATATTCTTGGCTAATTTTAAGCAACAAAATTGAAAATTTTAAATTTTAAATTCAAAAATTTTTAGATAAAATTATTAATATATATTTTTACCTTAGTTGCAAATTTACATAAAATTATCTAGTTACTCTATATCAATTCTGACTAATCAAATTTCCAATTTTCAAATTATTAAATACTTATATTTATATTATATAAAACATCTATTATTTCAAAACCATCATAGTTATTACTTTGAATTATATAACTACCAGGATCATTTTAAACAACGGTATGTGTATTTTATATTGTAACTCAATATTATTGTTTTTATTTTTATTACTAGTTTCACTGATGACGACAGAGTTTCTGTTGAAATATATTTGAATAAAACGTTAGTGTTGTGATTACTTTATCCTAGTGCTAAAAATATCTCATTATATATATATATATATATATATATATATATATATATATATATATATATGTTCTTAAAGATGTTTAAAAAAGATGCGGCAATATTAAAGGGGGTGATTTCCCAGGTCATTCTATACAATAAAGTTCCTATAAATATAGGTCCACAAACGCTTCATTACCGATCTACAGCGTGTTGAAGTTTAATTTAAAAAAACAGTCAAAATTAGATTTTTCCAAATCGGCTTGAGATATCATAATGAAATTTTACGCCTGTTAATAGCTGTGGGAGACACATACTTTGCAATACAACACGATGTTTCAGTCGTACCATTGGCGCGCGTATTGGCACGTCACAGGCTATTTTTCAAGAAAAAAGTAGGATGCCGCTGATTTCTCTAAAAATAAAAAATATTTTTTAATTCTTTGTTCAATTATGAAGAAAAAATCTCTCTTGGCTTTTTATCGTACGACGTACCGTTTTTGAGTAAAAAAAAACATTTTAGTGCATGTCCATTTATTACAGAAAAAAGTTTTAAAAATCAAGGGTTTCATTCAAGGGCAAAAACAAATATTTCATCAAAACAAAAATTTTGTTAACCAAAAATTACAAAAACTGTTCAAAGTGAATCCACTCTTCTCCTCATTGATTGGCGAACTCTCTCAAAAACACCAGGATCTGTTTTAATTGAGTTGCACCCAGCAATGAGGTCTACGTTTTCCAATGGAGTAGCGTACAGCAAGAACTTCAAATGGCCCCACAGGAAAAAATCAAGGGGATTTAAGTCCGGGGATCGTGCAGGCCATAAGTGAGGTCCACCCCGGCCAATCCAACGATTTCCGTATGCTTGTGTTAAGAAATCACGAGCTACTTGACTAAAGTGGGCTGGTGCGCCATCGTTCATATACCACATTGCATCTCTAATTGCTAATGGTACGTCCTCCAGAAATCCAGGGAGCGTGTTTTCCAAAAAGTCGCGATACACCTCTCCGGTAAGTCTCCCGGGTAGAAATACCGGTCCAATTAGGCAGTCACCCACAATCCCAATCCAAACGTTCAAAGAAAACTGATGTTGAAAACGATCTTCAACAATTTCATTTGGATTTTCTTCACACCATACATGGTTATTACGGAAATTCCGTATTGCGTTTCTTGAAAAACTCGCTTCATCGGTGAACAGAATCAACCTCAGGAGTTGAGGTATTTGAACCATTTTGTGCAAGAGCCATTGCCAGAATGCAATGCGAGGAGGAAAATCAGCAGGAAGAAGTGTTTGAACGCGTTGTATATGGAATGGATACAACAAAATTTTCCTTAAGAACGTGCCAAATAATTCCATTACTTACACCCAAAGCGTCAGCAATTTTTCGAGTAGAAGTACCTCGATCTTCTTCAATCATGTCCAGCACATCCTCCTCCAGTTCTACCGTTCTTGCTGTCCTTGGCCTTCCTGCTCCTCCATTTCGTCTCAATGTGCCTGTTTCATGAAGACGCCGATGAATACATTCGAAAGTTTTTCTATCAGGAGCAATACGGCCCGGCAATCTCTCAGTATACAACCGCTCAAGCCTAGCTTCTAATGCATTCCCATCAGCAAGTCCATAAATGAAGTGCATGTCGGTCATCTCGGCATTCGTATAGCGATTCATGATAAGGAACTTCAACAAATTCGACACATACAAAATTATTAATCACGATATTAATCAATGATACGTCAGTGAATAATACAGGAATGTTTAAAAATATTTTTGTACGCATGATAAATGGACATGCACTAAAATGTTTTTTTTTACTCAAAAACGGCACGTCGTACGATAAAAAGTCAAGAGAGCTTTTTTCTTTACAATTGCACAAATAATTAAAAAATATTTTTTATTTTTAGAGAAATCAGCGGCATCCTACTTTTTTCTTGAAAAATAGCCTGTGACGTGCCAATACGCGCGCCAATGTTACGACTGAAACATCGTGTTGTATTGCAAAGTATGCGTCTCCCACATCTATTGACACGCGTAAAATTTCATTATGATATCTCAAGCCGTTTTGGAAAAATCTAATTTTGACTATTTTTTTAAATTAAACTTCAACACACTGTAGATCGGTAACGAAGCGGACATATGTTTATAGGAGCATTATTGTATGAAATGACCTGGGCAATCACTCCCTTTAATATTGCCGCATCTTTTTTAAACACCCTGTATATGTATATATATTGAAAATAATTAAAAGTTGTTCATAGTCAAGTTTTCTATCACGTAAAAATATTTTTGAGTATACAGGGTGTTTCGTTCAACCCAGGCGCAACCAAACTTTTTTATTTTCTATGGAACACCCTATATATTATTGCATAGTTTGATTCATTTTGGATCACCTTTATATATCACATGTAAGGTCTAAAATGGGCTGTTTCCAAGTAATTCGATTTTTTTTTGTAAAAATTGACGTTTGTTATAGAACAATCGAATATCTCAGGAACTGTGTAACTTAGAGAGGTGCGGTTTGAATTATTAGATTAAGCATAAATTGGCCAAACTTTTCCATCTGTGGAAAATGGTAACGAAGACAGGGGGTACCAAATAGAGGACGCCGAATTTTAAAATTTTCAAACATAAGTAACTCCGTTTTTTTAAAAATAGAACCCTAACGTTTTTTATACATTTTTTAATTAGTTTTTAAATTGTCTATCAACCATCCGTACATCATACATTCCTATACCTAGCTTTAACCGTTTTATTGTTATTTTAAGTTTTAACATTATTTTAACAATTTTTCCTGAATACGACGTGGTAGACGTTTAAACAAATGAAAAACACATGAAAGTAACTGCAAGTTTTCAATACGTTATTAAGGTTTTCAATTGGCATATCTCTTTGTGACCAAATTTTTTTTCAAAATGAATTTATCTACAGAAGAAATGGTAGACATGATTTTTATCCTACACAGTTCCTGAGATATTCGATTTTTTAAAACCTGCAACAGACGTCCATTTTTACAAAAAAAGTCGAATTACTCGGAAACAGTCCATCTTAGACCTTACATGTGATACATAAAGTTGGTCTAAAATGAAACGAAGAACCAGAATAACATACAAGGTGTTCCATTTAAAATAAAAAAATTTTATTGCGTCTGGGCTGAATTAAACACCATGTATACTCAAAAATAGTTTTACGTGATAGAAAACTTCACTATGAGTAACTTTTATAGAAACAGTTCTTATTTATTTTCAGTATCCGAGCCATTATCCACCAAATACAGACAGTTGCCTGACCCTGAGCGTGTTTCATAATTGCATGCTAATCCTTAAGGGTGTGAATCCTTGGGTGGTTCTAAGAAGAAAAGTTCGTATCAACATATGCCCTAAACCACTCAACTGCAGAGCTACAGGGTGTTAAAGTTTTAACAAAAAAAAATAATTTTGTTATTAAAACATTGATAACGTTCTAGTTATTTTTTTGAAATTTGGCACACACGCTCTAAGCATCAACAGCCATTTCCTGATGTAGAATACTTTGTAATTCTTTAACTAGTGGCGTCCGTACGGGATATGAACTAGATATTTTTGAAAACCCACTGCTTTTTCTTAAAATACAAAATTATTTTTAAAGTGCTTATTTATTTTGGGGCAAAATTGATTTCTTGGCTTTTTTTATCCAATGCACGGTTTTTGCGTAAAAAAATAAAAACCGTCTTTACGCATAATTATCACTACTCCCTTGTGATTTTTGGAAAGTAGGTCAGGAAGTTTATTGTTATTTAGCATTCAAACAATTCCATGATTAAATAATAAACATCAAAATCGAATTAAAACTTTAATAAATATACAATTTTACCATTGAATTAAAAGACCTAACATTAAATAACATGAACCAAAACATAAACAATTGAGATTGGCTGTTTAAAGTGGTCACCACCTGCAAGTATGCATACTTCAGCTCTTCTCATTAAGTCTCGTACCCTTTGAAAAATTTTCTGGAGTATTTCTGAAACTATTATGCGGTTTTTCAACAGTATGTATTATTGAGGTGTTGTTAACCAACGTCTTCAGATGTCCCCAGAGGAAAAAATATAGACTGTTTAAATCTGGGAATCTAGGTGGCCACGATTGTGTGCCTCCGCGACCAACCAGCGATTGTTATAGTATTTATTTAAAAATTATCGTGTCTGGACAACTAAATGGGCAGGTGCACCATCGTGCATAAACCACTTACGATATCGGGTTAAAATGGGAACATCGTCTAGCAAATTTTGCAATCTCTGTTCAAGAAACTGGTGATAAGTATATCTGTCCAATCTGTGTGGTAGAAAATAAGGCCGAATTAAGTAATCTCCAATAATTTAAGCCCATACATTTACAGTAAATTGATCTTGGTGGTGGGATTCTGTGATGGCATGCGGGGTTTCTTCAGCATAGAAACGATTATTATGAAAATTCCTTATAGCATTTCTGCAAAAACAAGTTTCGTCGGCGAATAAATTTTGATGTCAATTGGAGATTTGAAGAAAGCAGAAATTTCTACATAGTGGAAAATCCTGAGGAAGTATGGCCTCGACCTGATGGATATTGTAAGGATATAACAAATACTGATGAAGAATCCTCCAGACTAGAACATGAGTAAATTTAAAATATTTCCAATTTGTCTGGTACTTATATCGGGGTTTTGTTCTACTAAACTTAAACCAGTTTCCTCCGTTTCCGGTGTTCTTGAGGTACGGTACGCCCCTCTTAGGTAGTTTTTTGCTTCACATAACTTTGTGTACCTGAAATCGTTCGTGCATCCGGAACTGTTCTATTTGGATAACGCTCTTGGTATAATAGTCTGGCTTTCAATACATTGCCGTCAGCAAGCCCATATAGGAAATGCATATCACCAAACTCAGCATTTGTGAAATTTACCATGTTGTTTATGTTCAAAAGGATATTACGTCTTAAAATTTTAAGTAAGTGAAGCCGCGTTCTTAAATAAGTATCTGTCAAAACTGTTTAGCATTCAGTGTTTTGCCATTGCCATCGTTTCCTTAACAATAAAGTTCCTGGCCTAGTTTTAAAAAATCATAAGCGCATAGAGATATTTATTATGCATAAAGAGAGTTTTTTATTTTTTTACGCGAAAATCGCGCATCGGATAAAAAAAGTCAAGAAATCCGATTTTCTCCAAAACAAATGAGGATTCTAAAAATTATTTTTATTTTAAGAAAAAGCAGTGGCGTACCATTTTTTTTCAAAAATATCTAGTCCATATCCCGTACGGACGCCACTGGTTAAAGAATTTAATTGAAGAAATGGGTGTTGATGCTTATGCGTATGTCAAATTTAAAAGAAATTCTAGAACGTTGTTGATATGTTGATATGAACTTCTCTTCTTAAAATCCAAGCATTCACACCTTAATCCAATTATATATATATATATATATATATATATATATATATATATATATGTATATTATTATATATATATATATATATATATATATATATATATATATATATTTCAAAAAGATATGAATTAAAAAACCGCGAGCATGTAATAGACCACATTATTTAAAAAATTGAGTGAGAACTAATGCGCATGATGCCTGCATGTTGCCACACAATTCTTCATATATACAAGAACATATTTAAAGATAGATTATACCAACAATTAACATATACTCCTTCACCTTATACCAGGTATTAAGAAAATAAAGGAATGCCGATTCAGCAGTGTCTGGTGAGTTGTTCCAGTGAAGCTATCAAAAGAATATGTTATCCCCAGGTGTTGAGTACTAGATTTATGCTATAACATAAAAAAAACAACAAACAATTATCTAACAACATTTGTTTTACTTTTGATTCGGTTGAAATACTAGTATGAAATTCAAGACATAAAGATCTAAACAAGTCAATGATAAACTGAAGAAATGAGGTTTTTCTCAAAACATTATAGAAGTTTGATGTGTACCTTAACAAACGCACGAAATGGCATATCTCAGCCGCCGCCGTCTCTTTTTATTATGAGTGGTATGAATAATACGCTTTTCTTTCTCCATAAAAAGTGGGCTTTCAAGTGATTTTAACAAACAAAAAATATCAGGTGCGTGCGTGTGTGTGGTGTGTGTGCGTGTGCGTGTGAGTGTGCTTGTGCTTGTGCGTGTGCGTGTGCGTGCGCGTGTGCGTGTGCGTGTTCGTGTGCGTGTGCGTGTGCGTGTGCGTGCGCGTGTGCGTGTGCATGTGCGTGTGCGTGTGCGTGTGCATGTGCGTGTGCGTGTGCGTGTGCATGTGCGTGTGCGTGTGCGTGTGCGCGTGTACGGGAGCGTGAGCGTATGCTTCCCGTGCTCTTGCAAACCATTTGAAGGAAACGTATATTGGCCGTATATTAAACCCATCGCACACCGTGTATTCATAATGAAAGCGTACAGTGTTGGGGTTGTTAAAACTTAAATTTTCGTCGTTTTACTAATAGAAGATGGGTAGACCTTCAACTGTAGGTGCCACTAGAGAGATACGATTCAGTTCAGTAATGATTTATTGTAAACATAATGCAATCCAAAAGTTGTGCATTAGTATTTTATGCATATGAGCCTACACATAAAACTGAAATTCATTCTTTATGAACTAAACAAAATAAAAGAAAAGTAATATAGAAAACAGGGATCATGCAAAATTAAAATAAACCAGTAAACAAGATGACGAATTTTTAAACAGTTTTGTCGTCAAACTTTGACAATGCGACATTGTTTGGCAGTTAGCCGTACAGTGACATACTTCTTTTAAGGACAGACCTAGATGGAGAAATAGGATAAACATTCCAGGGTCGAAACATTATTTTATTTTAAATTGTAATATTTTATTCAACAGATCATTAAATGACAATACTAAACTAAACATTTAGGACCTCGTGAAGACAGCGGAAGTATGGTACATCGTTCGAGTATTAAGATTTTCAACTTAGAATTGTACAAGGAATGTTCTACCTGGAGCTTTTGCGCCAATTTGTATACGTCCTGTATAATAAGCACTAACGATCAGAACCGTAATCATGGTGTTATAGATAATCATGATACTAACTCAGTATAGATGAGATGTGTGTTTTGCATTCTTTATATTTCAATTATTTTATTTTCATTTTTTTTTGTATAATGAAACCTTGTTATTTAGTGACCTATAACATTTTCAAATACTCCGGAACTTCACCTTACATTTGTATTTGGAATAATCAAACACAATGCAGTTCTTGGATTTTACTTAAGAAGAGAAACCTCATACACCTACATTCAGATCTGTTTTATCCAATTCCGTATATGTTCAATTGTTTTAGTACACTTTTTAAGTATAAAAAATACACTAGTGTGAGCGTTTTTCCCCGCCTGAAACGTAATTTTTGAGGTTGAACAACTGTTTTCCAGAAAGAGGTATTCACCTGAATTTTTTTTAGACGTTTTATTTCATGCAGCGATTTATTTGGCTAGTTTGAAAATCATATTTTATTATGATTAGGAACGAAAAATGATATCATTGGTCTTTTACGTAAAATTTGGTTATTTTTTACAAGAAACCCCATTTAAGGACAAATATGTCCTAAGGAGTTAACATGCACTTTAGTTCCGTGACAATATGCTATTTTTCGCACAAATGTTGCTTAATTATTTCTTAATTCTTTATGATAGTTTAAAAATAAAGAGTTCTTAAAAAATGTCATTCTCGTATTAGCATACTTTTACAAAAAGTATAATGTTAATGCAACTATTAATCATTAAATTTGATTTGTCGTTTCTCCCAGATTTTACTTACTGCCACTTTTAATCCCGGCGAGATTAAACAGTATGTACCAGGGAATAAATTACAACGTTTCATCGCATACACTCGGGAAACAACCACTCGGATTAAAATTAGTCGTATGGTACATATGCTATTTTTTATTATTTTTCAAATGAATCAAGATTTATTATTTTTCGAACTACCTATGTCACATGCTAAATATGTTGCGAGTAAAATACACTTTTTGCTGCACGTTTAGTGCATTTGTCCAACCTATTTGTACTTCTTTGCCAACCTCTTCATATTTACTTCAGAAAGGCAACCAACAATGTGTGATAATACGAAAAACAGAATGAGACAACTAAAAATTTGAATTATTTGTAACGATGTCGTTTCATACCATAAGCGGCCATCTTGCGCTCTTTCTGGATTTCATCTCGTATACCTTGAGTGCTCCTCATCTCGTTTTCCTGTACAATATAATAATGGATGGCTCCCTTACTATACTGAAATCGAGGTCAATTTGTTTATCGTTATAATTGTCGATAAAGAAACTACTACTTTCCCCTTTTTGAGTACGGTTGAAACCAAAGTGCTTTTTTACCAAATTCAAAAATGCTATTCTTCTGTTCTCTGCTCTCTGCTCCTACTGGCAATAATGGCTGGTGGAACTTCTTTTTTTGATTTACCGGATGGCATCAAGTACTTAAGTGACTCTTTATAATGCCAAACGAACTGGTGCAAACCAATTGTGAATTGTTATGTTTCATCCGCAGGAAGTAATAGGACGCACCAATTCTGTTTATATTGTAACGACACTTAGGAACTTTGATATTAGATACAAAAAACTCATTAGATGTTAGCAAATATAAACACACAGCTAAATCAAATTATGCCAAATATTCAATAGCAAATAATCACGTTATCACTTCACAAAACAACATTACATTTTTGTAATAAAAAGGACAAGTTAGATGGCTTGGAAGTATTCGAAATTTATAAACATAACCAGAATATACCTTTAATGAACGAACAGGTTGATCTTATAGACTCGCCTTTAACAGTTTTTTTTTAATATTGTTGCTGTTTTACATTAATGATTTGTTACCATAACTACTTATTATTTTACTTATACACATTCTCTCGATAATGATTCATATTGAATTGAAACGCGTTGAGAAATAAATAATTATATAAAATAAATTGTGGAATTATATTCTATTTAAAACATTTAGTGCTATTAAATATGGAATTCCACGATGTAACGTTAAAAAATACAAATTGAAAGAAGGACTTGAAGGACTAAAACAACTACTTTGCTCACGTGGTGCGCGTAGTACATAACCACAATTGTATGATTTTCGGTTTATTGACTCTATGCCGTTACTATTATTAATATCGTTAATTAAAATTGTTAAAGGAGCTTTACGCAAAAAAGTACCTGAAATAATATATAATAGTAAAATGTATCTGTACTTGAAGACATTCGATTTAGTAAAAAAAATAATAGATTTCAAACGAAATATTTAGAACTGAGGAAGTAAACATAATAAAAAATACATGCGATACGTTTTTGATGAAAAATAAACTAAAAAGACGCTCAACCTTATGTATATACGTATTCTGTTATTTTTATCTCAAATACTGAAATAAATTTATGTTCCGAAATAATAATACTCTCAATTAAGGTCAGACTAATGGACCTCAAATTCAACAAGTTACGAGATCGATAACATACGCAATTACGAGTTTCTGTCGATGCGTGTTTGTCATAATCATAATTCTTATACATACATTTGTCGAATTCATTGTTTTATTCATTCTTACTCAACTTTCAATTGTAATAAAATTAAACAAGTTTATTATGATAGTATTCCTATCTAGAATACCAAAGCTCATACATACAACTTTAAAGTTATATAGGTGTAATTATCAATATGTACACTTTTATTCATCTTTCTATTTACTGCTTAAAAGCATATTGATTCTGGGTATTTAGTTAGTTATTAAACCTTCTAAGTAATTATTTAGCACGTAAGAATGTAATATTTGAAGTGAAAAATCATTATGTCTTTCGGATAGTTAATTAGATAAGTTGCATCTAACTGCACGCTGATCACTAGTATATGGCGGACTCGAGAATGGGGATATAATTATTACTGTGAAATGCATCTGTTTCCCTTTATCTTAGTGAGAACTTCCCACTTAAAGAAAGACGGATTATAATATATACGTCTGCTATATATTTTAAATGCATGACTTAAAAATGTATGTCGATTACAAAGTCAAAGTGCATGACGCTGTCAGATGTCTTCTTGGCTATTTAACCCCAAATTATTCTTCGTATTTCGGTTCGTATAATCGCATCGTATTTTGTAGTTATAACAATTTATCTTTCCCTTCGTAATTTATTAGTTTCCATTGCATTTGTAAACAACAGTTTTTTTCAAAACTATTATTATTAATATTCACTATTACGAGGTAAGTTTATAATGCAAAATGTATTTCCAATTGATTGAATGCATTTATTTATTTTGCAGCAAATAATGATGTCATTAAAAGGTAAATCTTTGAAAAGCCAAACTCAAGTAATGCTAATGAATATACTGCATTATTTCGAGATGGAACGCGATAACGGGGGGCCAAGTTTACGTTTAACTTCCATTATCCAGGTACGCTATTAATTTTTACTATTTAAATTGATATTTATGTAATATTATGTTGCAGCGAAGGGCTCTCACATGCGGCATTTCCGAGATAACCGTGGCTCTCGCTTTAGAATCTGGGAAATCGGCGCCGGATTCACCGCAAAAACATAGGTTGCATTTGAAGTCGAAGTCAGAGGATGTCGACGAATATGTGAAAGACGTTTTGAAACGAAAAATTTACACCATGCATGCAACTGGTAAATAATTCAGAAATTATTATTGGAATGGAGTTAATCACTGTTTAATTTTAGGCTCACATATTACTATTGAAAAACTCGCAACTGAACTTGAAGAAGATAAAATATTTACCTTCAGTAAAACGAGTTTGAAACGATTATTACACAAAATTTGTTTTGAATTCAAAGTTAACAATGGAAGAAGGAGTTTAATGGGGCAGGTTCATATTGCTGGTGCTCGAGTAACATTTTTGCGAAAGTATTTTGCTAATAAAGGTCGTGAAATTAGTTACGATCCTGTCTTTTTGGATCGGACGTGGATTTTTAGTCGAGGAAGCGTTCGAAAATCATGGCATGATAATGATTTGAAAAGCACAAATAACAAACCGCTAGGAGAAGGAAAACGTTAAGTAAAATAGTCCGATTTGTTAAAAATATTTTTAAACGAATAAATTTTAGTTTTATCGTACTGAGTGCTGGCAACAAGGATGGTTTTATACCTAATTCATCATTGATATTTTCCAGTAAAAGTAAGACAGCAGACTACCACGATAATATGAAGGCTGATTTATTTCAAAAATGGTTTCAAGAACAACTTTTACCAAATTTAGAAAAACCAAGTTTGATAATTCTTGACAATTCCAGTTATCATTCTACATTAGTAGAAAACTTACCTTCAAGTAGTTGGTAGAAAGATCTTCTTCAATTTTTAAGAAAACACAATATTCCTCATTCGAATGAGGAATTATTACAAATCGCCAAGGATTTACAAGTTCCAAAAATATATGCAATTGATATAATCGCTCATCAATGGGGACATCAAATTTTACGTTTACCTCCGTATCACTGCCAATTCAACCCTATCGGGTTAATATGGGCAAATTGTAAACAGTATTACAACAAAAACGTTGGAAGACAGGGCTTCAGGGACGAGAATGTTTGATCGATATAGAAGGATTCATTAAACCAAGTAACTGGAGAACTGTGGCAAAAGTGTATTTTACATGCTGAAAAGGAAATGAGCCAGTGGTGGGACGTTCAAAAAAGAGCTGAGGAGATGGTAAAACCTCTAGTAATCAATGTCGGAGAGTCGCGTGAAGATGATAGTGAAAGTAAAGGTGATGACTTTTAATTATAAGATGTCCAATATTTGAAATTAAAGCAAAAATTAGAATCTTAGTTACTTTATAACATTGTAAAGAATTATTATATTTAACATATACCTCTGTAACTGTACTTAGGTTTACACACATATATATATATATATATATATATATATATATATATATATATATACAGGGTGTCCAGTTTAAGATGAAATGCATGGGGATATTGGAAACCGTTAGAGATACGAAGATGGTTAAATGGAGAACAAGTTGCGTCATTATATGCCCAAGAAGTATCCATGGTTACATGTCAAAAAATCCCTTCCATTTACTAGACACAGGGTGATAACTGAAAATATGCGTTTTCTAAAAATCGCTATATCTTGTTTCTTGCAAGAGATACATCCACGATTTTTGCAGGATGGGGTAACAGGTAGCGAGGATTTCAAAAATGATTTTGAAAAAAATCTAGGCCTACTAGATTTTGAGATAATGCACGCAACTTTCGGTTTTCTTATGGACGCCATATTGGATTTTTGCATTTTTGAATTCTTCATAAAAAATGCTTTTCAACCATATATCATATGTTTATAATCTGCCAATGAGAAAGTGTCAAATTACACAATTAAATTTATATCAAAGCAACCTTGACATATTATGTATTTTAATTAAATGAAAATTAATCTACAAATTAAACTAACTATTGAGAACAATATTATTGATTATTAACATAAATCATATTAATAAAAGTGACAAAAAACAACAAAAAATAAAATTTAATATTATACTGAATTTTACTATTAATTAATCAAATGCTCGAATAAACCTTCATTCTCCTGCAAACACCATCTGCATCGAGTTAGCACTGCATCACAAGAGTTCTTATCATCTCGCATTTTTGAATTCTTCATAAAAATGCTTTTCAACCATATATCAGATGTTTATAATCTGCCAATGAAAAAGTGTCAAATTACACAATTAAATTTATATCAAACTAGGCCTTTGCCAATCAACCATCTATTCAATTATTGCAAGAGAATGGAGGATTATTCGAGCATTTGATTAATTAATAGTAAAATTCAGTATAATATTAAATTTTATTTTTGTTGTTTTTGTCACTTTTATTATTATGATTTATGTTAATAATCAATAATATTGTTCTCAATAGTTAGTTTAATTTGTAGATTAATTTTCATTTAATTAAAATACATAATATGTCAAGGTTGCTTTGATATAAATTTAATTGTGTAATTTGACACTTTCTCATTGGCAGATTATAAACATATGATATATGGTTGAAAAGCATTTTTATGAAGAATTCAAAATGCAAAAATCAATATGGCGTCCATAAGAAAATCGAAAGTTGCGTGCATTATCTCAAAATCTAGTAGGCCTAGATTTTTTCAAAATCATTTTGAAATCCTCGCTACCTGTTACCCCATCCTGCAAAAATCGTGGATGTATCTCTTGCAAGAAACAAGATATAGCGATTTTTAGAAACGCATATTTTCAGTTATCACCTGTGTCTAGTAAATGGAAGGATTTTTGACATGTAACCATGGTTACTTCTTGGGCATATAATGACGCAACTTTTCTCCATTTAACCATCTTCGTATCTCTAACGGTTTCCAATATCATGCATTATTAATAATTATATATATATATATACAGTATGTCCCCGGATCGACTTTAAAAGAGGGAAAATTCTCTTATTTTTGATTTCTCAGAAAATTTCATTCTTGATAATTTGCCCTGCTTGTTTTCAAACCCCCGAAACACAAATTACTTTCTATTTTACTCGTACGGTTCTCGAGATAATATCATTTTTCTTGAAAAATTGGACTGTTTGGAATGTTTTTCCTAATTTTTAGAAGTAACTTTAGTAGGCGGATTTTATTGAAAAACACCACTGACAGAAATTGTCAAATGTGATAATTCTGTTGAACTGCAAATTAATTCATGCTAATTTGAATTGTATGCTATAATGTTGACTTTACAACAAAGAATTTATCTAATTCAATGTTACGGAACTGAGGAAGAGTGCTACCGAGTTGTTATCAGAAAATTCAACCAAAAATACCCGGAGGTTGCCATTTCGAATGCCGGAGCAAAAAACTTCTGAACTAAATTCCTTCAAACAGGCTCGGTTTTAAACCTAAAGAAGCCAAAGGAGTTGTTCGATGAAGAAGATGCTGCTACTGTTTTCGCCGTTCATTCCGCAACAGAAGTTCCAAGGATGTCTTTATGAAGGAGGGCACTACGAATTAGGATAGGTAAATCTCATTTACAAAGAATCTTCAAGGAGAACAAAATTTTACCATTTAAGCCGCAATTTAGGCAAACTTTAGAGAACGGTGATGAAGCCAAACGTCTGGATTTTTGTTTGGAAATGGGCAATAGAGTTTTGGAAGATTCAAATTTTCATAAACGAATAATGTTCTCCGATGAATCGACCATTTCAACTAACGGAGTCGTTTCCTCCCAACATTGCCGTTACTGGAGTAGGACGAATCCAAACTTCCGAGTTGCTAGTCGCAGACAATGTTTGAAAAAAGTTAATGTGTGGTGTGCGGTTTCGTACCATGGAATTATTGGCCCATATTTTTTGATCAAAATTTAAACCGTTATTCATATTTGGAAATGTTGGAAAATTTTTTAACTGATAAACTGGATGAATTGCCATTGAACTACCAAATTGAAATGTTCTTCCAGCACGATGGGTGCCCTGCTCATTATGCCGGTACTGTTCGCCAGTGGCTCAGTACAGTTCCATGATAACTGGATAGGAAGAGATGGTCCCATTTTATGGCCGCCGAGAAGTCCTGATCTCACAATAATGGACTTTTATCTGTGGGGTCGTTTAAAACAAATTGTGTACAGTGAGCCATTAGACAATGATGAAGAGCAATTGAAAAATAGGATACGGAATGCTGTCCAGTCCCTTTCAATCGAAGAAATAAGGCGCAGTTTCAATGAATTCAGAGCTCGCATTGAAATCTGTGCGGAAAAAGGAGGAGCATTATTCGAATAGAAAATTAATAGTTCAGTTTTTGAGAATTTCATTTCATTTTACCATCAATTGTTAAATTTATTAATTAAAACTTGTGAGACCAATTTGATTTTTCCTTTGAAACAAATCAATTTGCTTCAAAAAATTACGAAAAGCTCGAATTTTTCAAGAAAAATGATATTATCTCGAGAACCGTTTGAGTTAAATAGCAAGTAATTTGTGTTTCGTGGGTTTGAAAACAAGCAGGGCAAATCAGCAAGAATGAAATTTTCTGAGAATCAAAATAAGAGAATTTTCCCTCTTTTAAAGTCGATCCGGGGACATACTGTATATATATATATATATATATATATATATATATATATATATATATATATATATATATATATATATATATATATATATAATATACAATTCATTGCCTGCACTACTGCTAGCTAATTCGTTTCTTATTGAAAATTAGTGATATAATTAATTTGTAAAACAGATCCAAAACGAAATTTTGTTGACCCGGTCTCGGTTCTGATAATCGTTTGTACAATATATCTTTATCATATAACTACCCACACTCGGTGGACTTTACATGCCAGAATAAGTGTGAACAGACCTTAAACGAAATTCGACTTTATTTATAGGAGTGGATGGGGATGTTTAAGACCTTTTAGGATGCTAAATCCCGAGATATTCGAATAATAACTTTATTTCAATTTGACAGCGCGGCTTAAATTTGAAAATAACCTAGAAACATTGACGATGTTTTGTTGGTATTCAAAATTATCAACTATATGAACCTATAACGACATACTTTTTTAAAGTCTTAAACCATGCTTTACTAAAAGATGAGTCATAACACATCTCTCGCCGGTCCGACTTTACTTCAATTCGCGACCGATCAATAAGCAATTCCTGAAAATAACACTGATAACGCTGTACAAAATAATAACAGAATTTGAAGGTAACAGAACAATTTTATTCACTCTGGTATATTGAATTATTAAAATTGTAGAAAAAGATCGTAACAAATAAAAGATGAATGATTGCATTATTCTCCCTGTTGTAAATATCGATTGGGTAAATCAGAAAATTATGTATAAACTTTTATCCTGTTGTCTGCGTAACTTACAAAACACCCAAACAAGAATCAGTTGAATTGTCTTATTACATAAAATGAGCAATAGGGATCAATAAACATTTCTGAACATGTAATGTCATGTAAATAATTATTAAAAAGATAAGTTTTTATAATAAAAATATGTTACATTAATTAAAAAATTATTTTTTAATCAGCGTCCTGATAGAAATGGAAGTAAGGCTGAAATAAAATGTAAATGAAGCTTTTACTTAGCTGATACCGTCAATTAGGGTTCCAGTATCACGTGAATAATCACCCATAAAAACTTTGAATGTTTTATAGGAAATGCTTTCCTCCAATGCTTACGTAACGTTAAAATTCCAATATTCTATATAACCGATGTACGCTAATGCCTTGTATGTATAAAAACCTTCATAAAAAATATAGATATTGAACAGACTTTAACAGGTGTTTAAAAGCTACGAAAAAAGGTTAGTAAAATATCAAGTTTACACGTTTAAAAGTCTGTAAATTACTTCCTGAGCTTAACGTATTTATTAAATAGGTCAAAGCTGAATTTCGTTCTGTCAGAATTTTTTTATTAAAAACGGTTTATATAAATTTAAATTCACCTCAACAACGTTATGCTTGTTTACCACCTAATTAAGGTACGAACAAGCATAAGGTGCATGAATGTATACATAATTTAATTCAATACTGTATTGTTGAAATAAAACAAGTAATTGAATTCTGAACTAATTGTATTTTTTAAAGAATTTTGCATTAAAAAAAATGAATATGTAACATGCAAAACTATTTATTGATGATTTTCTTACAGGAATATTTTGTTATCTTAAAATCCTAGTTATAAAGTCAATAACACCATTTCATGTAATAAAAAGTTGGTTAACAGTCAAGTCACGTGCTCGTTCGTAAAGTTACAAAGGAGGTTGGCACCGAGGTACCCATGTTACACCAACCATGCATGGAAATCCTACGGGACGACCTTTATGTTACACCTAAAACTTTCCAAACACGAAGAGAAATCCTTTGCTTAATCAAAAAGGTTAAGTGAAGTTGCAAGAATTTAGGATTACGATTTTCATGATAATTACTGGAGACAAAACAAAAGAAAATGGGATGTGGTACTGAGATTAAGTTTTGTAATATAAGGTGATTTTTTCGTTATAAGAACCTTAATTTTGTATTAAATTCGAATGGGCTTGGCTCCTTTAATCGATTTAAGTACGTGTAAATGTAAATAAAGCCACGAATTAGTTCAAACACAAACATCCTATAATAATCGTCCATCCCAATCTAATTATCAAAGTAAACATGAAATAATTCCGTTATTATCTCACTGATGTAAAACATTCTCAAAAACAATTTATGTGTAAGATCCTATTAAAGGTTACTGTTAACTTACTGCGTTGAAACCGTACAAACTAATCAACGTATTTTTATTAAAAGTGAATTATAGAATTTTAATTACAATCAAGCTTCAACTGAACATCTCTAATCTTCTAAAAGTAGTATTTTAATTAAATTTATTTTGTACCTACGTTTAATAAATGCGAAAATACTAATTTACAGTGCTCATTTAAAACTGATTTGGTGATAAATCAATAACCAATTTAAATAAAATTACATATTGTTAAAAAATATTGTAAATGTTGATTTTTCTAAATTGAAACTAGCAGAGGAAAACATTACCCTAAGTAAATGTTTAATAGTGAATAATATAAAATGTAGTTTTTTTTGTAAGCTTACCTAACTATTTTAAACCACCATGTACAATTGTAATCAGCTCGTTATCTAAATAACCTTATCACAGCAATCATTGCATTAAAGGTCACTAAGAAACTAAATATGTGTGGAAAGTACGTGCAGTAAACATTATTACATGTTTCTTATTGCAGCGTGATCTTAATAGTACTGTAAAAACGGACTAAAACGAAATAAATGACAAATGACAAAAAGGTAATACTCGTTAAAGAACATATTAAAAAGCCAAATCTACTACTAAATGTCTGTGTTTAACAACCTGCAATGTTTTTCTAACACAATTATTCAATTGACACAAAGCTCATTTGGTTAACTCCAATGCGATTTGACTTCATCTTCTACTCGTACATGGACCCAACCAATATTTGTTAGCTGTACTTTTAGTATCCTTTGTTTAACAATTTACAACACTATATTAAAACTGAATCATAATTTATTCTGTGCTACACAATTTATTATGGTGGGTTAATGAGTTTGTTTAATAATTCCCTAATGTAACTAAAAAAGAAAAGATTGTATGTCTTTTTATTAATATTGTTCAAATATACTCTTACACTGTTAGCTTTTATTAAGTCATTTGATGCTGAAAATAAGAGAAATAAGTTTAGTTTATATAGCCCTAGAAGGGATCGTGAAAAATTACATTATACTTTTTATAGTGTTATTTCAATATCACTAATTAACAACTCACTTTCCCATACGTTTTACCATTAGTTAATCTCATTTATTTTTCTTTAAGGTTATGAACAGTATATGTATTAAATAACAGCACAAACGAAAATTTGTTTTTTATACTAATTTCCTAGTAAATGACGGTATTGGGTTAATGATACTGTGCTGTAATAAATGAGAGGCAAAGTGAAACCTAGCTCGAAATGAATTCCTATCACCGAGGGGTTAAAGATTACTCAGTCCCGCAGTATACATGCTATTTCTTGTCATTCCGAGATTAAATATACTAAAATTCATTCCGAAGTTTTAAAATCCCAGAAGCCAAATGGCGCGTGATTCGTCATTAGGAATCTAGTTAGATATCTAGGTTGATTTGTTGCCAAAGCTTTGCTTTGCAACAAAAATCACAAATTTTTATATTTATGTCCAGGGATTAAAAGTTACTTTTAATCCATAGAGACTAAAAGTGATACTTCAGACCATAGAAATAGGTACTGTAACAATATATTTAATCCAGAAGTAACAAAAAAAGTATTATAGTTAATATTATATTTGTAAATGTAATTTAGGTTGGCAATGCTACATTCATACACCATCCGAATTTTGAGGACAAAACTTAAGGTTTTTTTAAATACTTGATAAAAATTTTATTAAAACAACAAAAAACGTTGTATATTACTCGCACTGAAAACTATAGCGTGATTGTGGCTTCACGCGGCGTTACCGCTCGTCACGCTATAATGCGTTTGTCCGCTCTTGTAATATAAATTACCATTTTAGCATTTTGACAACAAATTTTACATATACATCGTGGGCAAAAAAAATTGAACACTTCAAAAATATGAATAACAGTCAACAACCACAAAAAAAGCTCGAGCACTTGAATTTGTAATATTATTAATAATATACACCAATTTTGATATTTTAAATTTTAAATAAAATACAGAATTTTTTGTATTCTGTTTAAATAGTCAACGAAACTTAACTATTTCAATACAGCTGATTTTGGGTTTATACATAAATTTAGTTATTGACAAAACGTATAGTTCACTCATCGCAAGATCTGCCTAAAAAAAGGCGTTCAGTTGAATAACGTACATATTTAAAATACGTACCTTTTTTGGTTTTTTAATGGTGTATTTATATATTAAAGTTATAGTAAAGTAAAGTAATAATATAGTAATATTATCTTTTAAATTAAAATAAAACATACAGTGTTTCAAGTTATATCAATTTTTCTGAAAATGTAGGGTTTTAGTAAAAATTAAATATCTCGTAATAAAATTAACTGCAACAAATTTACTCTTATGTTTAAGTAAAACACCGTTCCCTTAGTCTATTTATTGACTGAATAGTAAACACTCCTTTACAAGATGTTCATTTTTTTCAGTTAAATTAGTAGAACATTCATACTGAAATATTCGGGTTATTTTAAATGGAACACCCTATATTTTATACGCCAATCGTTTAGATTACTTAATTACCTTTCAGCTTCTATAAGGGTTTCCTATACCTAAACCTTGAAATTTTCAAGTTATTCTGTTCTTGTCATTTGTAGATTGAAGTATCTTCCCAAAATGCTTACTCTTAATGATTTGTGGCTAATGTAACACATTTTCAAATTCAAATCATACTAACTTTAATTTAAACGTTTATAAAGTTATTTCTACACCATGTAGATTAAACTAAAAATCGCAATAGATTTTTTATACACTTATCTTTACTCTCGATAACCGTAACAACAAATTGTCACCTTTCAAAGCTCTGATGATTCCTGGTTCGTCCAAGCGAAACCGATCAGCTTAAATTTTAAAAAATAAAATGAAACTTTAAAAAATCTATTGCGATTTTTAGTTTAATCTACATAAAGCAACACTTTCACAGAGTAAGCATGTACAGCATGGAAATTAAAATTTTATTTAGGTGGTGTGATAATTTCCTCAAAAAATTAGAAAAAATTACAATAAATGTTCGATATGATGTTCATGTTCTTGAATACACAGTGTTATGGTGACCGTCTCATAAGCATTCCTGATTTTCTTTTCATATCATCTGCAGTGGTGGGAGGTGTGCTGTAAACTAAATTTTTGATATAGACCCAAAAGAAGAAATCCATGGATGTTAGTTCAGGAGACCTAGGTGGCCAGGTAATTGGTCCATCTCTCCCATTCCACTTATCAGGAAACTTCCTATTTAAATATTCTCTAACAGCAGGTGAGAAATGGGCAGGTGCTCCATGTAATTGCATCCACATATTTTGGTACGGTGACGCTGTCACACGTTCCACGCCGTTCTCGGAAAATATGGATTTTCTAGTCAAGTAGTTGAAACATAATTACAAGGTTGACCTATATCTTCTGCAATTAAAGTATCAATATCATCCAAAAGAACCAAATTGCTTCACATTGGACAGGTACTTTAAGTTTCTTGATTCTCCTCATATTCTGTGGTTTTCCAACTTCGTGTATTTTGCGATGTAAGCATTGTGTAAAGTGAAAGTTACAATCAGAAAGATTTGCACGCGATATGAGGTATTTTTGCTGAGTTTATTGAAGCAATTCAAAACCTAATTTAGTTGCTTCTGGGTTTCAGTTAGGTGTCCTAGTTTTTATTAACCAGAATAGGCGTAATAGTGTTTTGCGTCTGAATCGGAAACAATGCTATCAAATTAAGATAAATATTGATCTCTTCAATATTACTGCAGATATCAAGATATACTGTATATACTTGTCTAAACTGCTAACAATAGTAAAATGTTTCATTAATCTTTGCCCACTGCAGCAAAGATCAGAGAGCAAGTTAATTTCTATACTATCTGGTCTATGTCGAGTACAACTTTTCTAATTATATATAATATGGAGACTTCCTCGCAATGTATGTGGACAAGCAACAAAAAAAATCAAACTTCTTTTTGTGTGTTGTGGCGAGTAACTGGATGTTGGTCGGTCATTATTGTTAAAGGGATCACGAGCTGTGCCTCTTAGGGTTGCAGGGTTCTAAGGAGGAGATAAAGGGTGGAAGAAAACGATACCTGATGAGACCGTACAGTACGTTTTCGTCCAGTGTATTTATGTATCTGTAGATGGTATTATTGAACTTACGTACAGGCAAGGTCGTATTCAAACGGCAGCAGGTCGAAAATGGGATCAGAAAGTATTGTAGTCTCAAAAGACGATGCATGTAAATTCTAAATATAATGAAATTGCAATCAAATTTTTTATATTAATGGAATGTGAGCCTGCAATATCGCAAGGATTCACACATACCAAAGCAACTTGACTAATATTAAATTATTATAAGTTTTTGTTATGATCGAATAAGTTCAAAGGTAAATATGTAATTAAGAATTATTATTAATTTTATTAAATACATAAATAAAAACTTTACCTCGAGTAGGATTTGAACCTACGACGTATACTTTGCTAGAGTTCCGCGCAGTTAGTTAGCGCGGTACATATGTACCTTTGAACTTATTTGTTCATAACAAAAACTTACAATAAATATTATTTCTTAATTTTTACCTCTCTTAATTAAGGAAAATGATTAATTAATAAAGAATCAATTGGGATACCTGATATAAAAAATTTCATTTCATTACATTTGTAAAGTAAACTAGAGTTGAAATACTTTCAGAACAACACAGTGCACAAACCAATATTGGTCACAATTCGATAATTTGCCGTCGCGTGCGCAATTCATAGGTGTAGAAATTTTAAGTTAGTTTATTTACATTTGTGCTACGTTGAGTTATAGGTTATATTTCACTTTATCTTAATAAACAGTTCTTTTCAGAGCTCTTTTGACCCTTCGTGTATATGTAAGTTTGCAATATCTGTGCTTTAATCGAATTTACAAGTATGTTTGTCTTTTATAGTCCAAACAATGGCAAACAAATCGAAACAGATCGGCGTTCGTGGAAAGGTTCTGCATAGTCAAGCTCGAGAAATTGTTGCAAACGTCATAGAATTCATGACAAAAGAACCAAGGAAGGAGTGACAATATTTGTCAAACTTTAAGGAAAACTTTAGCTGCTACGAAGATAGGTGAATTCACTTATCGTAAAGTTATATCAGATGGAAGAAATTTCCCAAGGTAAAGCAACAAAGTTTTCTTCACCTAGAAAAATAAAACAGACCAAACCCTAAAAGTAATTTGTATCAGGAATTGGAGCAGATAAAATCCATTATACATAATTTTATATTATTGAAAAAGAGTGCCTACGTCAAAAGGTAATGAAACAATTTTACATGGTAAATATAATTACATTTAAATTAACAGGTATCCACAATAAAATTCTGCAAAGGTATTGATTTTAAAGGTGGACTTTCGACTTTGGGAAAGATTATTAAAAATTGAGTTTTCGGTAAGTCATATAACTATTTGTGACATTCACTCGTATTAACTTATTGCATAAATTTGTAGATGATGCAACACTGTTGATAAAAGGAAGGTTCTGATGGAATCAATGACGCTTAAAGCGATCCAATATTTACGTCAACTGCAGCAATGCATTAAGATAAGAGACCAATTATTTTTACAGAT
This sequence comes from Vesta saturnalis, assembly GCA_036346205.1. Classification (NCBI taxonomy): domain Eukaryota; kingdom Metazoa; phylum Arthropoda; class Insecta; order Coleoptera; family Lampyridae; genus Vesta; species Vesta saturnalis. The sequence goes on along the minus strand of JARFJB010001940.1, from coordinate 438,005 downwards.
GAGTCCTATATCAACAGTTGTCATACAAACCCAAAAAATTGGACAGATAATTCTACTCAGGGTTTTAAAAAACCTATGTGCAAAGGTCCACGTGTTATCATGGTACATGCTGGTGGATCAGAAGATTTTGTTAATAATGCACTACTTATGTTCAAATCAGGTACGAGATCACTATCATAATTGTAGTCTCAAACTAAATAGGAAGTAGATGAGGAGATCACCACAACGATATGAACCATACAAATTTTATGCAGTGGGTACAGAAGCAGCTGTTGCCGAATATACCAAAGCGAGCTGCACTTGTCATCGATAATGCTTCATATCACAATATGGTAATAAATAAGGATCCAACATCCATGACCAAAAAGGATGATATGATTATGTGGCTTCGTCAACATTCAATTATGCATGATCCTCTTTCAACAAAACCTGTGTTGTATGCAATAATCAAGGAGCATAAATCAAAGTGCAAACAGTATATTTTAGATACTGAATTAGCAAAACATGACCATATAGTGCTTAGACTTTCTCCGTATCATCCAGAACTAAACCCAATTGAGAAAATATGGGCTGCAGTGAAGCAGTACGTTGCATCTAGAAATACTACCTTTAAATTAAAGGATGTAATAAAATTAGCTGAAGAAAAATTTGCCACGATAACTCCTGAAGATTGGGCAAATATATGTACACATGTTGATAAAGTAGTTGAAGAATACAAGTACAAAGAACACATGTTTGACAAACCATATGATGATTTTAGATTCGTTGTGAATATAGGCGATTCAGATGAATCTACTGAAGAATCTTCCGATGATGAAGATGAGGGGGATCTTGGAATTTCTCTATTGCCTGACTCTGACTTACAACAAGCAGGACCGAGCACAGAATAAAATAATTTGTTAGGGTATATTTACAATTTACACACATTATAGGTACTTTACAACTTGTTCAGTTCCCACAATGAAACACCTTATATCGTGATCTATTTAATGTTTTGTGAGTTTTATAAAACTAAGGTGAATGTGTAGTTTCAACCAAAATGAAGTGGTGTGTTGATTCAATTGTTTAAATCCTAAAACAAAATCTATCATTTCTTAATTGTTTTTGTATGTATTTAGTATAACCTATTTACCAGAATTTTACATTAGGTATACTAAAAATAAACTTTAGCAATTGTAATTTCCTATGATTAGATTTTTGTCATAAGTTGTTTTGTGGCATAATTTTAGTGAAAGATTTAATTATAATTCTCAATTCACTTTTGTGAGTTAGCATTTTATATTTCTGTAAATATTTACGTGTTCATTTTATATTCTGTTTGTGAATAAATAAATTAAAAAAAAATTTTTAAATAATTGACTCCTAAATCAAAGTAATAAGTATTCGCATTCAAACTAATAAGAATCTGGTGCAGTTACTCCTTGTTCCTTTACTACTTGTTATTAATTTGAAAGCTTTTGTTATACACATCTACGTTTTAATTAATGTGAATTCGTTTACATAGTTTTCTAAAATACAATATGCTTTTTTGGGGGCGTTTCAAATAGTATATTTAGTTTATTAAGTTTCAACACATTCGACATACTATTAAACTGTCCCTCAAAGAGCCGGATATTAAGGTTTACTTTCATGCTTTGCGGGTACATGTATCATTTTACAGTAGTTATAGTAGGATAAATTATAAGATTGTACTTTTGTATAGATCATTTTGTTATTCTGTAAATAAAGTTATTCAGCAGACATTGTTGATGACAAGTATTCAAGGAGCTCCAAAACAAAACTGCGCCTATTTATAATCGTATAAACTAAGCTATAATTGCTAAATTTCACAAAACATAGTCTTATATAAATTATCGCTTGGTTTAACTTCAATTTGTAACATTTCTGTTTAACCCCATAACCCATTTATGAAATTTTCGTGCAACGCCACTGGCAAACCAGCTGATTTTGGCGCAGCTTTTCATAACTTATTGTGTTATTCTGAAAGTATTTCTACTGTAGTAAAAAAATTCCAACCTTTGTGGGTCGCATACAGTCTCACATACTAAATCTTCGATAGTTTCATCAAAAGATCAAATCATAACGTCATATTCTATCAAAAAAGTGAAAACACTCAATTTTGTGTTCCCATTAAGCCGCTTGTGTACAATTCAAAAGTATTCCTTCCATTTTCACACACTCACTATCTACTAAGGCATCTTTTAAATGAGTGATTAAAGAAATAAACCTAAGACCCTAAGGCGCATGCACTTTTAGTACGTTTACATGCACTAATGTACCATTAGTTATTACATTTATGTTTTCGTTTAAAATCGATAGTTTACTAGATTCCTCGTCACATTAAAAATTATTATTTATATACAGGGTGGGTGTCTACTGCGTGGACGGAGGATTTCTCCTTAACTATTAGAGATATTAAAACCAATTTTGGTGTAGTAATACACGATCATTGGACCTACATTCTAAAAATATTCAGGTATATACTGGGTGATTTAAAAAAATATGCCAACCCCAATCTGTGTTTTTTAAATGGAACACCCTGTATATTTGTTTATTTTTGGATTCACTGTTAAATTTAGAATATACGAAATTTGTATCTGTATAACTAACCGTTCTGCAGATATCGTCACTTTAGTACCAAAATACCACCGACGATTAATAATAGTCTACTAACAAACAAATTGGGAAATTTTTTGAAAACATGTAAAACTATACAGAATGAATAACTTACGCGAAATGTAATTTTTTCAGATGCAACACCCTGTATATTTTTCCACATTTCGATTCCCCGTGAAATGATAATAGGTTTCATAGCCGTAAGACGGACCTTTCCTGAGATATTGACGCTTTATTTGAAAATTTTGACATACAGAAGAACAAATAAAACAAAATCCAGAGCAAATAAGAAAATACGAATGGCAAGTAAATTCTTTAACTGACATGAAAACTTAATTAATAAATAAACAATAAAATAATTTTATACACCTAAATATAAGTTGAACAAGTAAATATAAAGAAATTAAACCATAAATTCAAATTAAATGTTCAAAATGCTACCCACGCCTAGCTAAACACTGCAATTCGCTCGGTAAACGAAAGATTCACTCGCAACAACATTAGAGACGAAATGGATTGAAACGCAGCTCTAATTCTATATTTCATATCTTCGCTTGTGGTGGGAAGATGTTGGTAAACTTTTTCTTTAACGTAGCTCCAAAAGAGGAAATCGAGGGGCGTAAGATCCGGTGATCTGACTAGCCAGTTTTGCACACCACTTCGTCCTATCCACCTCACCGGATAATTTCTATCGAGATATTGCCTAACGTTGATTGCCTAGTGTGAAGGGACGCCATCTGGTTGAAATCACATCGTACGAATATTATCCGATATTATCCAAAAGCTCGGGTAAATAATTTTCCAAAAACTGTAAATATCTTTCTCCATTAAGACTCCCATCAAATAAAAAAGGACCAACCACATTAAAATTGATTATACCACCTCTCACATTCACTGAGCATCGATGTGGGTGATCAACAACTCTTAAGACGTGTGTATTAGTATCTGAATAGCGATAAGAATTATGTGTATTAATATTGCCATTATTGTGAAAAGTTGCCTCATCCGTAAATTGAATGTTATTAACAAAATCGGGTTCTTCATTGACTTTAGTAGTTACCCATTGGCAGAAAGATTCACGATTTTGAAAATCTTTCACTTAAAGCTTGATGTTGCTCGATATGAGAAGGTTGCAATTTATTTTTTCTTAATAAAGCTGCGAAATATATTTAGGTCCAGGTGTGTACTTAGCTCTCTGGTACTAATTTGCGAATTTTCTATAAGAGATTGCAGAACTTGAAACTCAATTTCTTCATTTGGGCTTGTTTTTGCGCGCTTGGGATAATACACACTTCCAGAATTTATAAATCTCCCAGCTACATTAATAAACGATTCTTTTCGCGTCTGTCTTCTCTCTGGGTATAGTTCACAGTACAAACTGGTAGTCAGCAAAGCATTTCTTTGAGCTTCGCCGTAAAGATCGTATCGATCATTTCTTCTTTGGAAAAATTCATTTTATACAAAAATTGACAAAGCGTCAATCCAAAAACACACAAACTAATGGAACAATACTTTAATGATTATACAAACGTCAAAACAATAGATGCAATTGTTCCTTTTTATTACGAGTGGCTAGCCTACCTGATTTGTTTTGTTGAATTCTATTGTCATAGTAAATTTGTATTTTAGAATATTTTTACGTAAAAGCGTCAATATCTCAAGAAGGGTCCTACTTATCACGGGGAATTGAAATTTGAAAAAATATACAGGGTGTTCCAATTGAAAAAATTACATTTCGCGTAAGTTATTCATTCTGTATAGTTTTATATGTTTTAGAAAAATTTCCCAGTGTATTTGTTAGTAAACTATTATTAATAGTCGGTGGTAATAAACAGATTTACAAAATCGTGGTGACAACGCTCGCATCGTGGTTCCAAAGTTAACTCTATTTTGGTACTAAAGTGACGATATCTGCAGAACGGTTCGTAATACAGATACAAATTTCTGTACTTTTATTCTAAACAGTTAATCCAAAAATGCAAAAATATGCAGGGCGTTCCATTTAAAAAAACACAGGTTTGGGTTGGCATATTTTTGTTAATCACCCTGTATAAACCTAAATATTTTAGAATGTAGGTCCAATGATCGTGTATTATCACACCAAAATTAGTTTTGATATCTCTAATAGTTAAGAAGCAATACTGCGTCCACGCAGTAGACACCCACCCTGCATACACTGATTTCATTGGGAAAAAGGAAGCCTTATTGTGATATGCAATGGACACCATTTTGTATCTGTCACAATTATATCTTGTATTGGGAAGAGTTTTGAAAACGCGGGGCTCGTTTTCCAAACTTGAATTTGTGCATTGGTACAATTCCTTATAGAACATGTTTTCTCATGTTTTATTACGGCAACTAAACAACCAATCCCATACACAAATCGTAATCTTATGTAACTATTTAGGAACATACTAATGATAAATGTGATACACAGTAAAACTCATAACGTTGAACTGCTCATTTCGATATAAGATAAGATAATTAACTGATATCCGTCTTACGCAACCAAAAGTATGTAAGCAAAGATCACACAAATAAAATCAACAAACTCGAACGCGTATTTCTAAGCTAACATTGAAAGACGGGAAAGAAAAAAAAGAGATTAAGTCACCAGTTTAGACACCCGTAACTATATTTATTGTAATTAATTGCTTATAGCCACTTAAGAAGCATTAGGGCAGCAGATTTTGGTAAACGATTGTGATGAATATAATTCCGGGAAACGTTGGATGAATTCACACAAACTACTGCAAATTTGTCTTAATAATCATTCAGAGGTTATTCAACAAGGTAAACTCAAGAACATACAAAATGAATTTAATAAACAAATTTACGTAGGTGTGAATAAATATTTCTAAACAATATTTACACAATATCAGTAACCATACCACATTATCAATTCAAATCTTTTTTCAATGATTGCTTGCGCTACCAAATGTAACTTAATGGTTTTTATTGTGTTTGTACACGTGAAGTTTAGGATGCGGTCTATTTCCAGTATACCGGATATCACACTAAGGTCGCTAGCTTCTGTATCTTCGTAATCGATAATCGAAGAGAGATGGGAAGACAATTTTAATAAAGATGCACATGCTAAAAAGCTTGAGATAGCATCAAGTGCATATGGCTGCTAGAGTGCATATCAACGTAAGCATTCAATGTGGAATACTTGCTGATCAGTAATGGACAATATATAATTTCAAGCTTCCATCACTAGTAAATAAAATAAGTACGCGTGTTAGATTAATTAGACCGGTGTGTTTGAAGAAAAATGGACAACATTTTGGTTGTTAATAACTATTTTTAAAATTTGTTTTTGTTATTTACGTCTGTTGGCCTTTACTGCTATTGTTTTCCTATACTATTGTTGTTTTAATTTACACTGTTGAGTAATAGTAAACTTCTACAACATTTTGCCAGATAAGCTTTTCATGACCACTTTCAACATCTCTTTAGTTTGAAAAACGTTACAGATTGGGGTTTAGCCAAATTAATTAATTAAGGTACTACTTCTCCATTTGACAATTTCGAAAAAAACCGTAAAAAGCATAGATTTTAAAAAGCTATCTATCGACCACTAAGACTATTCAACAAGACCACATATGTTACCTTTGTTAGTTTACTAATGAGACTCCAGGTCGTCATTTAGCCATTAATCGTGGAAACTACAGAAACATATTTTCATGCGTAATTCATATAATGTAACCTTCTGTGGAAAAAAATATTAAACTTATAAAGTAATTTTTACTGTGGGAGTGATGTAATGAAATTGAAATACTTATAGCACATTATTTATTTGAGAAACAATGAAACTATTTTAAATACAAGTAACAAATATCCTAGGAAATCAGAAGCAGTGTACCTAACGAGGAAATTCACTTTAACTGAATTGTATGTAAGTATCTCCAACTAAACAAATTTATAAATTTAATTTTGAATTTTTAATTTCTTAGCCACCTTCGCTCTTCTTTACTAGTTACGAAGTAATGTGTAATACAGGAAAAATAAAACAAAGAGAATTATATTTAAGAGGAACAATTTATGAATATAATACAAAATAGTGATATGTATGCATGATATACTTTATCAAAAGTATTATTTCAGTGCAAAAACATTTCAAATGGGTAAAGTTTTTATGAAGTCATTTTAGTGGCACTAATAATTCATTTCTTTATTTGTTGTTTTAGGCTACATTTATTAGTAATTAAACTATTAAAACGTTACAAATCAAATTTGTAAGATCTGTCTAACTGATTCAGGTTTAACTTTTTTAATTTATCTAGTGATTAAGTATTGACAATTTAAAAAAAATTCTGTTAGCAAACCACTTTACTCCAGTCAATACATTTTAGCACCAGAATCTTTCTACACACAATAATTTTTTGAAAGCAATAAATTTTACTGAATCGCCTTAATTTGACTTCCAGAACTTTCCTTGAAATTTATGTTTATCCTTGAATGAATGTTTCTTTATACGGAAAAAAAGATCACTCAATATATTAATGTCACTAATTTCCGATTCCCATTGAATAATAGTTAATTTTATACTTCCAAACGTTTCACTTTCGTTTTGTGATATAATAGCATTAGTTATGTTGGACGTATAAATAGTTATTAAATTATTCTCAAAAACTATTTATTTAAATATTAGTAGTTTTATAATCACTAATTAAAAATTGTGAATTGATATTTATAAAAATTATGAATTTATATTTATAACAAATTAAAATGTACAAAATTGAAATTTTAATAAAAAAATACACCATTACTGTAAATGTTTTGCAAACCACTTCTTTAAATTCATATAATCTTCTTCATAGTGTAATACTGTGATTACGTTTATTAAGATTAGTTAATATGTTACACTTCAGAGATGTAACTAAGTTAAGAATTTCCATTTTTATTTTCACAAATTTTGATCAGTCTCGAAGCAAAAGTAAATTAAAGCATAGAAGTACGCCATAAATATTCATTAAGTTTTGTGTTACGGTAAACATGGTGGAGTTCGTAAACTAAAGAAATAATAAAAAATGTGTTTGCTATATTAATTTAACACGGTAGGGGTTAAAAGTATTGAATTATGTTGCCAGATTGCTTTTGCTTAGTCTTTTCGATTTCCATACCGTATCGTATTCTAATGGAATTGACGCCATCTTGGAAATTGCTCTACGACTATTGCATTATTAACGTATTTCTTAACTTTTATACGTTTCTTTCATTTGCATTCATTGGTGATTCTCGCGGGGATAACTAAGTGAAATTATTCAAAACCTGAAGTGCTGTAAAGAGTAAATTTTCATATTCGTATACTAATGAGCAACAATCTGTTCAGAACTCCAAGGAAACAGGTGTGTCCCAATCAGAATTGTAAAACAAATTTTTGAATGCAATTACATTTGTATCTCCCTTATTTTAAAGAATAATTTAGACTGAACGTTTGAAAAGAGTCAACAAGTACGTAACTAAGCAAGGTAATCGTTTATAATCAAGTTCACTAAAATACGCTTATACTTTATCACCGAATCTAAAGGTATTACTCTATCTGATAGTAATCATAAAATTCTTGGCACAACTCGAATGTCTTATTGTTCGTTTTAAGCAATCAGTGCAATTTTGGGGTCCTTAGTGAGTCTTGCCAGTACTAGCAAGCAGCCTGCATTAGACAGAGAATGAGCCATTGAGACGCCGTTTGGTTGTGACGTGCATTGCTTTACAAGCCATTTTCGATCCTATTTTCCATGCAAAACAATAACATACGGCACGTTTTCATTCATTATTAAATACTGAGCATAATACATTATTACTCAAATCTTATTCAACTCGCTGTACGCCTGTTTAAGATTTAAAAAATTTGATAAATTAGACTTTGGTTTCTGAATGTTAACATTTTTTCTGTAACAGTTATAGAAATTGTTGCAATTAGTCTTATTACAAGAGAAAATCAAGGGCTCACCTAATAAGTATATGTAATAAAATGAAACATATTTGTAGCTATTATAACGTTTATGTTGATTCAAAACATCTACAGATTAACAATTTGCTATACAACAGAAAGTATACAAAATAATATAGTTACTATTATATGTAATATTGTAAAATTTGTTTAACCATACACGATGTTCAAATTACGACAAAAAAGATCGGACACTTGGTTTATTTATTATTTGAGTTGGAAAGGTTTGCGTAAATCAAACATACTTTAAAAACTGATTATTTCTTAGGTTTAAAAAAAACTTTATTTAATGAAACTGCTTAAAATAATTTATATTAAATTAGTTTTTAGGAGAAATATTGAGCAAAATATGTTTCTTACGTTAAGAATTATGAAATTTTATAATTGCTTATAACAAACTTAAAAACAAGGTTGGTGAATGAAGGGAGAAGATTGATTTAATGTCTTAAACTAATTGTAATTTTTGGCTTTTGTACGAGCGAAACTTAAATTCATTGCGAAGTATCGGCAGACGGTTGGGACTCCTACTGTTGGTGTTCTTTTATTTTTATTACGTGGAATGACAGCATGCGTCTTGACGTAAAACAATCATTACCCTTGCAAAAAGCGTCACGATATGTGTGTTGTAAACTGATTCATAGGTTCATAATATTACTAAATTGTACTAAACAGTGTTACCAACACGGTATGGCCGTTTACCTGAACAACAAATGCATATAATATATGAATAATATATGCATATATACACACATATATATATATATATATAATATATATATATATATATATATATATATATATATATATATATATATATATATATATATATATATATATATATATAGTGACATAGAAAAAGTGCCATGCATAGTGCCACGCGATAGAGGACACTAAAACAAGAAAAAAAGTTCCTGTGAATTTAGGCCCGCAACCCTTCGTTTAAAAGATATAGGGTTTATGTTTTTTTCTTAATATCTTCTTACAATGATGTAATAAGCGGACGAAATTTTGTATACAGGGGCTTTTTATCACGTAGAATTCAAACATGACCTTAGTTCTTTTATTACTGAAGAGCAGTGATCATATTATAAGCCCCCCACGACAAATCCACCTATTTTAAAAACCTCCTTTCAAAAAATTCCCTTACCACTCAAGAACAGTGAGCTAGCTTGCCATCAAGCATAAAGTCCACTCTTGCAACAATGTCCAATGAAACATCTTCTAATAATGTGTTCAGGTTATTCCTTTTCAACAGTGCGACAAGTTCTGGAAACTCCCACTATTAACGTTTTTTTGAAACAGACATCTTCACCACCCATCTTCATCCAAACGCCTATGCACGTCAATAAATGTTCGAACATTAGGAACCTGTCCTAAAGGATATCATTCTTGATAGATCCGTTGAGCTTTGGAGAAATTTGGCCGAGCTTCTCCGTAACACATAATCATGTCCTTGTATTCTTCAAAAGTATAGTGAACCATTTTAGGAACACAAAATAATATGTACCATTGGAGTGATGAAAATAACAGGCGATGGAAATTTACGAAAAAAAAAACGAAATCTATGACACTTGACAAAATATTATTGTCTTGTTAAAGGTATTTTGTGTTCTTGATTAAGTTTTCCATTGATTCTCTTATTGATTTTTCAAAATTACTTTCAATTTTGTTTATTGCTGAAGTTTGTTTTAGCCGTGATGGTGTTCTGAACCTACATAATATGTACCATTGGACTGACGTAAATCCTCATCAAACCGTAATTAGAAGTCACCAATATGAGTTTTCTATTAATGTGTGGGCAGGTATAATTGACAATTACTTAATTAGCCCATTTCAATTGCCCCATCGATTGACAGGTGAACTGTACCGGAATTTCTTGGAGAATGAACTAAATACGTTATTAGAGGATGTTCCATTGGCTACTATTGGTAGAATGCGTTACATGCATGATGGCGCGCCAGCTCACTTTTCTTGGTTGGTAAGGAAATTTTTGCATAGGAGATTTGGAAATACGTGGATTGGTCGAGGGGGACCTGTACCCTGGCCAGCTAGTATTCCCGACCTGAATCCCCTCGATTTTTCATTTTAGGGATTCATGAAAGGTCATGTTAAATCTGTAGAAATACATAATGAAGAGCAACTATGGATAAGAATTATGGAATCCGCAGATAGATTCCGTAATAACCTAGGAATATTTCAAAGATGCCGTCAATCCTTAGGAAGAAGAATTGAAAAATGTATTCAAGTACAAGGACAACAATTTGAACATCTAAAAATTTTATTTTTTTTTTAATCACTGCCCATCATTGCTGCTATTAAAATTTAATTGTTGAAGTGTTATGTCATTGTTTTTTCAAATAAGTTACTTTGGCGCTTTTGGATAATTTGCATGCATCGGATGCATTTTTCTCGTAAACAGTTGATCCTAGCGACTTCAATAAGGTACGCCTTTCTGAAGCAGAAAAGATGGGAAAACAAATTTTTCCAGTCGAAAATGACATACAGTGTAAGGAAAAAAAGTTAGGATCGATTCAAGCAAGATGGAAACCTGTATGTGGCGCCCTCTATCAGTAATAAAAGAACTATAACCATATTTGAATTCTGCGTGATAAAAAGCCCCTGTATACAAAATTTCATCCGCTTATTACATCATTGTAAAAAGATATTAAAAAAAACAAAAAAATAATTAAACTTCAACACCCTATATCTTTTAAACGAAGGCGTTGCGGACCTAAGTTCATAGGAACTTTTTTTCTTATTTTAGTGTCCTCTATCGCGGCACTATGCATAACACTTTTTCTATGTCACCCTATAGTATATATATATATATATATATATATATATATATATATATATATATAGACACACACACTCACACACACACACGGGTGAGTTTTTTTTCCATTTTAAGCATTGGCATCTCGGAAACTACAAAAGATAGAGATTCGGTTAAATGGGGAATGAATTGCAGTTTTATGAATCTAAATTAACGACACCTTCAGTTGTTGCAAAAAGTTCATGGCTTACTACAGTGCGATCATCATTGTTTCACCGTGCCGCTCCTAAAACAGTACTACTGTTCCGCATCCTTAAAATGAAAATTGTGCTATGTCCAGTGGCGTAAACGCAGATATTAAAATAAATACAACCATAAATGACAAAAACTTGGGTGAATGACGAAAATTGTAATTTAGTCTTTCTTAAGACTAAAGGGAAATTGTTATAAGGTATGTAAAAATTTGGTTAAAAATTATCATTTATTATTTTTAATTGATATTACAGATTTTCTGGATTTCCAAAGCGTATTTCTGGTATATTAAACCAATACATGGTATTTACTCCTTAAATTCAAGTTTTGTAAGTGCTTTTATATGCTAAAAGTAATGTTTAAAACAAATTTTGCTTTTTAACCTCCATTTGGTTACGAGAATAATGTACAGTTTAGAGAGTAAAAACTGTTTAGATGAGCGTTTAATGATCTTTTTGTTTATATTGACATGAGTGGTTTGAAATAGGCAATAATGTATGAATTTTGTTGTCAGGTTGAAAATGAATAATCGAAAGGTAATTCATAGCCAAGGGCGGCAAATTATCTACAATGTGTACCAATTTATGAAAAAAGAAAGAGACGGAACGATGACAATGCCATTATCCCAATAACAAGAATGTGTTGCTGAAGAAACCGTTCTAGACAAGCTACTAGTTGAAAATGGTCATGCTGTCCTTCGTCTCCCTTTGTACCACTCTGAATTAAATCCCACTGAGAAATCGGATACCAGTGAGGAATGTGACATTTCAAGTGGAAGGTTAAGCAATTGGCAATGAAGAATTGAAGAAAATTACAGCTGAGGACTCGAAGTGTGTGAATATGTGGTGAGTGAATATTTAAAAAAAGGAGTGATATTGGATGATGTTACCTTTACAATGACATTAAAACATTTAAATGAATTTGTCATTAATCAGAGATCAATGTATATTTGTTAAATAATATTAGTGAAAACAAATTACATGTATGACTGGTTAGTTTATTATAAATGCATACATTCAACATATTCAGCACAAGTCAGGTACACCATTTTTGCTGACCACCTTTGAATGTACACTGGTGAACATCACAAATACATTATAATGGAAAAAGAACTTATTTAACGAAGATATCCAAATAAATATATTGGCCTACGTGAATCAGAATCCTTCCACTTCGACCCGACAAATTTCAGCTGAAGATGGTGTGGTGCAAACCGCAGTCATGAGAGTTTTGAAGAAACACAAATTTTACGCATATCACCTATCAGTAGTAACTGGTGCATTAATATGATTCAACAGAATCCAGAGTTTCAAAATCAAATTTTGCGGACCAACTTACTAACTGCGGTATGTTGAATAGCCGCAATGAACATTTGTGAATGCAGGAAAATCCCAGGATACCGTGAAAGACGGCCTCAAGATTTACCTTAATTTTTGACGTTAAATCGATCTGAGTAATAAAAAATAGGGGTTTCTATTTGATTTTTTTGAGTAACTTGCATTTTTTGATAGTCAAGTTTAGACACATTCATAATTTATTTGTATGAAAAACACAAATGTCATTTTTTGCAGACTGTTACAATAAACCTTTGTCTACAACACCTCAAAGTTTTATTCAAATTGTTTGACAGAAACAGAACAATTAACGAGTTATTACTAAGACCGCGTCTGTCAATTTTTTTATAAAAATGTTTCTTTTTAAAACGACTGAAATTTCGTATCTAGTTTATTTAACAAACTTACCTTAAAATTCGACATAGAATCAAAAATGTATTAATATACGGGGTGTTCCATTTAAAATAAGCGACTAAGTACCGACTTCCGGTATAACCGGAAGTGGTACGAACGTGAAAATATTTTAGATGAGTTAGCCCTGTCACCAAATTTTCAAAATTATAGTAAGTTTGGTTTAGCAGCTCCCAAAGGCGGATCCTGTATAAATAGTGTTATTGTTTATAAAAGCATTATTACAGTTACAAATTGAAATATATTCCCAATTTAAATAATTAAAACATAATATTTTTTTATATTATAGCCATTTCATATATATATATATATATATATATATATATATATATATATATATATATATATATATATATATATATATATGAGAGAGAGAGAGAGTGAAAGAGGGGGGGGGGGTGTGTTTTAATAACATGCTAATATTTGAGGAGATTGTTCTTGGGTCCATTTTGAGAAAAACATTATTTTTGAAATTCTCATACCTTTCTGACCAAATCCGGTCTCTTAATTTTTCTCTCCTTTGACGTACGGTTTTAGAATAAAAAATAAAATTTATCTCACTAGACCACTTACGAGAAAAACAATTAATGTAAATTTAAACAATAATTTAAGAGAATAATTTTTAATAAATCAAATCAGATGAAAATGTCCACCTCCTGCAAATATGAATGCGTCTGCTCACATGGATTCACGTACTCTTTCGAGAATGTCGGGACTGCGTCCATTTAAATAATCACCGCATATTCCAATCACGTTAACCGAAAACTGCTCCAAGTGACGTGAATCCAATATTGCATGGAGGATTCCTTCAACCCAAAAATTATTATCGTGAAAGTTTTGGATGGCGTTTCTGGAAAAATTAGCTTCATCGGTGAATAAAATTTCAGTATCAAATAATGGATTTTCGTAGACTTTTTGAAGAAACAATTGGCAAAAGTTCGTCCGTAATGGAAGGTCGCGAGGGAGCCGAGCCTGAACACATTGGACATGGTACATGGTAGGGATATAATAAAGAGTGATGGATAACTTTCCAAACAAGAATATGTGAGATATTCAAATTGTTTCTAGTTTTTCGTGTACTTAATCCAGGATCTTCTTCAACTGAATTCAAAACCCGTACGTCAATTTCTGGTGTCCTTACAAAACGTTGTACTCATTTTAGATAATTGTCTGGTTCAAACCTTCCCTTTTCGCACAACCTTTTATGAATGTTTGAAAATATTCGTGCATCCGGAATATCTCTATATGGAAAGCGGTCTTCTTACAACCGCCTGGCTTCCATACATCCATATGTATACATTAATTTTATTGGTATCGTGGCAAAATTGATTCGGCCGATGGCCCTAAGTCAAATTCTGTGACCCAATGGTATTCATAAGCATTTGGGCAGAATATTACGCAAAATGTGTATTAGCTCATCAATTTTGTTGGGGTCGTGGAAAAACGGATTGCCTCGATGACCAAGTGCTAAATCAAGTGACGCATGCATGTTAGTCAGAATTTAGTCCGAACGTTGCCTAAAATCTTGGTCTAGGCAATAATTTCGTTGGGGTCACGCCAAAATTGATTTAACTTGTGGCCAAAAGCAAAATTATGCCCATGTTCATCAGCACTTGGTAAGAACATTACCCAAAATCTGTATTAACACACCAATTTGGTTGGAATTGCTGCAAAATGGAATTGCGTTAATTGCCATGAGTTAAATTCTGCAGCCCATGAGTTTTGGTCGGTACATGGGCTGAATATATATTTTTGAGATTTTTGCAAAATGGATTATCTCAACAACTATATGGAAACAAAGATCAATTTTTAGTGACATGCCTGAAATTAATCTATCACTGCAAACTTGTATTGGAAACAGCCCATGGGTAATTGTCATTTATGTTATTTCGGTAGCTAAGCAATACAACTTTGCAATCAATCAGTTATTGTAGCTTCCACAAGTGTGTTTTTAATTTAATTTGGAATATTAAACACATATCAACAATTCTATGAACTTGTAAATTTCTGTATCATTTACATTTCTGCACGTCGTATTATTTTCACCATTATTACAGCTATCAATATCTCGTCAACATTTTCGATTGGTATAATTCACAATGTCTCCCATCTCACGAAACATGAATAACTTGAAAATATCTATTACACTACTGAATTTCACTATTGATCGATGTGGACCTGGTGAATATCTAATTATATTCTTCGAACAATTTCGTGTATGGACGGCAGGTTTCTTCAGCCAAATGTCCTCATTTTTCCGTAGAACATAGAAATCCTCTTCTATAACTTCCTCTTTATAGTTGGATGGACACCTCATTACCTTCTTCCACGATATCTTCTGCATCTGATATGTCGGATCGCGTTTCTTCATTTTCAAGCACTTCATTTACACAGCCTTCGAATTCTTCATCTGCAGGTAACAAATAATGTTACAATATAGTACATACACAACAGATACGCATTTGTTTGAGATGATGCAATCAAAATAACTCAAAAATTCAGCTCAAAAAATTCTTGCAAATACTCTGGATTCATAGTGCAATGCACAATTGCCTACATTATTATTATAACTACAGCTTTTATACTACAGTCTAATTAACCAGAATTATTAGAAAGAGATCGACAAATAAATGAATGAATGCTAAGTATGTAATTTTGAGTAATCTTTATCTAATAGCAAATTACAAAAGAGAAAGGCAATTAGCTAAATCGTTTATAATTTGCACACTTTGACAATGATAATTTATTATGATGAGATTAGAAGAAAATATTTAAAGAATATAAAGAAAATAAAATCCTTTTTTTTTGTTTTTTTAATGGTGTATTTTAAATTATACAATCTAAACGTTTCGATAACACTTACAGTTACCTTAGTCAGTAGTAATATCTGTTAAAATTGTTAAAGATGTAAACAATTTTGTCAAAGTTGAAAAATGTGTCAGAAGTCAGAGACGGGTCTTTTATAAGTCTGGTAGCTCTTTTTTGGATGCGGTTTACCATATTAAGGGCTTATTGGGGAGTACTGCCCCAGAGGTGGGAATTGTATTCCAGATGAGGTCGAATTTGAGCCTTATACGTACAGTAAAAGGAGTTGTTGCGATGTGAAGTACTGTTTAGACCTGTATAGAAATCCCAGGTTACGGGCAGCTGTTTTGCTGGCTGAGAAAATGTGGTCAGACCATGAAAGGTTCGATGATACGGACATCCCTAACATAGAAATAGAGTTTGAAAACTTGAGTTCTAAGCCATTCATATTTACAGCAGAAAATGATCGTTCTTTCTTGGCGGACATAAGGCATCACTGCGTTTTGTCGGCATTGAACGTGAGTAGATTATTCCTTCCTCATTCAAGGACACATTCTAAGTCACTGTTGATTGAGGCTACCATTTTCACCTTAATGTCGTGTCTAGACTTATTGTTGTGGGAAAACAGAACTACAATGTAGAGTGCCGTCATCCGCAAAGCAATAGATCCGGTTAGTTCTTGAGGAAATGAGGGCATTTATGTACAGCAGGAGAAGTGTGGGAGCTATCACTGATCCTTGGAGTACTCCCGCGTTAATAGTAGTTTCTTTTGAAAAGAAGCCATCGACGACAACGCGTATACGTCTTTTGTCAAGAAAGCTGGATATCAAATTGATGAGCGTATCGGATAAGCCGAATGAAATGGGCATGGCAAGCAGGCACTTGTGCCAAACCTGGTCAAAAGATTTCGAAATATCTAAAGCTACTACGACTGTTTCACCGGACCTCTCTAATGTGTTATTCCAAAGTTGAGTGACATATGAAAGAAGATCACCCGTTGAACGACTCTGTGTGAACCCATACTGGTGGTCGTTTAAGAGTTTATTGGACTCGAGGAACGAAGGTAGTTGGTGGTTGATGGCTTTTTCCATGATTTTCGACGAAATGGAAGTGATAGCTATTGGTCGATAGTTTGAGGGATCGGTTTTGTCTCCCTTTTAGGAATAGGCTGGACATTTGCCAACCTCCGCGATGAGGGAAACTCTCCAGATTACATGGAGATCGAAAAGAGCTTGCACAATACAAGTACTACCTCGGGGTACCATTTTTTTAAAGACGATAGCTGGATTACCGTCAAGGCCAGTCGCCTTGTTGGGGTCAAGTTTATTGATAATTGATTCCAGGAGCTTGTAACGAAAGTGGATTGGTTTAATAGCGTATGGGGTAGATTTGGGCGACAGCACAGTTTTACCAGAATCATTGAGACATGAATTTGATGCAAAGTAATCGACAAAGGGGTTGGTTTTTTCAGCAGGATCAGCTACTACAGCTCCGTCGCGAGACGTCATGGGAGGAAAGGAGGTTGTACTAAAGTTTTTACTGATGGCTTTAGCTAATGACCAAAATGTACGACCACCCAAAGGACATGAGACTAATTCTTTGGATTTATGTTCTTTTTGGCCTTGGTGATGATTCTTTCGCAACTATTACTTGCGGCAATATAGTTGGCGTGATTTACGATAGATTTAAATTGAAATTGAAAGACCTTTCAAGTGAAGGGTGACTCGACTATGTTCCCCATTAACACAGACTTGATTTTTGCATAAAAAAAGATGACATATTTCACGATATTTTTACAATCCTAATATCTATTGGTCTTTTAAGTGTGACTCACTTCAATTGGAATGCACTGTATTATTTGATATTCAAAGATTTCATTCTAACTCAAATTGCAGAGCTATTATAATCTCTGTAACGATTTCAATTATTGTAATTGAAAATTGACACAGCAGACTTTTAGATTAAATCGAAATTTTGAAATTATTAAGAGTCTGACATTTCTGTGTTGAAATAATTCAGCTTCAACTGCTAAACAATTTACATTGCCCTTGTTACTTTACAATTTTATCAGTATTTAAGAGTTCAAAATAGCTTATCTTGATGAAAATTAACTATATTACTGTTAATTACCACACGCAATTACACGTTGATTGCAAATTACATGAATTTTTTATCGTGTAGATTAGAATCTTCAGTATGACAAGCTTTGTGTTAGTTTTCATGTACGATAAAAATAAGTAAGTAATTGACAAGTTGTTAAAGGGAAAGGGAAATGCAGTAATCAAGATATTCTTTTATCTTTAAAAACCTTCAAACCGAATAGTTATAAGGTAAGTATTTATAATTCATGTTAATGTCAATATTAGTCGCCAAACACGCCATGCTCTATACATTAATGTTATGGAATCTGATATTGAGCAATGAAAAAGAATAAAGAAAACTCAAATGTATCTATTATACGCCTTGATTAAGTTAATTCTCGTAGTTTATCAGTACATTAGTATCTAAATTACTTTGTACAGTATGAGATTTCCTTATCGTTTTATTGTTTCGGATAAGATTATTTATTAATAAATATAAGTCAAATAACGAACACTGTTTAATGGAACTTAATTATAATGGAATGACCCCTAAATTACAAAAAAATCCTTAACTACCTGAATGGATATATCCACCCAAAACGTTTAAACTATGCTCTTTTTATGTTTTCCCCACTTCTAGTTCCCTCATTAAAAACGAAAAAACTGCTTTACTATCATTTCCCAGTTTCCAACAGATAACGTGTAACGAAAACGGCGACAGTATTCACTCGATCATGACCTTCATTTTAGGACAGCGGTTGATCAAGAACCTGGTAGAACATACATACATATATTTGTAAGCTTCAAAACTTAAACCTTATTGTTCGACAACAATAACATTACCATAGTTTTCATAATGGCTCCGGAAACTATATTTTATATCATTACTACGTGGGTCGTTCTATTTTCAAAATAAACGTAGTTTATCAAAATGTTTCAAAAGTTTAAAATTCTATAAATTGTTTGTAAGAAGTAAGAAGTTTAAAAACACAGAATTTTCAAAAATTATACACTAATAACCGGGATTTTGTATGTGACTATGCAACCCGCAAAACTTAATTTTCAGGGTGCTTATGAAAAGACGCATTGTTATCGAATAACATAATTTAGCGTATTCTAACAATTCCCTAGTGTAGTAAAAAGCAAACATTCCTAAATGTGCAATACTGCTCAAGCCTTCATAGCAAAGTCTACAAACCAAACATATTTATACACAAACACATATAGGCCGATTCATGTTTAATCTTCATAACAATTAACAGAACACGTAAAAATAATGGGGGTTTCTCTCTATGAACTATTGTCCTAAAACGATTTCTTACTAGAATTTAAATGGCGTCAAAATAAAAATTTTTCAATATTTTTTCTTAATATCTCCTAAACAGAAATAGGTACAATTTCCAAATTTAGCAGGTGCACTACCTACCTTCTGAATTTTATTGTTTTACGCCCCTGATTAAATTCGATCAAATACTGTGTTTGTCCAGTTCTTTACCAAAAAAAAATATGTTAGCATTTTCGATTTTTGCACCTGTTATTAAGTTTTTGGCCAAATACTTGCCATTGTACGGTTGTGTTGCGGACACGTAAATTGCCTTGAACAACAAAAAATGAAGTGATTTCTGCAAATTAATTAAAATAACAGTGCCAAGAACGTTTTCAGTTGAAGAATGTACCGATATTGATTATGTTTATGGATTCTGTGATGACAATTTCAACGTAGTAATTGAAGAGCACCAAGCACGTTTGCACAAGTGTTTGTAGACGTACATCGTCGGTTTTCGAGATCGAACTCTTAATTCTTTGAATCAAGACAAAACATTTAAAAAATTCAGATTTTGGCGTCATTTATCTCTTTTAAGAAAGAGTTTTAGGGCAATAGTGCATAGGGTAAATCCTCAATATTTTCATGTGTTCTGTCGATCCCTGAAGTTATCAATATTAAACCTGAATCACCATGTATATAATACATTTAATAAAATTATACTACATTGCAAAGTGCTTATTTATATTAGAGCTTGGTTTCTATTGTTCATAATTGTAGCGCCCATTATCGTTTGTTTGCGTAGTGTTCTGGAATGTTATTTTTACGGTAGTTCAAAAATATTTAGTCTGTTAAAAATCTAGTTCTTAATCGTTACTAAATGTCACAATTTTTGAAAACTCTTGAAAATCCCCTTTATCTGTTGGTCGTTATACATATAAATAAATCTTGTTGGTATCAAATTTGTATTATTAATATTTTACTCAGAGACTATAAAGTATCCTTTTAAATAACTATGAATAATGAAATAGCTTAGATAACAAACCTCGGCCAGGTCACCATTGGATGAAGTTAATAGGATAATGGCGATAATAGTGTAGTAGCCGTTTCGATGGTTTTAATAACACAAGTTAAAGTTAAAGTTAAATGGTGCAAATTTACCTTTTTTGGAAAATGCTTTTAACTCTTGTATTTATCTCTAATTCTCTGTTAATTTGCTTTTTAAACTTTACAAAAATAATCAAACATAAATATGCACTCTAACCAAGTACAAAGATTTGAATTTGAAATAAGCAAATCTGGAGTTTCTCCACTCAACATTCCCGTATACATAATATACGAGGGGTGGCTATAAAATAACGAGACTGATGCTTCCACAGAAGAAGTACACATGCGCCAAACGACCGATAGCTGTGTAGCCTGATACCTTCTATTTCGAATACGGCGCCCCCGGTGTCTGTAAACAGATTAATCTGGCCGTGGCATTCGTTGTATAAGAGCTGTTGTTTTGTTTTGCCGGAAAAATGATAAGTGTTGTAATAGAGCAACGAATCGTCGTAAAATTTCACATGAAACTTGGAAAAAACGCTACTGAAACTTGTCTTTTATTAAAAGAAGTGTAAGGCAATGCGCGAGTTTCTAAGTGGTTTAAGCGTTTCCAAGATGACCGAGAAGGCGTTGAAGATGATTCATGCCCGGGTCGCCCTTTCAATTAAAAAAACGAATGAAAATATTCAAACCGTTTGTAATCAGATTCGATCTGACGTTCGGTTAACTATTCGTGCGATTTTTCGATATTCATGGGATTGTGTACCTTCACTGGGTTCCAGAAGGCTAAATTATTGATCATTGGCTCAACTCCGTTTTCCCATGCATTAAAAGGAACACGATTTCAGTCCGGTGAGGCTGTGAAAAAAAAGCGGTATGCGTCATGAAGCTCACAGAGGAAGACCTCCAACACTGTTTCGAACAAAGGACAATCCATATGGAGCGTTGTGAGGATAGAGAAGGGGTGTATATTGAAGGTGATAATAACTAACAATGTATAAATTCAAAACAAAATGTTTTGCAGAAATAGTCTTGTTATTCTATAGCTACACCTCGTATACCATACAAGTACTAGCGGATTTACATAATTACATCGTAAAACTCTATACACAATGCAAAAATGAAACTGAAATTTTTTGATTTCATGTTGTACTTGCCCTTCGACACTCTAATTCTACTCTAAAACAAAAAATACAATAATTCTTGTTTAATACATATTTAATAGTAATTTAAGATACCTGCAAATATTAATGTAGGTGTCCAATCCGTTGTATTTATAGACCAATAAAATGAGTAAAGATGTGAGAATTGAAACAAAAAAAATTATCTCGGCTTTTATAAAGTGGCAAATGAAGCTGTTTCGTTATTGGGTACTCAAAAGACTCACTTTGTTTAAGTTGATTCTGGTTCTTATGATAAACCATACCATCAAAAACATATCTCTTTTGTCCATCTACCCTAGTGAACGTGCCTTATTGACAGTAAACCATGAAAAGTTTTTCTTGTGAATTATGAATGTTAGTTTGAGCACCTGATTTGAGCACCTGAGCATTGATTTTTATTCATTCATTTGTTATAAAATGTACGAAAAAAGAATCAGTTGTTTGCGGATGTTTTGTGTTAATAATCCCGACCATTTCTGCCACATGTGTTAAATTTTGTCAAGAAAAGCAAAGCGGAAATATAAATGATTTCGTAGAACAAGACCATCACGCATATTTTGGGGAAAAATTGGGAATAGAAAGGGTATGAACCGACACAAAAGGCGCTCCAGGAGTTATCCAAACATAAAATCAGCTGACCCATCTACGCTTCATAGTGAAAATATACCTATACCATATTTTCTGCCTTGTCGGACATTGACAGTGAAAATGTTCAAATATGAGATACTCAGAGTAAAAACAAGTTCAAAAGGTGCGAATTCTTACAGAATTCTAATTTCAACCAACTTCAAAACTGTAACATAGTGATTCTCTACTTTCGTTATTATATCTTAAATTAGCTAAGAAAAATTATTATAAAAATGACTCCTTATGTCATAATATGGATATTTTGGCATTTGGTCCTACCGCGAACAGGTGATCAGATCAAAAAATTTACCAGAGATTTGTAACCAGTAAATAATTCCGTAGAAGATGACACCACTTTCAGATTTCTAAACCCTGTAACATCATGCAACATACAGACACACAAGCATCCAGACGAACCAATTAACCAACTTTTTGAAGTTGGTTGAAAATCAGATGATCTTTTACCAAGACTTAAAGAAACACAGAGTCTTTAGCCTGTCGTGTCAATGACATCTTATAGAACTAACATCAAGATATTCTTCCTTACTTTACTGAAGAAAATGATATTGTATGTTGTAGACGTATTCCTGCGCCTTTAAGTTAATGCGATGTCTAGTATATTGGCTTTTAGATTGGCAACTTTTCGTAGATAGCTCAAAAAGAAGTTTGAAATGCGTCATTCAACGAAACTTAACGAAGAATATGAAAACATTAAACTCGGTTTATAGAAAATTTCATTCGTTCAACATCGGTAGTAAGTATACGTTCAACAAAGGTACATTTCTTATTGAGATAGCAATCTGGTTACAATAACTAGGACAAAAGTTTATCGAAATTTAGTTATTTTAGGATAGCATCTTGGATTTTTACATTAGACTAAATCTTATATAGACAGAAAGCTTGTCAAAAAACCTTTTGACCAGTACCATAATACATGGGTTGTTTGCCATTTGAAAATAAATGGGTTTTTGATATTTTTAATTTTAAAAAATTGCAGTAGAAACATTAGACTGAGCCAGTTGTTGAGTAAATACCTAAAATATGCGGTAAACTTATCAGCAAGAATTTGAAAGGCACGAATTTTTGAACAGACCTCTGCATTTCGAAATTCTGGCAAAAAAGCCGTCACAAATCAAAATGGACAACAGATAGGTAAAAACGTCCTATATAAGAGTGATAAATAATTTAGCATATAATCAAAAAGTAAAAACAAACTGGGTAGATTCAATTTAATAAAACACAACTTTAGGGTTTTTATAATATTGGGACACCGTGTGCATAAACTGCAATATATTTAAAATGTGCAGCAGAAGCGCAGCTATAATCTGCAAAAAGTTAATATCTCTAATAATAAACATGTTATGGAGCTTGTTGGGAACGTTGGAACATCTATATATATATATATATATATATATATATATATATATATATATATATATATATATATATATATATATATATACAGGTGTCCTAATTTGAACGCTTTGCTGTTTGTCTTTATATCTCTATAAATCGTGTTTCATGCGAGATAGAAACATCAAAATCGGTACAGTAGTATATCTTACTACTACAAAAAAGTGTTTAAAAGTTCAATATTAAATCTTATTAGATTTCAAAATGGCAGCCATTTAAAGATTTTAATGTCAAATTGCATGAAAACTGTTACAAATTTCGAAATAATACACATTACACAAAAAATGTTAAATTTAAAGAAAAATCAAACGACACCTCAATTTTAAAAATCGTGCATAAAATATCGGAGATATGGATTATTTACTGAATAACACGTATTTAACAATGCATAATTGTATTTCAGAAAAAAATTATAATAATTATTAGCATATTCTAGCCTTATAAATGATGTAAAGCATTAAACACTCCAAAATGAAACTAAAAAAGTACAAAATTAGGTTATTATTTACAATATTGATAAATTAAATTACAACTTAATGTATTATTCCAGTGACTAACTTTTTCGGTTTACATTACAATAAATGCTCTATGTGCCTTCCATTTTCTCTGATACAAGCATCAACTCGACGGGTTATGGACTGCCGGACTCTTTCTAAAATGCCGCAAGTATTCCTGATGGTTTCACAAACATCAATGATACGCCGTAGAAGACCACCTCTTGTGTCAATTGGTCTGTCATATACTAAAGATTTTAAATGACCCCATACGTAAAAATCAATCGGATTTAACCCTGGCGACCGAGGGGGCCATGATATTGGTCCTCCTCTGCCTATCCATTGTCGTCCATAAGTTTCATCTAGGAACTGTCTTACATTTAACCGAAAATGTGGAGGAGCTCCATCATGCATGAACCACATATTGCCTCTCACGGCAAAAGGTACATCTTGTAAAAACTCGGGCAAATTATTTTCCAGGAACGCTCTGTAAGCATCGCCATTAAGTCTGTCAAGTAACAAATAGACCAATCAAACAGTCTGCTACAATACCGACTCAAACGTTTATCTTGAACTGTTGCTGATGTCTCCCTTGGTGAGTTGTGTGAGGGTTTTCATACGCCCATTGATGGTTGTTGTGGAGATTTACAATTCCATCTCTATTAAATGAGGCTTCATCAGTAAACAAGATTGACTGTAAGAAGAAGGGGTTGTTAATCTCTTGGTATAGCCATAGGCAAAATTGCAATCTTAGTCGAAAGTCAGCAGGACCGAGAGCTTGTACACGCTGTAGGTGGTAAGGGTACAACAATTGTTCGTGCAGAACTCACCACACTGTCACGTGATCAACGTTAAGAATTGATCCTAACTGCCTGGTACTCACACCTGGATTTTCCTCCACTCGTTGTATGATGTTTTCTTCCAAATTAGGAGTCTTAACTTGTCTTTGGACTCCTCCATCTCTAGTAGAGGGAAATAACGTACCATTCTCCCCAAGTCGTCGATAGACAGCAGCAAATGTTGAGTGGTACGGTTGTTGTCGATCAGGGAAACGTTCTTGATAAAGTCGGGATGCTAAATGACTATTGCCGTTAGCTTTACCGTAAATGAAAATCATGTCTGCTTAATGACTATAGGGATATCCAGCCACTTTAAAATATACAAATAATAAGTTATTAAAATACAATTTTAATTAATTAAGCAAGTTCTGACTAATAAGGACCTTATAAGCACGATTGTAAAACAATTAACAATTACTGTCAAAAGTTTGATTTGAAAAAGCTGACTTAATTGTTGGTTAGTATCAGACGTTCTATTGTTAACAGCTGATATTGCTAAAACATATCAATACATTAAAACATTTTCAGCTTAACAATTTGTACTGATGTGATGTGTCAGCATTATGAAATATTCAGTAAATCATCCATATCTCCGTTATTTTTAAAATTGAGGTGTCGTTTGATTTTTATTTAAATTTAACATTTTTTGTGCAATGTGTATTTTTTCGAAATTTGTAACAGTTTTCATGCAATTTGACATTAAAATTTTTAAATGGCTGCCATTTTGAAATGTAATAAGATTTAATATTGATCTTTTAAACACTCTTTTGTAGTAGTAAGATACACTACTGTACCGATTTTGATGTTTCTATCTCGTATTAAACACGATTTATAGAGATTTTTGTAAAAAACACAAACAGAAAGACAGACAGCAAACCGTTCAAATTAGGACCCATGATTATAGGAACTTTATTTTTTATTTTTGTATAAATAATCAGCAACCGTTCAAATTAGGACCCATGATTATAGGAACTTTTTTTTTTATTTTTGTATAAATAATCAGCTCCATAAGTTTGTTGAAGTATTTCAGAATCACCCTGTATATATATATATATATATATATATATATATATATATATATATATATATATATATATATATATATATATATATATATATATATGTGTACAGGGTGTGACGCGAAGAGTTTTGATTAAAAGTAATGGCGGATACAGTTCTGTTAAAAATCTGAAATTACGAAGCTGTAGGTTTTGGATGACGCTGAGTTCAAATATAATATTGTCCCGAATGTGGCACTTCCGGTTATACCGGAAGTAGACGTCAACTTTGTTATTTTAAATGGAACCTAATATTTTTTATTTTATTTTCGAATTCTACATAAAATTCTTGATAAAATTTGTGCACAATGTCCTATACCAAAAATGAAGTATTTTCGAGATATTTCGATTTTTTTTTAAATTTTGAAAAACCCTAATCCACATTGAATAACGATATCTCCATTAATAACCAAGCTAGTGACGTGAAATTGGAACCAATAAACAACAAGCGCTTGCCCGTTAACCCCATATATCCATCTCATGGATATTTCATACAGGGTGTTTTAAACTTAGCCGCCAACATGCACAATTTAAGTCATTTATGAGTTGCTTACTTTAAATAGAACACCCTGTATTTTATTACATTTTTCGCTGTATTTTTTTAAGCCAATTCGTTTGGTATCAATATTCCCTATACCTACATCCAACCACTTTTGAGATATTTCATTATCTTAGTTAAAACATAACAACACTTAATTATTACAACATTAGTAAAGGGTAGGTCATGATTTACATTATTTAAGGTGATATTTTGTTATTTTTTCATAAGTTATTAATTCTGAAAACTAACCGATAGCCTGAAAGGATTATAAAATCATTAAAAACGTTGGCTAGGTATTTTGTATTAATTTAATTAGATAACTTACAAACAAAAATAACTAAATGTAATATTAAACAAATAAAGTTTTATAATAAGTGTTCAAAATTAGCACCATCTACTTCTAAACATTTATGAATCCTTTTCATTAAGTTATGTCTTGTAATGCTGGAAATATGGTCGGGTGTAAGAGAATTGAAAGCAAATAGAACTCTCTGCATCTCATATCTTTCTTTGTCGTAACAGGTTTGGAAAATACCTGATTTTTAATGCAACCCAAAATATCAAAATCTAGAGGAGCCAGATCAGGAGAACGAGCTGGCCAACGAAACGGACCCTCATTGGCAATCCATTTATCATCAAACATGTCGTAAAGATGCTGAGCAACAGGCCCAAAGTTATGAGGAGGTGCTCCATCTTGCTGATACCAAGCTGAAGCCGCCTCTCCATTTCTTAAAGTATGTAACGCCGGCCGTATGGCTTCTTCTAAAATGTGACAATATCTTATACCATTTCAATTTTCATCATAAAGTTTTAATGCTAAAATTGTATCGTCTTTTATTGCACAAAAAATAACTATCCAACTATCTTGGAAATAACGTTCTCTACTAACGTATGGTTTTCATTAGACCAAAAATGGGAATTATGTCGATTAAATAATCCATTTTTGCTAAACTTTGCTTCATCACACCATATAACTTTTGTTATGAAGTTTTCATCTCTTGGGTCTTCATTAAAAACCATTCACAGAATTATACCCTTCGAGGAAGATCACCTAATTGTAAGTGTTCACCAAATGATATGGAAATGGTTTCCATTTGTGTTTTTTTAAAATGCGATGAATTGTTCTCGTCGAGAAAGTAAGATCTCTCTCACAATCTCTAATGAAGGTATTTGGAGAGGCCGTAAAATAACCCAAAACATTAATTTCGTTTATGTCACTGTCCACTAGTGGTTTATTTTTATTAATTTTTGTCTTAAATTGACCAAACTGACGGCAGTTTTTAAGCAATCTTCTTACAATATCACCAGTTTCATTTGGTCGATTTGGATATCTTTCAGCAAAAACACAAGTCCGTTCAACAGTTCTATTACACTCGCCGTAAATAATAATAAGATTTAAAAAATCATCATTAGTAAATCCTACATTTGCCATTATTTACTGTGAAATACAAACTGGTAAAGAAAACTGTCAAAACAACATAAACAATTAACGTTCTAACTATCATACCTTTGACAGCCATGGCCTACCCTTTACTAATGTTGAAATAATTAAGTGTTTTAACTAAGATAATGAAATATCTCAAAAGTGGTTGGATTTAGGTATAGGGAATACCGATACCAAACTAATTGGCTTAAAAAATACAGCGGAAAATGTAATAAAATACAGGGTGTTCTATTTAAAGTAAGCAACTTATAAATGATTTAAATTGTGCATGTTGGCGGATAAGTTTAAAACACCCTGTATGAAATATCAATAAGATGGATATATGGAGTTAACGGGAGAGCGCTTGTTGTTTATTGCTTACAATTTCACGTCACTAGCTTCGTTATTAATGGAGATATCGTTATTCAATGTGGACTAGGATTTTTTCAAAATTTAAAAAAAAATCGAAATATCTCGAAAATACTTTTTGGTATGGGACATTGTGCACAAATTTTATCTAGAATTTCATGTAGAATTCGAAAATAAAATAAAAAATATTAGGTTCTATTTAAAATAACAAAGTTGACGTCTACTTCCGGTATAACCGGAAGTGCCACATTCAGGACAATATTATATTTGAACGTCATCCAAAACCTACAGCTTCCTAAGTTTTAACATAACTGTATCCGCCATTACTTTTAATCAAAACTCTTCGCGCCACACCCTGTATATATATTTAAACTGTTTAAAATGTTTGGTAACTAGACACAACATACGTTTTGCCTTAAAACTGAATGCAATGTCTACCTTCAGCTCGAATTTTTGGGTTTGTAGAGAAGGTTAACATTGCTACGAAGAGTTGTATTATCGTTATTTAAATTGAAAGAGCAATATTCACTTGAAGAAAGAATTAAAAGGATTTTTGTTCTTTACAGATGAAGCTACATTTGACAATAGCGGATTAGCTAACCGGCTTTCATTATTATGATATCGAGAACGAAAACAAACATTTCCAACTTTGCATCCCTAGAAACGGTAAATGTATCTAGGCTTTTAGAGGGCACAAAAAAAGTGTTTTAAACTTTGAACTTTTTTGAAAACGTTCCTGTAAATCATGTTACTTCAGTTAGATGGAGATGTTTTCAATAATCTACGACTTTATAATACTGCAACCTAGCACTCGTAACGACATTAAAATGAGAATCAACGCTGTTTTCTATACTTGGAAATGTTACGAACTCCTTTGAAAAAACAATTAGACTCTGCGTTTAATACGATAATGGATATCATAATAGTGTTGTTTTTGTAGTTACTGTAGCTTATCAATGGTTGATTTATTTCTTAATTAAACTTGTTTTTTTTAATTAATGCAACAATAGTTAAATTGAATTATTAAACACTTAGTCTACTATTGAAACGTGAGTTATTTAACCAAATTCTAGCAATATCTATAAATTTATAAGATTTGGGCATAGGACATGTTTGATTAACCATAACACAGCTGTTTTAACCTTCCTTTACAAACCCAAAAATCAAGTTGAAACACCGCACTAAACAAATACAACATATGTTGTTCTTAAGTCACACGTCACCTTACATTCTAATTTGCACAACTTTTGAATTACGAGTTATTTAAATATCTCCAAAACCATAATTTACAGTATCCATACTTCATATAATTTTGAAGTCGCAAAATTGTATGAACAGTGTGAATCATAATAGATTACGCTTGAAATATAAATTATTTTACTAAACATTTGCTATATCTGGAAAATTATAAGATTTGGGCATAAGATATGCTTAAGAAAATTAATGCAAAACATTACAAAAGTAATGAATATAACTTTCACGATTATCACTCATAATTAAAATATGTACCTTTTTTCTGTTTATTAATTTTTTTTTTAAATTTAATGCTTCAATCGTTTTCAATAAATGATAATTAATTACGATGTCATGTATTTATTTGACATCATAATTATTTTTTTTTAACTATTAGCATTTAGTTTAAAGCAAAAAATTAGGGAGAATCTAAATCTAAATATTCTTGTTGTTGTGTGGTGAATAACGTGAAACAGATGTGATACTTTCGAAAAGTATCAAGTGATATTACTAAAGGATTAAGATGCTAATTAGAAGAAACAAACTTCCGGATTTTTTAAAGAAGTAGTAAAAGCGTGCGATTCACACACTGAAGTAGGTACTCACTTCAACTTGGTTATTGATCACCTACCTACAACAAAGTGTAACAAAATATATAAACTTTAACTCTGATCACTTGGCAGTTGTGTTATTTACACTTTAGTACAGTAGTAGCTTTAGGATTTGTGTAGAAATTGTACAATAGCTGTTTTCGTAAAAAGGTCGAGAAGGATAAAGTTGTTTTATTAATACGAAAGTATTCAAAGGAGAATTATTTATGTGTCTCCACCATAAGCGTACATGTTAAAATACTTAGTAAAGCAGAATAAATACGAACTGAAAGTGAAAATTAGGACAGCACTTTAGAGAGTCACTACCAGGCCATATTTTTATATGACATTCAAAATAAATGCGCAAACTCTGCGAGCATTATTTTATTATCTTTTGGTATTATCTACTATAATTATCTACACGTATAAATAATTCACATAAAAGGAGAACATAATTTCTTAATAAAGTTTGCGTATGAAATTTTATCTTCGCCTAAATGTGAACCTGTTAACTAAATTATAAGTTCACAAAAGTAAATTTCCAACCTAATATTAATTTGATGTAAACTTTGCAGCAAAAGCGAAAGTAAGATTTTATTTTTCAATAAGTCCCCTTATTTACATTCCAATTTCTTGTAAATCTTTATAGGTGCATGATCGAATAATGACACAAGCAAATAGAATAGATAGTAATGATTATTTCAGAGTACTGTGTATTTATTCATTTTTTGCAAGAACTTACTTTGATAAGGGTATTGATATGAAAATTTCGCATTACTGATTAATAATCACATAATCTCAATACTTAAACATTTTTTAATGAAGAAAAAGTCTTTGATCGTATCTACTTTTGTAATGAATGCTAAAATATGCAATAGAATTATATTTACGGGTCAGAAATTTGTGTGAAATACAAATACGTCTATAGTTCCGGACATATTAGATGAAATAAAAGTACACTACAATTTTACGTTGTATTCTAAAAAGGAGAAAGGATCTTATTACGCCTAACTAAGGATTTATTTTTATCTACAATGTAAACCACAATATACAAGTTTGCAAATGAAATAATATATTTGTTTTTAATTTTTAAACGTCGAAAACTCCATTTCAATTTAATAGGTGCAACGCAATACCTCTTCCCTAAGAGATTTCCGAAGGACACTAGTAATTTTTGTCCTAATATTGTGTCAACAACTACAAATATACGACGTATATACGCAATGTCCCCATTTTAAAATATATATGGCAATATCATAAGCTATTTTGAAACGTATAAAAATTTTGAAGATGAGGCGTAATAGCTCGAGTGCGCAATTTCGTTTTTATTTATTACAATTAGTGCAAATATTGCTACCAAGTTAACCCATAAACATTGTTATTACATTTAAAATATTGGCCACCACGTTTCGTGTCTATGTTTGAAGGGTACAAGTAGCATATTTTCCCTTTTTGGTTTATTTTTAGCTTTAGTGGGAATATTAAATGTTGAAAGTTTAAAGTAAAATTTCATAGCTTCCTTCACTTCCCATTGCAATGGGTGGCTTTATCATCTTTGCATCATGGGTGGAGTAACAAATACGTCCGAGAGTTACCTAATCAACAGTTATCTTGACGTGTTGTATTCTCACGAAAATCTGGCTGTTATATAAACATATAAAAGCATGAGTATACTCAATGTTATTAGATGTGCCTCATGATGAAGGTCATTTTGTGCTAGAGAATGATGATCAGTCCATAGTTGCAATCCTAACTTAATCGAGTATTTCCAAATCAACCTTTTCAGTACATTCCACTACTATGTTGGATATTATTGGGTTATGTACAATCCTTCTATGCTGATTACTCTGGTTACATCATACTGATGCAAATACCGATTATAATCAATTTTGTGCAGACTTTTTAACTATCTTAACGTAACCATCATTATCCGAAATGATTTACGCTACACATTACCAGATATACTCATTTGAAAGCAAAACGTCTAAATATATTTAAAATATATAAATGTATAGAACACGTGATATTTTTGACCCCAAGTAGTTTTAGCCTTTACTAAATTAAATAAAGGTACCACAGGTCTACCTGGTGTAACGCCATGTGATGATAATTTTGACCCAACTCTACAAAATCATTTACTTTGTACTACTTTAGAACTTATTATCTATCACACGCACGCACACACGCACACGCACACGCACACCCACACGCACACGCACACACACACACACACACACATATATATATATATATATATATATATATATATATATATATATATATATATATATATATATATATATATATATATATATATATATATATATATATATATATATAACCATTTCGAGAATCTCATCAGCCATTTTCCACTCTCCGTGTTCTGCTCCTGGTAACTCGACTTGAACTGAAGTCCTCGCTGAAGGTCGGCGATATTTGCATGCTGACTTTCTTGGCCCCGGTTATTGGTCGTTGTGCTGATACTCTCACTTTCACTTCTACTTTCTCCTTTTCTTCTCCTTTCTCTAACTGATTTCTCCTTCCTCTTTTGTTCGTGACTACATGTTTCCTAAAAATAAGCTTCCAGGTCGATGGTAATCTTGGAGTGTCGTCTCGTGAATTCAAATTATGTGGTCGTTTTTCGATCTGGATAGCTTCTGTGATAATCCAGTGTCACAGCTACTGTATGTTCTATATGTTCTATTATCCTTGTGTTGTCGAAATCTATCTCGTGTGAGATCTCCTATACATGTTGGGCCAGCGAAGATGTTTTCTGGTCTTTTAGAGCTGCGCTGCGATGTTCCTCCCTTCTCACATTGATGCGTCTGCTTGTTTGACCTATTTTTCCTATTTTGACTTATTGACCTATTGTTCGTGAACAATCTCGGCATGGAATATCGTACACTACTTGATTTTCAAGTTCTGTTTTAGTTTTCGGATTTTGCAGCACATTGGATAACTTTTTTTGGTTGTGAAGATGGTTTTGATGTTATGTCTTCAAAGGATCTTTCCGATTCTGTCTGTCGTGCCTTGTACATATGGTAGACAGGAGTTAGTTACTGGTACTTTTGTATCTCCATCTTTTGGTTGTGTTGGTTTTCTGCCTTGTTTTGTAGAATCCATTCTGTAGTAACGCCGTTCTGACGTTAACAGTTTCTTGGTGCATGTTGGCTCGTCTGTTAGCCGTTTAGATCTTGTTATCAGTGTCTTTACCACTTATAGTAACTGCGCTGGGTGATGGTGCGATTAGAATTCAGGTACCTGTTGGTATGTGTACTCTTCCGGTATACAGTGTGTCCCAATGTTCCTCTATCCTTTTTATACACCGGTACCTCTAGGAATGGCAGTTTATTATCCTTTTCCACTTCCACGGTGAACACAATCTTGTGAATGGTGTTGAGATGTTCTAGGAATGCGGCCAGACTTTCTTTTCCGTGTGCTCAAATCACAAATGTGTCATCCACGTATCGTAGCCAGAGTTTTGGTTTGTAAGGTGTTGACTATCCTTTGGTATCTTGCTGTCCATAATCTACTTCCTTGTGGCTTTCTCCAGATATGTTGTTATTGGTGCGTATGTTGTCTCTGTTAGTAGTCCCCTTATTTTGTTGTCGTATTCTACTTTGTCTAACATGACGGTTGTTTTTCCTTTGTCGGCCGGGAGTACCATGATCTCGGTATTCCGTCTCAGGTTTAATAGAGTACGTTGATCCTCTCGTCAGCTTTCGGTTGGGTGGCTTATCTGAGTACCCTCGATACATCTTGGCGGATTAATTCTGCTGCGTCCGTTTGTAGTTTGGCGATTGCCTCCTCTATGCTGCATATAATTTTTTCCGTGGGAATCTCCAAAACAAATCAGAAAACCAACACAACTAAAAGATAGCGATACAAACGTACCAGTAGCCAAACCATGTCTACCATATGTACGAGACACGACAAAACAGAATCGGAAAATCTTTCGAAGACATACACTCAAAACCATCTTCACAACTAACAAAAAGTTATCCAACGTGTTACAAAAACCGAAAACCAGGATAGAAGGTCTAGGAGTGCACAAGATTCCATAATGAGACTTTTCACGAACATACATAGGTAAAACAAACTGACGGATCAATGTGAGGAGGGAATATCGTCACGCAGCACAAAACACCAGAAAACATCTTCACCGGCCTAACATGTAAAGGAGACACCTCACGAGTAGATTTCGACAACACAAGGATAATAGCCAACATAGATACACAAACACACAAACACACAAATACACAAACACATAAACACACAAATATACAAACACACAAACACACAATCACACAAACACACAAACACACAAACACACAAACACACAAACACAAACACACAAACACACAAACACACAAACACACAAACACCCAAACACACACACACACACACACAACACACACACACACAGACAAACACACAAACACACAAAACACACAACACACAAACAACACACAACACAAACACACAAACAAAACACACAAACACACAACACACAAACACAACACACAACACACAGCACACACAAACACAAACACACAAACACAAACACACAAACACACAAACACACACACACAACACACAAACACACAACACACAACACACAGACACACAAACACACAACACAAAACACACAACAACAAACACACACAAACACACAACACACAACAACACAAACACACACAAACACAACACACAACACAAACACACACAACACACAAACACACAACACACACACAACACACAAACACACAAACACACAAACACAACACACACACACAAACACAACAAACACACAAACACACAAACACACAACACACAACACACAACACACAACACACAAACACACAAACACACAACACACAAACACACAACACACAACACACAACACACAAGACACACAGAACACACAAACACAGACACACAGACACACAGAACACAACAAACACACAGACACAGACACAAACACACAAACACAAACACGACACACAACACACAGACACAAGACACACAAACACAGACACACAGACACAGACACACAGACACACAGACACACACAAGACACACAGACACACAGACACACAGACACACAGACACAGACACACGACACACAGACAACAGACACACAGACACACAGACACACAGACACACAGACACAAGACACACAGACACAGACACAGACACACAGACACACAGACACACAGACACACACAGACACAACAGACACACAACAGACACACAGACACAACAGACACACAGACACACACAGACACACAGACACACAGACACACAGACACACAGACAACACAGACACACAGACACACAGACACAGACACAAGACACACAGACACACAGACACAGACACAGACACACAAGACACAGACACAGACACACAGACACACAGACACACAGACACACAGACACACAGACACACAGACACACAGACACACACAGACACACAGACACAACAGCACAACACAGACACACAGACACACAGACACACGACACAGCAAGACACACACACAGCACACAGCACACAAACAGCACAAACACACAAACACACAAACACACAGACACACAAACACACAAACACACAAACACACAAACACAAAACACACAAACACACAAACACACAAACACACAAACACACAAACACACAAACACACAAACACACAAACACACAAACACACAAACACACAAACACACAAACACACAAACACACAAACACACAAACACACAAACATACAAACACAAATACACAACCACACAAACACAGACATAGAAACACAAACACACCAATATACAAATATACAAACACACAAACAGTCCAACAATATACTGTGCTAGTTTAACTATAGAATTTCACAATAAAGGTTTCACCCTTAGTTAGATTTCTTCAAATTGAATAACTTAAACTTAAAATGAATAGAAAACTCAGGGTATGCAGAAAAGTCCATAAAGAACTTTGTTCTAGATCTCCATAAGGTAAATAATTTTCAAAATCATACTACCGAATCAGTAGAGTTAAAGCAACCCGATCTCCTTAGCATTAGGGAAGTAATGGGTTCGATTCTAGTCTACCCCATGAGGTTTTTTCAGTTGCTCTCTTCTTGGGGATAGCCTTTTCCTTTTCCTAAATCATACAAAATGTGCCGTTTTAAAAGTACTATCATAACCTTATTTACGAACCGTAAAAACTTGTCGTTAATAATAGCACAAAATAATGATAATAGATGTAGAATAATTGATGGAGCAACTTTCACTAATTTTCTAATTTGCTATTTATATTGTAAAATTATGTTATTTTTTTTGCTAATTAAACGACCAAGATGTGGTTAAACGTTATATTTGTTGTTGTATTAAATTATTTACACACTGATTTGAATTTACTCTCCATTTTAAATTAAGCGTATATCTACTTGCAATGTAGCATCATTATAAAAACTGAAGTAATAATACACATTAATTACATCAATTCGTACTACATGGAATATTTATATATATATATATATATATATATATATATATATATATATATATATATATATATATTCGTACAATAGTTCCACTTTTCTTTACGATACTCTCTAAAACCTGTGTTTAACCTTGTAGATTACAGTAAAACCATTTATGTGTAAAAAAATATTTTAAACTATTCGGTTGTGAGCTAGAATTATGTGAACAAATAGTTCACAAACAAGCAAACCTAGAGATTTGAGCAATATAATGTTTTTAAAGCTATTATTTAATTCAAATGCAGTAATTCCTTAGATTATTTTAACTTAATATTTTGGCAATTGATAATTAATTTAAGTACCCCGCAGCAATTTCACATTAACTTAATTGCTGTGTAGCCTACAACTCAATAATGTATTAAGTTGAGTGTGGGTGCGTAAATTAGTTACTACTGATGGTAAAATTTCCAGATCTCATACAACGTATCTTAGAAATTGCTTACTAAATTTTATTAGTTTATGTAAAGAGAAAGTAAACATATTTTAATCTTCAAATAATAATAAATAATTGATTAAGACTAAAATGAAATAAAGTTACTCGTCGCCAAGCAAAATTATATTTTTCTTTACTTCTAGGAGCTTTTGCTATTTAAAAGAACGATTCCAAACAGCCTATAATTTACTTCAGTTTATGTTAATAAAAATTTCAAGCAAAACTTTCTGGAAAACAAATTGCTTTGTGAAATCAATAAGAAAAAAGTTTTCCCGGTTTACTTGTAAAACACCAATAAAGAGTGAAGTGTAATTTAATTATTTCCACCACTAAGTTTAAAATATATAGCGACATTTTAATAATTCAGTTCTAGTTTAAAAGAAAATAATTAAATGCTTTTAATACAACTTATAATTTGTATTATACCAGCTCTTGTTTAGTGTTTGATGACGTACATTGAATGTAGTAATAAGTGTGTAACTAACATTGTAAGGCAATAATTAATGATGCCATCATAAATGAGTTGTAACAATTATTCATTTTGCGTTATTAATACTCTATACCATTTGAATGTTTAAAGCAATTTGTTCTGGTCGGTAGTTATCTATGATATATAATATCTATCGATAATGCATTCATCCTTCACTACAACTTAATGACCAGTATAAGCACACCTATTAATAATGGGAATGATTTATCAAAAATTTATTTCCGAAACTGTACACACCTTTACATCATTACACTAACAGCCAATCATAAATTACGGTCTGTATATTTGAACGAACATTTGATTATCATCAGTTATAACATTTCTAAAAATTAGATCCCATTGTAAGTGTAACAATGACGTAAAACAAAAAGAGAAGGCTTCACAAAGAGCTGTTTAGACCGCCAACTAGGTTTACATTATGTACAAACTCTATTATTGATCGTATTCTTGGATTAAAACAACGACAAATGACATATACAGAGGGAAAGTAATTTTTGGAATATGTGTAAGGAAACGTTTATCGTTATTTATGTTCAAAAACGTGAGAGGTCTAATACTTGAATCAAACAAGGATATAGAGTTTCATTCTATTATCGCTCATCTACAGTGAACTCTCCGTATTGTGTAGTTTAGGTAGATTCTGATTAGTTTACAGAAATATTGCTGTTAATTTCTCCATATATGATACTCTTTGTTAATTATTAATAGTATTGTTTTGAGCGGCTAATGGATTATTATTTCTAAAATGTGTTAAAAACGCCTCTTTGAAGTGAATGTTAATCAAAACTATGGAAATAAGAATCTAACTATCCACGTTACTAAATTTATACTGAAATGCAAAATGTTTATACAGATATAAAAGGAATTCCCTGAAACGGGGTTCGAACTCACAGCCTTTTATTGTCCAGACACGTACGCTGCCAACTGCGCCACTGAGGGATTGGTGGCGAACCGATTCAAACCTCGTTATGATTGTGTTAAAATGTGCTAAATTATGGTATTAAATTGTCCATTCGAGGGAAGTCTATTTATGCCTGTGTAAAAAAATTTCCAATTAAGTATTGATACTTATGTATTTATTTTGTTATAATCTCCCGTGAAGTTTATTCCAATTTAAACACTAACATGTTTCTACTAAAAATGTAATATTTCACATCTCATTATATATCCACTTTTTTAGATTGAAACTATTATAAAGGTACTTACTTTGTATCTAAACAATCCACTGGAAATATTGCCATGATTCGGTTTCTCACCAATTTGTCCATAATAGACAATTACTTGATCATTTTAAATTGGACATCTAAATATTCCTTAATTCCGAATCATATTCTACTGAAATAAGAAGGAATGATAATTATCTGTCTTTATTAAAAATTAATGTAGATAACGTGTTGACGTGAGACTAAAATAAAGGTATTATTAGATATTTATGTATTATTTTTACACAATTTCTTATTTTCATTTCACATTATCTTTAGGAAAATTACTTTTAAATGGAGATTAATTTTTTGAATCGGTCACAGTGACTACTTCCGTTAAAACTGAAATCAGGCTTGACCAAAGGAGTTGATATTTTTGGTAGGTTACAATATACGAAGTACTCTTTAAGGGTATTCTAGATTGAGTAGGGCAGTATGGGTAATTTATCATAGGATATCATAGGAATTTCGTATAGAAAAACGTGAAAACCGCGGTTTCTTAAGAAGTTACTATCCCTTTAATATAACATATTATTATAATATGAAATCAAGTAGGAATGATAACAATTGCTGGTGAAAACTATTTTTGAACCAAGTGTATCAATACTAAACCACGTAATTCTGGTGACTTATTTAAATTACACTAAACCGGCTGTCCATGTTATTAACCAAACATATAGTTTTGTAATATGATCAAGTACGTTTTGCATTGGAAGAAAAGGAAAGTAATGTGTTTGGTTCCGTCCTCAATGGAGAAGGGGGCTGCTCGAGCTTTGCACACTTCTTCAGCCACAGCGATGGATTCACAGCAAACATATATACATCACGTGTATATATATTATATATATATATATATATATATATATATATATATATATATATATATATATATATATATGGGTGCGTTCAAGACAGAATCGGTAGGCATGGAGTTAGGGTTCTGAAGGGGAATATACGACTCCAGCACTCGCCAAAATAGCCACACATGATGTGTGTCTGCGCAGTGATCTTGCCGATATATGCGTATCAGGAAAACCCCTGATAAATCCGTATACAGGGTAGACGGTAACGGGGATCGGACCCATTACTTCCCGAATGCTAACAGATTATGTTAACAAGGGTCCAACTAGCTTGTTATGTTACGTGGTACTTATACGGTAGTTCTGTTACTGTGTTTTCAGCATAGTGCGGTGTGCTAGCATACCCTCTTTCAGCCCGTTCTTTGACATCGCTTGGTTTGAGAATGGGTTGACAACATCAGTGCTACTAAGCTATATCTCAGATTACGGATTTGATTTTCACAAAGGTTGCCGCCTGATAACGGATTTGCCCTTGCTAGTAGATATTGCATTCAGTAAATAGCTAGATTATTTATGACATGGTGTTTAACTGTTTCTCTGTCCACGTAACGGGTATATCCGTTGCTCTTTATTGAGATGCGGTTCTATCAGCTTTACTAATTTTCTGTGGTGACACCCTTCTTCATTATTGTCTTAGGTTCAGAACCGGACTAATCCTCTATACGTATTTATCTGCTACTTCTGAGTTTTCCAATTCGGTGGCAGTTAGTTCAATTGAACCTATTATGTCTACTTTGATGTTAAAGTTTAGATCAATCCTATACCCAATGTTGATCTTTCCGTGTGACAAAATTTCTGCAAGACAGGTTAAGCATTTCTAAGGGTACGCGGGACCCCAAGAGCGCGCATTGGACTATTTAACTAAAATAGAAAATCATATTAACCGCCTTCACAGATTCAATTTGATGCAAGTAATGTGAGGTTGTGAATATGTGGTATCCGCTTCACTGTAACTTTCGCGCCTTCTAGAATAAGCTTATCTGGTGGTCCTACCACGAAAATATAAGTTGTTGCAGGCGAATTAGTAAAATTGAGTAATTAGGTAAGCGATAGTGTATTTTTTATTTGATTTATATTAAATTAAAACCTCAAGAGTGCGCAATGCTTGGAAACATTGTATTTTATTAATGAGTACTATTTTCATGAAATGCTTTGTAGATCCATAGACAAGTATGACTAAGTATCAGCAAGCAAGTGAGAGAAAGCTAATATTTACAGAAGAAAGCATGCGAGACATTTAAGCAAAATGACGTAGCAAATGAAGTATTTCTAACAAAATGTGATTTCCAAAATTGACATTACATAAACGTTTGAAAACAAGAACTATTCCATTATCTTTGGGGAAATACAAGAAAGTTTTTAACCAAGAACTGGCAAATTTTGTTAAAGGAATGGAGAAACGGTATCAGGGAATAACAATGTTGTAATCAATGGATGGTCACAAACCCAAGAAGGGTCATTGCGCAGAAGAAAACTGCTTCCTATATATTTAATCAAGAGTATATAAAGGTATTCAACTCTGATAAGGGCGCCAGATTATTTTCTACTACCCAAATATGGCCCTAAACGCAGAAATATTCAACGACAGTGACTCTGCTCTATTACAACCAATTGAAATTGAATTTCCTCAATGTAAAACAGTACGGAAGCTGGGATACTCTAAAGCCGGAAGATAATTTTGGCATGGCCTTTTCTAAAAAAACCTGGCGAATTTTTATTGAAGTAAGTGAAAGCGTCATTTAAACCAAAGCTTTAGATACACAAAGCAGTACGTTGGCATTGAGAAAATACGAGCTTTACCGACATTACAACCAATACAACATAGGCGACACAAAAGATTGAAATATTCACTAGCACTCCCTTTAAATGTGCTTTAAAAAGTATTGAGAAAGCGAAACATTAAAAGCCACTCGAGTGAAGAAAACCTTATCACATCCAAATTCAACAGTAAGTAAGGCTGATGATAATGCAGTCAAGAGATAGAACAATGCTATAAATGCTCTTTATGGTTGCACGAAATCTATTTCAATCATGCTGGAGTTAGGGAATGCGATATTTGAGAGACTGTTCATTTTAAGGGCCCCCCTGCGTGCACTTGGCTTCCAAGAGTGCATGTTTTCACGCGCACTCTTGGAATTATTATT
Source organism: Vesta saturnalis (assembly GCA_036346205.1). NCBI lineage: Eukaryota > Metazoa > Arthropoda > Insecta > Coleoptera > Lampyridae > Vesta > Vesta saturnalis. The sequence goes on along the minus strand of JARFJB010001940.1, from coordinate 396,054 downwards.
ATTTTTTATTACCAACATTTTCCTTATTCCAAGATTAAAATTTCTTTTTAGACATTCGTAGATTTTTTTACTAACTTTTGGGACACTTGACGCAATGTTTATTACTGTGAGTAATTTGGAAAAGGAAGTATCAGCTCAAGGTTTAAGATGTGATAGAATATCACGGAATACTACAATAGGTAATATTAAAGCAGATTCCAACAAACGACAGAATCCAGAATGGTAACCTGTGGAGGCCCATAGCAGATTACCGCTTATTTCAAACATCAAAAGGGGAGTTCTGATACCATGTACAACTCAACAACCACCTCATTTTAGCAAACCTCCACACTAATATTGCCTTCCAAAAATACATAAGCGGAACTTAAAGTTGATACAATGATATAGCTACCCACTGTGTAAATTCCAAATAGGGACGAAGTTTCTTCAGCAAGAATATGGAGTAGAGAAAAATTCATTGTTGTCTCTAATGATGAGCAACGGATATGTATTATCTGAGAGTGCGGAGTAAGAAACAAAAAAAAATTCTTGCCTCGCTAAACTCCTTCAACCAAACTACCGTTCGTATACTTACTAATCACAAACAAAATAATTACGGTGATTTCAACAGAAAAACATTCTTCATCTCCGAGTGTACTCGATGGAGTTCATCAGTTCTTCACAGTGAAAGAGGCCATAAAACACGTTTTGATAAAAAATGGTGCTCCTCACTACAATATAAACGCATATTCAATAGTTGTTATGGACAGCCATTTTGTCACCCGCATCCACAATCGTTCGCAACGAGAAGAGTAAGAAAGCAGGTTTTCCTTCTAATCATTTATTTTTAAATTCATTTTGTGATTTGTCTACAATAGGTACTATTTTTGATTCATTGTAAGTGTATACAAATATGTTAGTACTCCCAACTCACAACTCTGCCGTAAAGCCATCTGAGGGAATAACAAGAAAGAATATACAAAATGCTTAAGAAAGATGGCCAAAACTAATCAAAAGTTAAGCTCAAGAGCTAATGTGGTAACAGGCAATGAAAACCGGAAGCACGCAACATTAATCTTATGCATGCATGGCAGTTCGCGGCAGATGAGAACAGTAGAAATACGATTTAACTGATACAAATAAAATTTATAAATATTCTGTGAGAACATAAGAGTCGCCATTCCCATTTTTTTGAACCATTGAAGGGTGTTTACAAAATTTGGAGTTCTTGTATAAGTCAAGTTAGTAATTTTTTAGATGAAAATGACAGTTCTTAATGTCAAAATGCACTTGGGCACAATTTTGGTACACTTAATTTTATGGAATGGTGGATCAAGCGGCACCTCGTTAGAAACGTCTTAATACAATACCTAATTTTCAAAATAATTTTGTGAGTAGATATTAACTTCATGTGTTTTCCCATGCATTACAGAAGTTAGCAATTGCATTGCCATGGTGTTTCATAATTCCGATACTGGTAAGGACTGAGTAGACTAAGTATCCCAATAACTGCCAGTGGGCGTGTGAATCTTTAATATCGAACGAGTGTTAGTAACGAGAAATGGGCTAACGGAATTGAAGAAGAAGCACATCTTAGGAATACCTGGAATGTGCAATCGCCCATAGAAGAACTCGGAAATCATTGAATCGGTATTTTTCAAAATACCAGAAGCAAAAAAAGAAAGAAAAAGGTTAGAAGCAAGACCAAGAATATATGATAATGTACTGCAGGGCGGCAAAAGTACAGTGAACTAAGCCTTCCTCACACCTAACCGAGCTGGTAGCGTAGTGGTGATACGACCTGTTTAGCATTCGGGAGGTAATAGCTTCGATTCCCGCTACCGTCTACCTGATATGAGGTTTTATCAGGGGGTTTTCCTCATACACCTGTAGCGGCATGGTCACTGCGTATATGCACACCATGTGCGGCTACTTAGGCGAATGCTGGGGTAGTATTTTCCCCATCAGAACCCTAACCTCTTTCCTTCCGATCCTATCCTGACCACACCTATCTTTAATCCCATCATGCATATATACGTAATGTATGTATGTATGCTGGGAATCCATGATTGTGGCTAAAGGAGCTCGGAAAGCTCGAGCAGCTAGTCCTCCCCCTTGGGGAGCGAATGAAATACGTGGCCCTTTCCCTTTTTTTCCTCATACCTAATAAATAAAAAATGCCACTGCGAAATGTAACTATGTAAAATCACGGTTTCTGACAGCTAGAATCTCAAAAACAAATAATATACATAATGGCCGTATGTGACTCAGAGGAATCCAAACCAAAAGCAGAAAGTAGAGGTGCAAGAAAAATATCGACATAGTTTCAAAGAATACATATTTTATAATTGAACCGAGCGCCAGTATCTGTCGTTACAAGAGTAAAACAGCGATTAAATAAAATCATTTTGAACGCCAATAGAGAAATGATGACTATCGTCTGTTCTATCACCGACTTACGTATAAACAACACGTTTTTCGCTAAAGCCAATACACTACCCTTTTTAGAATGCAGATAACATACATCTATGAGGAATTGCATAGGCACAAGCAGAAACTTTCACCTAAAGCAAACCTTGGACCCTAGAACATTAAAGTCAGCAAATATGAGCAAGAATACAGAAATGGCAGCACCAAATGCAGTGGGAAAAACAAATACAGATAGGGATCAGAAAACAAAGAATAAAACACCTTGACCCGCGAGGAAGTTGAAACAAAATGGAGAGAAACAACCTGGGCCTGTTTGGAGTATACACCCTTAGGAAGCTAATAATCACTAGAATATGAAAGGAAACAAAAACCCTACGAACTGGCTGAAATCAGCCATATAACACGGGAAACTTGGACTCAATGTCTGACAAAACTATTTAAAAATGAAAATTAACATTGCCCGAATCACACGAAATCGGGGGAAATAACGGAAATGAAGCAAAAAGGAAGAACTCAACAATAGAATGACAGATGATTGAATAGTAGAAATAAATTGTACGTAGGCCGCAGAAACCCGGAAATACCAAGAAAGACATATAGTGAGAACAGTTCAGGATACGCCTATATAGAAGAATTAAGTTAAAGAACAAGAAAGTCATGGTTTCTAACGAGTATATTAAAACGACCTTGTCAAATATTGTAAAACTATTAATAAGTAAAACGACTTGTTCCATTATCTAGAAGATATAGTCGAAGGTTTTCCTTAGCAGCCCTCATATCGGCCGTAATTTCAGAAACTAGTATCAAAACTCCACACAATAGGAAACGTTGACGAATGGTTCAAGATCTGGAAGCCTTAAAACACACAAATGCTTCGAATACCCCAGCTTAGTTTCCACAACGATAAATAAACCATTAGGGTTTAGAAGAAATATGAAAAAAATTTAGGAACCTCAAACAGCGAAATAGCACTTAAAGGATAAAACGTGAAGCGAATATATCAAAATTGCATTCGCACATATAAACAAATCGTAAAGTAAGCTTAAAAAAGAGTAACATGTAAACTAAGTAAGTAAATATCCATTCGTTTTATACTAATTAAACAAAGGACAAAATTATGTTGTATAAAAGAATATAATGTTTAACACAATAAAATAAGAGACGTACCATTTTAATAAATTCATACTACTTTACGTAGATGATTAAATTTGAAAATGGATCGGTTTAGTAAATCAAACAGGGTTGGAATAAAATGGAAATAGATGCAAAAAACGATGTAATCCAGTCTGTTGTAAAGTAAATGTCCGCTTTGTTGTAACCGGATGACCCTATATTGAGAAAGCTGAAAAGACGCTATTGAAAGTAACTTTTTACTTCCATGTAATATTTTACAGAAATCGGCCTTTTGAAAAATACGAAATTCAATTGTCAGATTGTCAATCACATTAAAATGAATTTTAAGTGCATACATAATTTTGCTATCAATTTTTATTATTATCTTAGCTATCTGTGTAAGTACTATTTCTAGAAACAAATTTTAAAAATGCATTTCAATGGTTTCAGTTTACATCTGTATCACATAAAATTGTATAAATTTATGGACCAATCGCATGTAGCATTATTTTAAATATTGCCCAAGTACGTGTCTAACGTAAATTATTGCGTTTTCAGCAACTTCAATAGGATTCGATAATACATTGAAAATATAGTTCAAACATATTGATTTCTACTTGATGGCATGCGTTTGTGTTTTCAGCGTGTTGGTTTAATTTAGAACAAGCGTTATTACGCACGAAACAAGAATAACTAATGCCGATAAACTATCCATTTTTCCTAAACATATGATTATATTTTTAACAATTATTGTTTAACATACCTTTCTCAGTTCTCTATCTGAGGTGCGGAGATTTAAATAAAAAATAAACAACAGTATTTAGAAAAAGTAGTAGTATTTGTTTTTTATATATTATCTGCCTTAAATAAATTTGTTAATGCTAATACCTAAGACTTCTTCACTTAGTTAGATTATGAATGTTTTTTTCAAATTCAGCTATAATATAATAATTCTTGTGTGAACACAGTTTCTCAAATTATTACATTTATTAATGAAATAATAACCTGTTAACAAAATTTATAGCACAACTCATAAAATGAAATTAAAATAACTGGATATTTTAGTAAACACAATAATAAATATGATTGTCATTTCAATCAATTTTAGTAGCAGCTGTTAAGTGGAATGAGCGAAAAACGTAACGCCATGGAAGCTACTAACAGGAGGTACGTAGAAGGCCTTGCCAAATAACAGTAACAGAAATAATTTTTTGATCAAAAATTATTTGTTGTTATCTTTTACGCCCATTTTTTATATAACCGCTATTTATGAATCAAGCGCCTGTACAAAGCATATTTGGATCACGATGTAAGGATTACAGCCCGATCTTGACAGAGCAACAACACGCCCAGAGATAAAAATCAGTTTTATGAAAATTTTGTCAAAGTCAAAAGTCGATATTTTGAATGTAAATAGTGATAAAAAATTAATCAGGGGTACCTTAACAGCATTATATTACTAAATCAACAAAAATATAATAGGCAACGGTTGATACTTTGAGATTTATTTTTTTTAGTTTGTTAAATAACGAATGTGAAAATGAATTAAGATTTACAAAAAAATAGCAACACGTCAAATCTACTACCACCAACATCCAAAGCTCTGTATGAAAAATTTATTAGGAATATTTGAAGGGGACGAAACATTAGATGCCATTACTATAGATGTTTTACTGTTGCACTATTATTATATGACACACATACTAATATGTAAAGAGTATCGCCGCATTGGTTAGGTTATTCCATGACTAAATAAAATTTGCTACCGAAGCAAGGTATGTATACACTGTGTCCAAGATAAGGATTCTCACTATGGGGATATCGGAAATGGTAATAGATACAACTCCGGTTAAATGGAAAAAAAGTTGTGTAATTAGGGGACCAATAGAATGACACAAAAAATCGATGGTGTGATTTTTTGTTTTTGAGATATTTGAAAAAATTTGAGTTTTGAAATTTCCATTTTTTTTCTGGCGTTATTATAAATGTTAGAGCAAAAACACAAACACTTCTTCATGGCAACTTGTTATAGGCTTTAACATGGCATCTTCTTCATGGCAACTTGTTATAGGCTTTAACATGGCATAGTCATTTTTTCAATCGGACGTTTCCTATTTTTATAGCCGCCATCAACTTATCTTTTTTAAATACGGTCCTGATATTTTTAAAACTGATTATGAAGGGTTTTTTTATTATAAATTCAGCAATGTACCACATTTGATGATCCGATCGCGTTTTGAACCTTTTGTAGACCACCATCATGAAATTTTTTAATACAGACCTGCATTTTCAAGAAGTTTATGCAGTAACTTTCCCGTATGGTTATTACATACACCATAATAAAGTTCCTTAGTATTAGAAGTTAGTATGAACAAACAAATTGACGGTAAAAGGAAAAACTACTAATTCCTTTGGTTTTTAATGTAAATTAAAGTAAAAATTACTTACTTATAAACCTTACAATAGTTGTTCAAAAAGTTCACCATTATTTTCCAAACGCAAATAACACCGTCTTTCAGTTGAATTAAAAAATTGCGAAGCATTTGAGTCGTAATACTTTCAAATGCTTCGGGAACTAAGTTCCGCAATTGATTGTCATTTTCAATATTGTGTTAATAAATATAATCTTTTACATATCCTCATGGAAAAAAGTCAAGAGGTGTCATATCGAGGGATCGTGCTGGCCATCTTACTCTCGAATATGTTCCAAGCCATCTGGCTGGAAACCTGGGCGATAAATATTCCTGGACGGCTCTGGAATTAAGTGCCAGAGCACCGTCTTGTAAAAACAAGCAATCTTCTCTATCAGCTTAAGGTAAATCAGTTAAAGCTAAATTTAAAGATCCGTTATAGAAAAATGGACCTATTATTCGCATTCCGAATATTACAGCGCACCGAAACGGTTTTAGTGTCTACATTCCATTATTGCTCACCTGACTTTCATCTGACCAAATGATTTTATATGGAAATTGCTCATTATCTGCACATTGCCTGGTATACCATTATTATAACTCTCTGCGCTTCGCTCAATCACGTGATCGAAGTCCCTGACATACTCTATGTTTAAATGGACGTATTTTTTCTTTTTGTAAAATAAAATGAGCAGTAGAATGGGCCACTCCAATTGTTTGTTCAATTTGTCGTGTAAATATTTCTGAATTTTCCGTAACAGCTAATAAAACATTATTTGCTTTTTCCTCATTGTAACGTTTTTTACGGAAATTTACAGGTTTTTTTAATGCACCGTGTTCTTTTAAATTTACTGACAAGTTCCTAAATGTGGTTTTACGAGGCTGTTGTCTCTCTGGATATTTGTTTAAATTCCGCTTCTTTAGAATTTCGTTGACATAGTATGTAACACGATAGCATATCATATTTTTCTACATTTGAAAATTGCTCTATACTTTTTTGATAACAACTACCACAAGTTAACTAATTCAGTTAAACACTAGTACCAGTTAAATACAAAATTGTACAGTATAGAATTATGACAGATACTGAATTACTTCAAAGCAGCCTATTTTTATTTTTTTCAAAGCCTTTTTATTTATTCTTTTTTAGAACATCACATCGTTGTTATGATGTCGCATATAGACCTGTAAGATATTATTTATCTTTGGAAATTCATGAAAAACTCTTTATCAACTTAGAAGAAAATATTGTTGTTTTGGAAATTATACATATGTATTTTAGCAGCGTTTGATAATAATCATTTAAATAGGTAAGTTTAATGTTAATTTTACAAGCATTTAGTTTTTTATGTTAAGTTGTATAATTAACAATATTTTATTTTAGTACTTTTCCTTATTTTATAAAATATTAAAAACAAGGGAAAGCTAACTTTTTTTGAAAATGCAGGTCTGTATTCAAAAATTTCTTGATGATGATCAATAAAAGGTTGAAAACGCGATCAGACCATCAAATCTGATACATTACTGAGTTTGTAACAAAAAACCTTTCAAAATCAGTTTCCAAAATATCAGGACCGTATTAAAAAAAAATAAGTTGATGATGGATATAAAAGTGGGAAAAACCCAATTGAAAAACTGACTACATCATGTTAAACCCCGTAACAAGTTGCCATGAAGAAGTGTTTGTATTTTTGCTCCAGCATTTATAATAACGCCAGAAAAAAACAAAAAATAGAAATTTCAGAAATTGAACTCTTCAAATATCTCAAAAACAAAAATCACACCATTGATTTTTTGTGTCGTTTTATTGGTCCCCTAATTACCCAACTTTGTTGCCATTTAACTATTTCCGAGATCCCCTTAGTGACAATCCTTATCTTGGACACAGCAAATCCAGCAATTGTGTGTTGAAAAGATAAAGCGATTCAAGGAATCAAAGGTTCTGAATGTGTGGAAGATTGATAAATGTATGCTGAATGCATCAGACAGTTTTTAAATGATAAAGGTAAAAAAGAAAACTGAAATTTATAATCAACAATGATAGGTTAAACGTACATTCTAGCCGCGTAAGAGTGGTTTGTGTGAAGGCAATATACTGGATTTTTTAAGATGAATGTTGAGTTAAAAAATAACTTTATTGCTTAGATGCACACAACATTTTTTTCCCAAACCGAAATCATTCAGTAAAAAGGTCAAGACGTTTGTCAAAATCTACTTTGCTAATTAATGTAACGGTTAGATTGTATTTACATTACATTACTTAACGCGTTGTTAGGGTTACATTTGTTTCAATTAGGATTGGTGAAAAATGAAACGCCTAAGATAATAGAGATGGTATTATGCCGCTAATGTAACCGTATCAGGGACGAAATTTTTACATTTTTTACCGTTTCGAAGAATGACACTTTTGGTCTTATGTCACACAGATATTTTTTTCAAGTCACTAAGATGGATTAGCTAGCAATATCACCGGGTGTGACAATTTTAAGTAACGGACGTCAGATAACTTCTTCTCGTTTTTTTCGAATTTCGGTGTTAAAAAGTTAATAGATTTAAAATGTTTTTTTCCAAGTTTTAATGTATTGAGGATCGAAATGGTTTAAAAGTTGGTTTTCCTATTTCAGGGAAAAAAGATTTTAGTTTAGATTGTATAAATAATTGTTAGTCCTTGTTATTTTAAATTTTGGTCTATTTCGTTAGTTAAAAATGAATCACGTAAGAGTATATTAAATATAAAAATTGTTACTTTGTATGGTACGTCGTTTGCAAGTCTAAAACTGTAGGCGGCAATCTGACGCATTTCTCTTTGATAAATTATGGTTTAAACACAAAGAGATAGGTGTCTAAAGACGAGGTTTTAAAGCCCATTTTCGTATGGTGGACTTGCCACAAACAGATTACATTTTGGTGATAATCCACTGAGGTACCTTTAGGAACGCAGTTTGTATCTATGTTGTAATGCTGTTTCCGATTCAATTATGTTATACTGCGTTTTTAGCGCGTATGATAATTTAAAGTAATGAGATAATGGTTAGTTTGGATAGGATGGTAGATGGCCGAAACTAAAAGATTTATGTGTGTATGGTCGATCTTGATAGAGGTCTGGTGAAGACTCACGGTTTTTTTGTTTGTGGTTTGGTTGGTAGAGCAAGATAGAATTACTTATGTCATAACGAGGGTGTACCGAACGTTACCGTAGGATGATTTTCCGTTTCCGCTTGTTGGGATATTATTGAAGATTCAAACACCCAGGGAATATTATATCGTTTCGTTTATCAATGGTGACATTTTAGGTACATAGAATGTCTTCTAGTGTTTTTTATTAAGTACTGAGCCTTTATTCTGTTGAACTGTTGTTTTTCGAAATTTCGTGTATACCGGACCGCAAACAAATAATGAAATTGCTGTAAATATGTAACGCTTAATTAGTTTCTGTAAGTATATTCTAATAAATGTGTATATGCAAGTCAAGAACGATTTGACAAAGTTTGGGTAAAGATAATTTACGAACTAAGAAGCTGCTGATTGTCGTCGATAAAATACCGGACGGAATTATCGCCGTTTCGTTGTGAAAAAGAAAGTGATATCTTGATTGACCATTCTGTGCATTATGAGGTAACTATTTTTCCTGAATTTACTTGTGTGATCCTAACGAAGTGTTTATTTGTATTATTTAGACGGATGAATATGCCATTTGTTTAAGTTTATTTAAGTAACATCTAGATACCAATTCAGTATATATATATATATATATATATATATATATATATATATATATATATATATATATATATATATATATATATATATATATATATATATATATATATATATATATATATATATATATATATATATATATATATATATATATATGTAACGTATTCATTCGTAGATTAATTAGTTCATACGGTGCTTATCTGTATTTTATTTTAATTTCTCTAACTTGAATTACATATTATCGATTGTCAAATTTATGTGTTCAACGAAATTTATTTTACTCCGATTTATTTTTGGTGTTATTTAAGAATTAAGGTAGATAAATTTGGGAAACTGAGCTTGCAAGTATCAATCCTGCTTATTTATTAGCAACATAAAATTCTGTGTTTTTGTAACTGCCGCATCAATACACCCAGTGTTGATTGAAGGCATGTGTAATTTTATTTTAATATACGAAGGTGTTAATGACTAGATGGTATTATATCATTTCCGTTTGATACTATTGTAATCTTTGTCCTTTCTCACAACGCTATTTTAATTACGTTTAATCAAAATTTAAAAGATCGAAGATCGTGTTTGTAGTCAAGTTACAGTATAGTTGAATTATTTTAGGAGAATTTTGGAGATGTGCTTTGTGACTTGACTAGGACTCTGAAACAGAACCCTCTTATAGAACGTCGTTCCTAGAATTATTCCTATTTTCAGATTTCTAGTAATTTTAGGTAACCTTTGGTTCTACTTAACATTAGCATCGTATCTAGGAATATGACATTAAACCTTGAGTACAATGGATTGTTTCTCAGGTAAGTCGCGGACCTTTGAAAGTTAATTTTGTGTGTTAAGTTAGTGGCAAGATCAGTGAACTCCGGGCCGCTAAGGTTTAGCCTGAATAAGCCAATGAAGCTCGCATCCGGTTTGCGCATTTTATTATGGGTTTGTTCTCAGACTAAGTTGATGGCCCTAGATGTTTGTTGCTTAGCTAATTCAATAACCCCGCATCTGTTGTTCGCAGTTGGTGACCCTAAGGTTTCAATCAACTTTGTAGTTTGTTTATCAGATAAGTCAATAAATTTATCTCTCTTGTAAATTGGTTATTGAAAAAAAAATTATCCATTGTTTTTTTATGTATTTTAAAACTTTACCATAAATTATATTAATAGTCGATGCAAAATTATAAGCAATTTAAAACTAATAAAATTTTAAAAGAATCACTCGACAATAAACGCGCCACGATTGGTCGGCATGTTTGTGACGTCATAATGTTAACTTAATTCTCAATAGTACAGTATCAACGGCTTCTACATGTAAATTGACTAAAAATATCCGAAATTTAGTGCAAAAAAATTATTTATAGTAGCTTGTTTAGTCATGTGTGATAAGGTTTACGGTTAGATGAACAACTAAACTTGTGCGGTGTTACATCAACTTTAATTTTTTCCCTACTTCCCATTGTAGTATAGTAAATATGATTCTCTATGTCTTCTTTCAGCTAAAAATACATCAAATGATGAGAATTATTTAAATGACACTATACCAACGGAAGAACCACCATTATAAACACTTTTAAAATTTCAATTTCGTATTGTACCGTGTGGCCAACTAATAACGGCCGTCGGCCATATCTCAGGAATGGATTATAGCATAGGTTCTTGAAAAAAAAATTTATAACAAAAGTGACCTCGAGAAACGCCTGGAAATTATTTTCAGAATTGTAGGTCCACCGCTAGAGGGCGTATTTGACAGTTAAAATTGTAAAAAGCAAAATTTTTCAAAATTTACTCAATTAAGGGCATATTAAATACTATAATCAGATTCCTCGACAAACTCTGCATATTTTTTATTTGACAAGTTTTAGTCTATCTCTTCAAATAAGGGGTGGGGGAGAGTGGGAACCTTGTTTCGAAAAAACTCCTTTAATTCAGGTTCTGCTTGACCGATTTTAATAAACTTGATGTTTGAAAGAGCTTTTGTTAAACAATAGAAAATTTGTAAATTTGAAGCTATCTGATTAATAACATAAATGCTAGAGGGCGCTGTTTAATATTTTTTTAATATTGTGTTTTCTCTTTACAATTTTAAATGAAAGCATAAAAATTTAAGTAGGTCTTTAAAAAGTAGATTAAATTAGTAATAAAACAGTGAAAACCGCAAGTTGATACCTTTTTCCTATTCTGAGATATCGTCAGAAACAGGTAAATGGCGAGAATTGTTCTTCCAACGTCTAGTACGCTAGGTCGCTTAACGGAAATTATTAAATTTAGCCTGGATGAAAAGATCTTACATTGGTCTGCAGTAATTTAAACTGTTGTCATACTAATGTTATGGTTGCCGCTAGATTACCTAAATGTAATGCTGTCGCTACTAACAATGACAATAAAACATATGCAGAATTTGTCGAGGAATTTGATTATAATATTTAATATGCCCCTTAATTGAGTAAATTTTGAAAAATTTTGCTTTTTAAAATGTTAACTGTCAAATACGCCCTCTAGCGGTGGACCTACAATTCTGAAAATAATTTCCAGGCGTTTCTCGAGGTCACTTTTGATATAAAACATTTTTTCCCTAACCTGTCCTATAATCCATTCCTGAGATATGGCCGACGGCCGTTCTTAGTTGGCCACCCGGTACATGTCCTAACGCGTAATTAAAATCTAAATATTAAATCAAAACGAAACCATTCTATAATCGTGTACAAATTTATTATTTAATAGTTTTGAATTATTCATAGAAATTTTCTTGATGCTATGATTTTTAAAAGTTATGACTCTGGCGTTTGGTTAAAAAGCTTTTTTATCGAATTCTATTTATTCAGTATATATATATATATATATATATATATATATATATATATATATATTATATATATATATATATATATATATATATATATATATATATATATATATTTACATAAATAATTATTAATTACTATATTATTATAAAAGCACGATAACTAATCTTTAAGGTTTGACATACTTGATATATTTATCAATATATTGACGATAATAACAAGATTTAATCGATTAGAAGTCAAAACACTGTATCAGCTGTATGTTAGGATGCGTAAAAATAAACATTGTGACGTCAAACGCGCTCTGGTTTGTTCAGGACCTTTCGGCGTGTTTCCGGTACTGGGTTCAATAATGTATGTTTAACGTAATATAACTTTTGAATTAGAGCGAAAAAAAAAACTAAAAATAGTTTTGTTATAAAATGTATATACGATCTTTCCATTTATTACAAAAGAATTTTTTCTTAAAAGCCCAATTCCCTATTAGTTGCCACATAGCTATACTACTGAAACTAACCTAGAAATTTGTTCAGCGTCAACAATAAAGTAGTAATTTGGAATTTCGAAGGTTCTTACAGATTTATTTGGGTTCACATGCGTACACCTACTTACTGCTGACAATCCCACAAAACCTTCATTACATATTTTGCTGAATTGATTACCTCTGACACTTATTCAATTTTCTAATACCAACAAATGTAACGTAATGTAAAGTTAAAGCTACTATATCAGTAAAATAAAACACAAACTAGACTACACATATCGACATAAAGAATCATGGGATTCAAGAGAACAACGTAGGATTAATTTGTTTGCTTCTTGGAGATTAGCCTACATAAATTGGGAATCGCGCGGTTAAGACAAAATGTTTTCACCCAAAAATAACATAGGAAGTATACGTATAATATTACACATTTCTTGAAACGAAAATTTTGATGACCATTTTTGAATAATTCAAATTTTTAAGCTCGCCTTGAAGATACAGGGTAGCTCAGATTAACAGTGCACCGCATAACTACAGATTATACAACTCAAGTGATGGTTTGTGGTAAAAAAGTTAACTAAAAGAAGTTTTATTTTCGAAATATAAGTTTACCATTTTAATAAATTTCTCTAACTATACTTAACCGTTTGAAATGAAATTTACTAGGTACTGTGTTAAGAACATTACTTACAATATCGAGGCAATCGATTGTCATAATCGTAAAATTTGATATTTTATACCATTACTACAACTGATAGTTTGATTATAAACAGAGCAGTTTCATTTCAGTAGAATTTTAAAAGTAGTAAGTTTGTGAAAAAATAGATATTTAGAGTGATGATTTTTTACGAACTTCGATGCGGTTTAACACCACAGCAATTAGTGGAAAAACTGAATTTGTTGTTTGATGATGAAGTGCCGTCCAAAACCATGGTCTAAAAATGGTTTTTAGGATTCAAACGTGGTAGATCTACTATTAATGACGATTTTCGCGAGGGTCGACCATGCACTTCGCAAAGAATATTGAATGATCTTATCAGATCGACAAGCAACATACAGTGCATTGCGGCGAAACAAGTACTGAGCGTTTTCAACCAACATTTAAATGGTAGGAAGGTTTGTAGTCGTTGAATCCCTCACAATCTGACACAAGCTCAAAAAAAAGCACGTGTCAAGTGATGGAAGGAAATGCTTAAAAAATTTGACCATGGTCCTTCAAACTCTGTATATTACACTGTAACAGGTAAAGAAATATGGCTATATTTATATGAACCCGAAACTAGACAGCAATAATCTGTATGGGCGTTCCAAAATAAATCTAAACAAACACAAGTTGTGTGCTCGCGAAGCGTTTCAAAGAAAATGATTGCTTGTTTTTTTGAAAAAACGGGCCATGTTGCAATTGTTGCATTGGATAATCGAAGATAAGAAAAAACAATATAAATAAGCATCATGACAATACAAGTGCGCACACAACACGACAAACTACAGAATTTTTCACTAGTAAAAATACCAAATTAATTACTCATTGCCCATTTTCGCCTGATCTGGCTCCCAATGATTTTTTTTTGTTCAAGAACATAAAAAATAATATGCGTGGTAACAGTTTTTCAGCACCTGAAGGAGCCGTTAAAGCGTTTGAAGTACTTGTTTTGAGGGTACCTCGCTCAGAATGGCAAAAATGTTTTAAAGATTGGATTTACCGAATCCAATACAAATTTTTACGTAACATAATGTGCCCTTTTTTTAAATTTTCCACGAATTTTAGCAGTGACCCTTGTAGTATTTGAATTCGGATGAATGCATATATAAGTAGCGGTGTTTTTTAATCAAATCTAAACTTCTTCTAATAACTATAATTGACATCATTTGATTCCTATTATCGGTGTTATTTTGGAATACCCGGTATTTCAAAGAGTAATAAGAATAAACATTGGTATTTTTTAAAATAATATTAACCCTTAAGCACTGTTGAGTGGTAAGCTTAACTGCAGCAGTTTCCGTAGCTTTAATGTACTTAAATATTATTAAAATACTTACCTTTTGGATAATAAATAGTCTTCTTCTTTTAGATAAATTTAAACGTTTCGATAACAATTATAGTTATCGTACTCAGTAAATGGTAAAAGTTTATTAAATGAGTTAGAAAAATAAATTTATGAAATATTAAAACGCAAATATTAATACGTTTATTTTGACATCTCAAAAAATTCCTAAAGCTATTGCCATTTACTGATGAGGATAACTGTAATTGTGATCGTAACGTTAAGTATTTTAATAATATTAACAAA
Source organism: Vesta saturnalis (assembly GCA_036346205.1). Taxonomy (NCBI): domain Eukaryota; kingdom Metazoa; phylum Arthropoda; class Insecta; order Coleoptera; family Lampyridae; genus Vesta; species Vesta saturnalis. The sequence continues at coordinate 380,832 of JARFJB010001940.1, read as the reverse complement.
ATTAATAATAATTGTGAAAGTTTACATTTTCATACTTGAATATTAGTTCACAGTCAAAATAGGGTGGTGTTGCGTCACTTTCTTTAATTTTTTAGATTTTCTAAGCGGCCACACTGACTGAAAGACTATGTTAGTGTTGGTGTATCACAAACGGTCGATGCTCTTGGACCATTTTTTTGCCATTATGTGTGTTTTAGAGTAATTAAATTATTAATTTTAGATATTTAAACTAGTTTCTGTTAGTCACATTTAAAATAATAATAATTACACAAACCGCTCGGAACATCTTAGTAATTTTGTGCCAATAAATGTTTTATTTTCACATTACCTAAATTTGCAATGTCGTTAACTTAAGACTATTTAGGTTTAATATAATTAAGTTTGAGTTTGCGTTTAATCATGCGTTTTAAGTAAAAAATAAAGTTCAGTCTCGAGTTAAGCTTTATAATGGTTATAATTTTTATATAGAAGTATATTTATATTTAATCAATATATTGTTATTTAATGATATAAACATTGGTGCACGATCTCAATATTTGTTGTATTTTTCACCGATTTCGTAAATTATAAATGAAAATAAAATTATAACGAATATTTTGTAACACACGTTATGACATTTTTAACTAACATTTGAAATTTACGAACTGATCAATTTATTAATCATGAATGTGCTGTAATGAGATTTCTGTACATTGATTTATTTGTTATATCTTTTATTTATGATTGTAATGGAAATGAAAACAAAATTAAGCTTATCACATATGGGAGCAATTTCAGCACTTCGTTTAACATTAATAATTCTTTGAAATAAAATTTATAGTCATCTCTGTATAGGTGCAGCTTTGAGTAGTCTCCTGTAGAGTTGCGCCTTATTTATTATACAAGCTTGTTACTTTATTAATTGCAGTTTCGTTTATTTTACATCGTATAGTATAGCACGGAAGTTGGACGTTGAGCCCTGTCCAACCGTCGACCACTATACACTTAACGCCAGTTAGCCATTTGTGTGGAATAAATTTGCAATACTTTTAAATGTAATCGTAACTTCAAAATTTTAATACATGCAAAATCAAAAATTTGGCCCTTGGCTGCAGCAGAAACTCATGCCGGTCGTAGGGAGAATATATTAATTATTTTATTTTTGTTCTTGTCGGTAGTGAGTACAATTTTCCACGTTTTTCACCTTCCAACCAACATATGCATATGTAAGTATAGAAGGTTATCCAATGGACTTATTTTTCACTGTCGCTAAATCGACTTATTAGCTCATTTTACAACTTTTGGCCAAGTTTGGCCAAGATGGGCCCTGATGTCTGGATGTGTGCCTATGTGAACGTATGTTAGTATCCACGATAACTCCAGAAAGAAAACGGCTACGTACTATTTAAGCTTGTTTTCATTTCGCTTGGAGTTGGTTAGATTTTGGGAGAAATCGAGTGGCGGCGAGGGGGGGGTTATTTTAGCGTGTGTGTGCGTGTGTGCGTCTATGCGTGTGTGCGTCTGTGCGTGTGCGTGCGAGTGTGCGTGTGTGCGTGTGTGCATGTGTGCATGGGTGCCTGTGTGCGTGTGTGCGTGTGTGTGTGTGCTGTGGGTTGTGTGTGTGTGTGCGTGTGCGTGTGGTGTGTGCGTATGCTGTGTGGCGTGTGTGTGTGTGTGTGTGTGTGTGTGTGTGCGTGTGGTGCGTGTGGTTTAGTGTGTCTGTGTGTATCGTGTGTGCCTGTCTATGTGTGTGTGTGTGTGTGTGTGTGTGTGTTGTGTGTGTGTGTGTGTGTGTTGTGTGTGTGTGTGTGTGTGTGTGTGTGTGTTGTTGTGTGTGTGTGTGTTTGTGTGTTGTGTGTGTGCGTGTTATATCTGTATGTGTATGTATGTGTCTGTGTGTGTGTGTGTGTGTGTGGTGTGTGTTGTGTGTGTATGTGTGTGTGTGTGTGTGTGTGTGTGTGTGTGTGTGTGTGTGTGTGTGTTGTGTTATATGTGATGTGTGTGTGCGTGTGCTGTGTGTGTGTGTGTCGTGTGTGTGTGTTGCGTGTGTGTGGTGTGTGTGTGTGTGTGCGTGTGTGTGTGTGCTGTTGTGTGTGTGTGTGTGTGTGTTGGTGTGTGTGTGCGTGTGTGGTGCGTGTGTGTGTTGTGTGCGTGTATGTGTGTGGTGTGCTGTGTGCGTGTGTGTGTGTTGTGTTGTGTGCTGCTGTGTTCGTGTGTGTCGTGTGTGTGTGTGTGTGTGTGTGTGTGTGTGTGTTGTGTGTGTGTGTGGTGCTGTGTGTGTTGTGTCTGTGTGCTGTGTTGCTGTCTATGTTGTATGTGTTGTTGTGTGTGTGTTGTGTGTGTGTGTGTTTGTGTGTGTTATGTGTATGTGTTGTGTGTGTGTGTGTGTGTGTGTGTGTGTGTGTGTGTGTGTGTGTGTGTGTGTTGTGTGTGTGTGTTGTGTGTGTGGTGTGTTTTGTGGTGGTGTGTGTGTGTGGTGTTGTGTGTGTGTGTGTGTGTGTGTGTGTGTGTGTGTGTGTGTGTGTGTGTGTGTGTGTGTGTGTGTTGTGTGTGTGTGTGTGTTGTGCTGGTGGTGTACGTGTCGTGGGTGTTGCGTGTGCGTGCGTGCGTGCGTGCGTGCGTGCGCGCGTGTGCGTGCATGCGCGCGGGCGTGCGTGCGTGCGTGTGTGTGTGTGTGTGTCTGTGTGTTATTGTGTTATTGTGTTTGTGTGTTTGTGTGTTTGTGTGTTTGTGTGTTCGTGTGTTCGTGTGTTCGTGTGTTCACGTGTTTGTGTGATTGCGTGTTTGCGTGTTTGCGTGTTTACGTGTTTGCATGTTTGCGTATTTGAGTGTTTGCGTGTTTGCGCGTTTGCGCGTTTGTGTGTTTGTGCGATTGTGCGTTTTTGCGTTTGTGATGTTGTACGTTTGTGCGTTTGTGCGTTTGTGCGTTTGTACGTTTGCGCGTTTGTGCGTTTGTGCTCCGCTTGATAGCTTAAAGTTCAGCAGATATCGCCATCTACATTAATCAGGTTGGTAGCAGAAGTAATACGGCAAGTTAAAATAATCATCTTATATTACTGTTAAAAACATAATGAATAACATTATAAATAATAAATTGATGAAAGGAAAATGTTTACATAGTTTTAAGCAAGTCATATTGGTCATATTCAATACTTCCTAAGTTTCTGTTTTATATTTGAAGCTGAAAACTGTAAATTGTGTCACCAGCTTATAAATGAAATAATTTATAATCATTTTTATAAATTGAACTTCATACAAAACAAAACATTGGGGTTTAACTCAATGAAAGGCAACTCTAATGTAATTACGTAACAGTTCTAAATATCATTACATAACGGTATTACGTAATGCATTATTTACACTAATTGTAGAGAGTTTCCTTTTTCGTATGTAACGTATAATGATAGGAAAAAAAAATGATAACAAGCCATATAATGTTATTTGCTATAACCATTAGGACAGTGTATGATGAATATTTTTCATATTACTATTATATACCAGACAAAGACGCTTGTACGTATAAAATTTAACATTACTGGTTGTTAAATTATTTATGTTAATTATGTAAACGTTTTAGTGAATCAACGGTACATACATAAAAATTCGATATTTTAATAAAGATTTTACATTAGTCTTTCATAATCGATCGTAATCGTTTAGATAAATATAAAATGTTGTTTATTCTTTCTAATCTATATTTATGCATCTACAGCTTCGACAGTATGAAAGGTAGATAAGTACGAATTTTAATAATGGTTTTGTATTTGTTTAGTTTCTTTTATTCTGTCGGTTATTAGATTAGATGTATCGTGCGTGCATAACTAGTTTTTTCATAATGAGTGTCTTAAAACAAGGTTTAAATTTAATTTCCTTTTGTCAAGGAAATTTATGTTTAAAATGCAAACAAGTGTTTGTTTCAAAATCTAACCTTTAATATACTTACATAATTTGAATATATGAAAGTTGCTCGAAGTCACATTCCAATAGTAATACTTTAAGCTTTTAACAAAAAAGTCTTGCCGCAGGTATTGCACAAAGCCTTTATGAAATGCACAAAACCTCAATTGAAAAGTTTTCTATTTCTGCTTTTCCGCCTATAATCAGAAGTTTCAACTTCTGTTATATTGAGCAAAAAAGTATTTCTCTAAGCAACAATATATATTTTCCTTGAATAATGTAACTATATTTTATAAACTTAATTTTAAAAATAAATTCAGTGACTAGCGGCGTTTTAAAAGTTTGTAGATGTGCGTGTCCAAACGGAATTAAATGTATATACAATAACATTAAGCCAGTTTCAGTTTGTGAAAAGTGGCAAGAAGTTTATATCAACTGTTACGTGCGTGTTCAATTTAGTTTTGAGTGCATATTTATAACATTATTGCAGGTGTTTTAATTCATCAATTCGTTTGTAAAAAAAATAATTATAAAACTCTTTATTGAGTAACACACAAAGGAATTCAGAAAATATAAAAAGTAAAATCTCAAAAAATCGTATTTCCTTCTTGAAATTCTGTGCTTTTCCATCGTTAAAATAAATAGAGAGTGACTTGAAATTAAAAGCCTTGTTAATTTTCTTTAAATATAAAAGGTCCATTTCTACAAACCTTTCCTGAAACTTTGTAACAAAGAGAAAAGAGATCGTTTCTTTTTCCTAAAGTGCACGACTACTGAAAGCCCTTGAGCGTAAACAGTGTTTAGGAGTAACTATAGGACTCATTTAACCCTACGAGAGTTCTTAATCTTGTTTAATTGTGCAGCAAGATTTCAAGTAAACTAGACCATAATGACTATTGCCCGGTCGTTTTCAGTTTCTAAATATGTATGCAAACTTTATAGTCATACACACGCTGAGTATGTATCCCCTTTATTACTTAAAACGTCATTATCCTAAACGAAAATTTATCAAGGATGTATTTTAGCTCAAAATATTTCGGTTTAAGCAGTCTGTTTCACAATCCATTCAAAATTGAATCAACTACTTTTGTTACACACTCAATGAAAAGTAGTCTTATAATTTAGTTTTTCTCTACAAGCTAGGAATGTCAATTCCATTTCTACATGATCATAGTGTTATGTATTGAATGGTCAACTAAAAATGGACGCCGGCTATATCTCAGGGACTGTCAATCTGACAACATTGGAAAAAATACTAATAGGTAAATCGGGCAAGAGAAATCGCTGGAAATTATTTTTAAGTTCGAAAGATGGCCGCTAGGGGGCGTACACGAACACCTAATTAAAAAATTGGTTTATTCTACGTAAGCTTAGAAATATTTTCTTTGTTTATCACTTTTCTCTATTTTGTTAAATGAGGGGAGGAGGAGGGGTAAATGTTCACTTGAAAAAATGCCATAACTTCTATTTAACTTTTATAAACTGGGTCTCGTTTGAGAGACGCTTCTCGGGTGCTTCTAATAACTATTAACATTGTCGGTTTAGGTTTTTGTTTCGTCATTAGATGACATTTTGTGACAAAGCCGTAAATTCTTGCAATTTTCTCGAAAATTTTAAATGTAAGGGTATAGTAGCAGTCTAATTAGTAGATCTTGAAATGCCCAAAATAACACAATTCAAATATTGATTTGCGTCAAAATAATATTAGCTTCTTTAAAGTTTGTAGTGTTTGATTAATGCACCGTTGACTTCAAAATGCCGTTAACAAATAAAATATTTGATACATGCTGTATATTTGAATGCATGAGTTTATGCTGCCATCTTGGATTTTGACGTCACAAGACCGCCCACGTGGGGGACCGGTTTTTCCACCCTTATTTTTACACGCTTACGTGTAGGACGTGTTTTTTCACCCCTATTTTTGCACAACCACGTGTGAGACCGCATTTTCAACCCTTATTTTTATATACCCTCGTGTGAGACCGTATCCTTTCTTTTCGAAGGCCCTTTTCAACCCTAATTATTTTTATATGCCCATGTGAGACCGTGTTTTCAACCCTTATTTTTACACACCCACGTGTGAGACCGTATTGAATCCTTTCTTTTTCATCCCTAATTAAAGTTTTGATTTTAATGGCATACGTGAAGGACCGTATTTATTACCCTTATTTTGAGATGGTGATCTTTTAATTATTTTTATTAATTAATTATCCTAGGAAATTCTTAATCTGATAGCTTTAAGATGATTATGATCTTTAATTATTTTATTAATTAATTATTTTTAGCCCTGGAAAATGATGTAAAAGATAGTTTATTTAATTTTGTATTTTACTATTAACATTTATTAGAACTTGTTTATCAGATATTATTTAAAGAATTGATTAGATAATAATAATTACGTACACATTGACTGTATTTCCCATTTTATTTTATTAGCGTATTTTTACCAATGAGATTGTTATTACATTTATTTTAATGCCTATCTACAGGTTGTATTTAGGGTGGGGCTGGTCTAGGGTTAATCTTAGGGTTATTTGGTGGTATTAAGGTCCTTCTGGCTATATTAAGAACAGTGCCCCTGGAGGTTAGGCAAATACACACGCATACAATGTTGGAAATTGCATAATTAATAAGATATTATTATTAAAATTATCGACCCTATTGCTTTAAAATGGCCACATGCTATTGGATGATCTTTTACCTAAAACGTTGTATTTCTAATAAGGAGGTTCTTGTGCGACACGTGTAGGGCTTCGCAACTTGTTCTCAGGCCTTCGCCCCCTGGCCCCTTTGAGTAAAAATTGATTTTAGTGCCATCTAGCGGCGTAAAGACTAATGAACATTTTCTATAACAGAAGCTGATAATGCACACTCTCTCTTGCTCTATCTTGTTTCTTCCTCCCTCTCTCTTTCTCACACACGCACAAACAATTCAATTAATTAATCAATCTCAAACAAAGCACGCTCGATCACCAGATCAATCTCAACCAATCAACCGAAATTATGTCTTACAGTTTTGCGGAAATCAGATTACAGTTGAAACTGAATACATTCAAGTCTAATTAAATATGACGTGAAATAATAAATAATTTCTACCCTAATGGAATGATGCTTTATGTATAGGCAGATCCTCTAAACAGCCACCACCTATACATTAGGAACATCATATCTGATTTATTTGCATGTTTAATTACATACACACAAAACTATTTCATTGTAACGTGTTCATTAACAGTTGTAAAACCCATTAAAAAGTAATAATTACTTATATATATATATATATATATATATATATATATAACATAGAGTTAAATTAAAATTAACATGTTTTTAAGAATATCAGGTTGATATAACGGAAATAAAAGGCAAACGGTTTTAATGGTTTATTATTATATAGGTGAATTAACAATAACTATAAGTTTAAAATCCACGAATGCGTACTTACTATTTTGTAGAGCGGATCTTATGACGTTATCCTATAAGCATGATAATACATTTTTAAAAATCTTTATCGGCATTTTTGTTAGCAATATCAGGTAAAAAACATATTAAAAATAGTACGCTCACCTTTAGAAGTTTTTCCTTCAACGCTGCCATATGCTAAACTGAAATTTTTTATACAACGTACCTCACTAAAACATGCTTTGTGAATGTCTGAATATAAACACTCGATTACATACCGGACATTAACTATTTAGAAAGTAATACAGAAAACCTGAATTCGTATTTAATAATTATGTTGTACTTACAAAAATTTACATTCAAAACACAAATATTTTAAAACGTCTAATACCACTAATGTTGCATCATAATAATAAAACTCATTATACAGTGATTACACATTAAATACTTAAAATATGTAACTTTATACTACGTCTATTATTACATAGAGATGGGATTATTCTTAAATTTAATTGATTTCGAAAAGCTCTGGAAATACTACAACCGTTCGAAATCTTGCTTCTTTTCTCGATATCAAAAAGCTATACTAGTGACACATTAAGTAAGCATAATAGCGGATACAGCTACATTGCTAACGATTATTGATGTTTTTTGCATGAGATTTTTGAATGAGAGCCTCGCAGGTATTTTTAAGAAAAGCTATATACATCTCACGAGATCAAACGAGATTTTTTGAGATACAATCTCCTCATCATCTGCACCTTGAACGATTATATTGTAACCTATAAAGCAAGCTAATAATCCTAATAGTTTATCAGACATTATTACATGGACACGAGGTTAGCTCTAAATTAAATGGTTTCAACGCTGCTCTGGGAATGCTGTACACACTTAAAACCTTTAAGTCGGCTCGCCGAAGTTGTACCGTATTCACTTTCTTCAATTTTATCTGCACTCTGTTTCGAAGCTGTAGTACGTTTTATAATACATAAACAGAATCTTCAATACTGTGATACGTGTAGCAGCAAAACACATTAGCTAGTTAGTTTCACCTCTATATTACTTTACATGCAAGCCTGATCTTATCATAAATAAATACATCTGTCAAAAAAAAGCTAATTAAACATAACTCCACGGCCAGGGTATAGCAAGCAACGCTTCCAATTATAGCTCTTAGTCAACACAATAGGGCCTACAACTACATACAATCGACTAGCACTGCTTTAGCACGAGGATCAAACGAAAAAACACGCATGCACGCACGCACGTACACACGTACGTACGCACCCACGTAAGCACACACGTTCGCACGCACGCACGCACGCAAGATCGCACGTACGCTCGCACGTACGCACGCACGTGCGAACGCTCGTACGTACGCACGCACGCTCGCACGTACGCACGAACGTACGCACGCTCGCACGTACGCACGCTCACACGTACGCGCGTTCGCATGCCCGTACGCTCGCACGCACGCACGTATGCACACACACGCACACACACACACACACACACACACACACACACAGCACACACACACACACACACACACACACACACACACACACACACACACACACACACACACGAGAGCGAAAACACGCTAAAGCGAAAAACTTGTAAACTTGCAAACATGAATCAAGACGGTGGAGCACCGCTAGAAAAAACAGGTTTATTAACAAAACCGAAGGAAAGCTTAACGTTTTGAAAATATTATTATTATTATTATTATAAACAACAATACATCATTATTATTTAATAACATGCTTTATCGGTTTTCTTCTTCTTCTAAACCGTGAGTCGTCCTCATCATCATCATCATGATTTTGAGATTTGCCCTTCCCCTACCTCATCGCTTTTCTTCTCTTCTGTGAACCATCATCTTGGATGTGAGATACACCCAGCTCAACCACGTCATCGCTTTCATCATTATCTTGAACGGTTATGTTGTAATAGTTTATTAACAAGTCAGTAAAATCTCTAATGTCCGCTGATGTTGGCTCATAAACAGGAGAATACATTATAGTAATGCTCACTCGATGACAGTTACACTTTAAAGGGCGAAACACACGAGAAACGAGAACGCAGCTAGCCTTGGGTCTTGTGCGCAAGCGTACTCGTCAATGTTAGGGTAGAATCGGACATCTTCGGGGATGTCTGAGTATTGACCTAACCACACTCTAACATAGCCCTGGGGCATGTTTATAAATCTAAACGCCTCTTTTATGGTCGAGGTATTTTCTCCTAAGACGCCAGAACGTAGCTAGCCTTTGGTCTTGTGCAAGCGTGCTCGTCAATGTTCGGGTAGAATCGGACATCATATAATAATAAACCTTTTGCCTTTTATTTCCGTTATATCAACCTGATATTCTTAAAACATGTTAATTTTAATTTAACTCTATTATATATATATATATATATATATATATATATATATATATATATATAAGTAATTATTACTTTTTAATGGGTTTTACAACTGTTAATGAACACGTTACAATGAAATAGTTTTGTGTGTATGTAATTAAACATGCAAATAAATCAGATATGATGTTCCTAATGTATGGTGGTGGCTGTTTAGAGGATCTGCCTATGCATAAAGCATCATTCCATTAGGGTAGAAATTTATTATTTCACGTCATATTTAATTAGACTTGAATGTATTCAGTTTCAACTGTAATCTGATTTCCGCAAAACTGTAAGACATAATTTCGGTTGATTGGTTGAGATTGATCTGGTGATCGAGCGTGCTTTGTTTGAGATTGATTAATTAATTGAATTGTTTGTGTGTGTGAGAAAGAGAGAGGGGGAGGAAGAAACAAGATAGAGCAAGAGAGAGGTGTGCATTATCAGCTTCTGTTATAGAAAATGTTCATTAGTCTTTACGCCGCTAGATGGCACTAAAATCAATTTTACTCAAAGGGCCAGGGGCGAAGGCCTGAGAACAAGTTGCGAAGCCCTACACGTGTCGCACAAGAACCTCCTTATTAGAAATACAACGTTTTAGGTAAAAGATCATCCAATAGCATGTGGCCATTTTAAAGCAATAGAGTCGATAATTTTAATAATAATATCTTATTAATCATGCAATTTCCAACATTGTATGCGTGTGTATTTGCCTAACCTCCAGGGGCACTGTTCTTAATATAGCCAGAAGGACCTTAATACCACCAAGTAACCTTAAGATTAACCCTAGACCAGCCCCACCCTAAATACAACCTGTAGATAGGCATTAAAATAAATGTAATAACAATCTCATTGGTAAAAATACGCTAATAAAATAAAATGGGAAATACAGTCAATGTGTACGTAATTATTATTATCTAATCAATTCTTTAAATAATATCTGATAAACAAGTTCTAATAAATGTTAATAGTAAAATACAAAATTAAATAAACTATCTTTTACATCATTTTCCAGGGGCTAAAAATAATTAATTAATAAAATAATTAAAGATCATAATCATCTTAAAGCTATCAGATTAAGAATTTCCCTAGGATAATTAATTAATAAAAATAATTAAAAGATCACCATCTCAAAATAAGGGTAATAAATACGGTCCTTCACGTATGCCATTAAAAATCAAAAACTTTAATTAGGGATGAAAAGAAAGGATTACATACGGTCTCACACGTGGGTGTGTAAAAAATAAGGGTTGAAAACACGGTCTCACACATGGGCATATAAAAATAATTAGGGTTGAAAAGGGCCTTCGAAAAGAAAGGATACGGTCTCACACGAGGGTATATAAAAATAAGGGTTGAAAATGCGGTCTCACACGTGGTTGTGCAAAAATAGGGGTGAAAAAACACGTCCTACACGTAAGCGTGTAAAAATAAGGGTGGAAAACCCGCCCCCCACGTAGGCGGTCTTGTGACGTCAAAATCCAAGATGGCGTGATAAAAAAAAACAAAGTCGATCTCCGGCGGTTTCATGCGATTCCATTAAAAAAAACATGAAACAGGTCTTGGAAAAAATTTTCTTCGACATTTAAAATATCAACAGAAAAAGCAATATTTCCCAAAAAGTCAAATTTAGTGCGGTAGGTAGTATTACCTCCTAAAGTAATAAATAGAAAACGAAAGTCCTAACATATTGATAAAACCGTCATCTTTCTCAAAACCGACAATGTATGCACAAGAAGAGAATAAAATGCAACCTAGGTAAATAAAAATCATTTCTTAGCGAATGCATCCGTCATAAACGTTAGTAGGCTGTGAAAACAAATTGGAAGCAATACGACAATATATTCCTGTACAATAGTTGGTACTTAGTTGGGGATTAGACTGCACGTATGCTAAAACATTAATAACGTTATCTTTGGTAGTTGAATTCTTCATGCATTCAAAATATACAGAAAAGCGTATCAAATGTTATTTTATCTGTTAGCGGCAGTTTGAAATCAACGGTTCTTAATCAAACACGAAAAACTTTAATGGAGCTATTCTGTCTATGCGGGAGAGATGGCTGCTCTGTATTGAACAGTACAGGTGACAATTTTTACATTTGGGGCGTCATTAGTTCTTCGGTATTGGGCTGTACGTCATTCTTCTATAACATCGGGCTGGGGAGAGGGAAGATGGAGAAGGAAGAGAAGAAGAAGGAGGGGATGAGAGGGAAGAGAGAGATGGGGAGAAAGAGGGAGAAGAAGGGAGAGAAAGGGAGAGGAGAGAGGGAGAGAGGAGAGGAGAGAGAGGGAGAGAGGGAGAGAGGGAGAGGAGAGGGAGAGAGGAGAGAGGGAGAGGAGAGATGGAGAGGAGGAGAGGGAGAGGGAGAGAGAGGGAGAGGAGAGAGGAGAGAGGAGAGAGAGAGAGAGGAGGAGAGGAGAGAGGGAGAGAGGGAGAGAGGAGAGAGGAGAGAGGAGAGAGGAGAGGAGAGAGAGAGGAGAGGGAGAGAGGTGAGAGGAGATGGAGAGAGGGAGAGAGGGAGAGAGGGAGAGAGGAGAGAGAGAGAGGAGAGAGGAGAGAGGGAGAGAGGGAGAGAGGAGAGAGGAGGGTGGGAGGGAGGGAGATATGGAGGGAGGGGGGTGAGGGAAGGAGGGATGGACGGACGGATGGAGGGGGAGGGAGGGACGGAGGGAGGGAGGGAGGGAGGGAGGTAGGGAAAGAGGGAGAGGGGGAGAGAGAGAGCGAGAGGGAGAGAGAGAGAGAGAGAGAGAGAGAGACTACATAGACGTTTATCATAACGTAGATTGTTTAGTATTGATCACGTTTTAATTCCTAACGCCAACCTTTGCCTGTCAGATTCGTCTTTCACTACGTTTCACGTTTTAATATTTTATCAAAATATTCTTTATGATAATACTGCACTTTAGCATACGCTGAAACCAATCTTTATACACTAAAACGTTTTCCTTCAATATGCTTTAAAGAGCTACAAAGTAACATATATGTGAGCTGTAACATAAGGCGTTCAAAAAATTAAGAATGTTTTTGAAACAAACTGCTTGATTGCTTCTCAAAATATTCCAAATTAATTTTCGAAGTATTTTTTCCACTCAAAGGCTACCCAATACATGGTTTTCCAAGGCCTCAACAGCTCCTTAAACTGACGAAAATCGTTCGTCCATCCATTCGGGAACAAAAAATAGTGATTACGTGTTAATATGGGAACTGACATACGAGTACATCCAAGTTTGGTCAGCTGTAGCGATGTTGTAGACGAATTTTGCAGTTCCTAGGATCAACTTTTTAAGCACCATTTAACACGAATTTGTTTTTGAGCTTGAGTCAAATTATGCCGAATCCATCGGGAACAGATACTTCTAACACTTACTTGTTGGATGAAAATTCGAATCTATTGCAGTCTGTGATATATCAATAGCTGTCTCTGTCACGCGGTACGTCACATGTCGATCTTCTACAACCATGTTGCGTACAGGATCAATGTTTCGGAATTTGGTCGACCTTCACGAGATTCATCATTGATGAACGCGCGACCACAACGAAATTCTGATTGTGCTTCATTATCAAAAATTTAATGATGCGATTATATCCTTTTGTTGTTGAGTTAGGCAAGCGAAAACATTCACGAGTAATTTCTATTTTCTCACTAAACTATTTTTTTCAGACGGCCACTGTTAGCATTCTACTTTGTCAATTTTTAAGCTGCCACTGATTTAATAATGTCAAACTCGAAATTTTACAAATATGAGATAACACATTTTAATAGCGCATTTTAGTGGCCATTTGTAACAGTATAGCATGTAACCGCTGTACCATACATATTAAAATTATCTAAACCTTTAGTGGGGTTTAATATTCTTCTTTCCTATGATACATTCACGGGAAGGTAAAGTTTTGCGCATAGCGGGCGGAACTTCATCGACGAGGAACGTCAGCAATTGAGTATAATCAAATGTCATTGCATGTAGCATCAAAATTCACGTGCACTGATCATTTATGTGAAGCAGGTTTACACAAACCTTCTGATGATTTTCTCTCGAGAGTGAAGCAACATCATCAATTTTATTTTAATTATTGCCGCAACCAACGAAACCCCCTGTACTCGATAGTATTGTTTATTACGAATTTAACCATGTATTACACATTATGGTTTTGAAGCTGATTTTTAAGAAACATTCGAATTAATATTAATATTTGATATTTTTTATGTGTAAAGTTAGCAACTCTAATCTTTTAAACCTATTTAATTAAAGTTAAATAATTACAATAACAATAACAAATTGGTAGTCATTATTTTCTATACACAGGTAAGCTTTCTTTACTGAAGAATTTAAAACACGGCCTAGCATTTCAGGCCAAATTATATTAAGTGCTGTCATAACCGATACTAACAACTGCTCTTCATTTTCAAAACTCCCATTATACATTTTCAGGTAACCCAAGTCCAACGGACTTAAAGCATTGTAAGTTCCAATCCATTTTCCCGTTAACCGCAATGACAGATACTCCTGTACATTTCTTGAGTTATGTGCTGGAGCACCATCTTATTGAAACCAACAGTTGTTAACAAGTGTTAGAGGTAATTCATCCAAGGCATTTTCCAAATCAGTCCTTAGCAAGTTTAGATATCGTTTGGCATTTAAATTGTTGTGATAAATAAAAGGTTCTATTATTCTTCGTTCCAAAATGCCCATACACATATTATATCCAAGTGTATGTTGAAGTCTTGATTCTTTTTTTAAATAAGGATTTTGTTTTGCCCTCTAATGTTTGTTACTTCGGTTGAAAATTCTATTACTGGTTATCATACTTTCATCAGATCAAATTATTTTAAAAGGAAAATTTAGATCTTCGTCACATTTTCTAGTATACCATTCGAAAAAACCTACTTGCCGCTCCCGATCACCTGGTCTAAGACCCTGATAAACTCGAAATTTATATGGATGAAACTTATTCTTACTTAAAATGCATTGTGCTGTAGAATTAGCTATACCAGTATGACGTTCAACTTGTCTTGTCGATATTTCAGGGTTTTCAACAACGGCTTGTAAAGCGGTATTAGCTTTTTCATCATCAGATAGTTTTTGACGGGATAGAACAGTTTTTGTAAATGAACCAAATTCTTTTCAATTATATTCCAAACGTCTAAAAATGTATTTACCTGGTTGCCTTCGTTCAAGATATCTATCCAGATACCTCAGTTCAGTAACTACAGAATTTCTGTGGGACAAGATGTAGCATGTCAACATATCGAACTTTTCTTCGTTTATAAAATTTCGTCTTTCCATAGATACACTTATTGTTTAGTTACATTAACCAAACAAAACCAGAAAAATAACCAACGAAGTAATGGTAATAAAAACTACTTAAAATACGTACAATTCAAATAACAACAACGATCTCAACGCAATAAACCCAAGCTACACTGTTTTCAACAAAATGTTAAACAAGTGTTATTTTGTCAAAGCCTTCTAATATTAACTGATATATGAAAAATGTAAAAAAGAAAACCTTAGTTTTTCAGCTTCCAAACCATAATGTGTAATACATCGGTAAATTCGTAATAAAAAGTACTATCGAATACAGGGTGTTTCGTTGGTTGCAGCGATATAAAAAAATAAAGTTGATGATGGTTTCTTGGAGACGAAACGTCGAATAAAGAGTTTGAAAACGCCATCTAATAGTATTCAAAAAGTGACAATGAAGAAGTACCTTTGGTTTTTAAAAATCTTAAAATAAATGAAGGAACTACAATAAAAGAAAAACCCAAAAATTGCATTTCATTTTAAATCTCGGAAACGATAAACAATAATGAATGAATTTATTGCTCAGAAGCAATAATGTTGAATGTTCAGAAAAGGCTAAAAACACTGCCAAATTAGGCAAACGGAAAATGTTGAAAATTCTTACATAATTGCTTATATTACTGAATTATTGCCATTTATGCGTTTTCTAATTTTAGTCCGAAAATTCTGTGTTTATTTTTCTAATGTATTTATATTTTGTTGTAATATATTTGTCAAATAATGCTATACTAGGTGTTCCTTAGCGTCTGTCAACATTTTCTATTTCTGATGCGTTTTTGTTTTTTTTTTTTTTGAATTCTAATGAAATTTACCTTAACTATGACAATTTAAACATTTTTCCAAAACCAATAAAAAGAAAGATATTCGTTGGCTAAAACATAAAGGATCACCTGGTACAATGTTGGTGCATTTTCATACCTTTATAAAATTTAGAAGTTCTGGCATAAAATGGACACTGTAAATGTTTTATTCGAATGTTATTAGCACATAGACTACATTAATAAAAAAAATAGCCTTATTCTCAAACGGGGTGGGCCATAAGTCAGTTGTCAAATATGAAAATACCAATACTTTATTTGTATAAAGTACTAATTTATTACAAAAGTTAACCTACAAAAATTATTACAAACATTACCTACAAAAGATGCTCAAAGTGGTTTCCTCGTTGTTCTATACAAACATTGCATCTTTTCAACACTGATTTACAAATCATGTCGCATATCTTCATGGACTGCAGGCTTTCAAATTTTGGTTGGATTCGTTCCTTCAAATGTTGAATATCACGAATCTTGACGGAATAATCCATTGATGTGATATCTGGGGATCGTAGAGGCCCTTCGATAGTGACCCGTCTGCCAATCCATTCATCACAGCTTTGATTTATAAAGTCTCTCACAATAAGTCCATAATGAGGGGGGGGGGGGAAGCTCCATCTTGTTGCCATATCAACTTTTTCATAACCGGCTGGAGATTTTCAAATAATGGACTATTTTCCAGTTCTATGAACAGGAGCGTTCAATTCCGTCTCTATCACCGCATGTGGATTCGTAGAATCCCAGTAGTCACTTCGTCGCTCCAAATAATGCTTTTGTAAAACATGAGATTCAGCTTCATGTCGGGTTGTGTACCGCTCGCTAAATTCCAAACGCCCGTCCGGATCATCGTCATGTAGGCCTTGAAGTAAAATAGACGTATGTGCTCTCAATTTCAGCTTTTTCTGCATCCTTCGGAGACTTATTCTTGCTATTTCATACACATTAGACGGTTTCCTTTGAGATTTAGTAGGTGATTGCACAAAATTTTTTTGCGCAACAACATTAAGATTCTCTTCTGTACTGACAGATACTGGCCTACCTGAACGAGAAAGCTCCATCACTGACCCAGTGGCTTCGAATATTAAATTTAATTTTCAAGTACCTTGTCGAGATGGAGGTTCGACGTTTGGAAAACATCATTGTAATTATGGTCATATTTCCATCATGATTGTAACACAAACACACGTTGTTCTGTACTTAACTTTCTATTCATCGTTGATTTAATAACATGCAACAAACACCAACAGAATAACCTCAAACTGCTAGTGTCAACTAACTTATGCGTAATTATCGAGTTCACAACTGTAGTCAAGTTCACAACATACTGAGGCTCAGGATTGCTAGTGACAACTGACTTATGGTCCACCCTGTATTTAATAATATTATCAACTCTTAAACTATCCAGTTAAAACTTTCTGAATAATTTAATCTATTATTATCAAATAGTAGTACGTATAATTTTCTGTATCTTAAATATAAAGAATAGATAATTAAATAAAATATTGCATGGCTAATATTTAATAAATTAATATAACATCTTAATAAATCTTGGCAGACAGATATTCACTTTCAAAATTCTATTATCCATTTTACAAAAAGAATTTTTATAACGTTACCGTAGTATAGAATGACCCTTGTTACATTAATTTCATTTCGGAGAGAAAGCATACAATTTTTGACAATGGATGTTAACAACGGACATAAATTTTATGTAAAAGCCGCAATTTCGATGTGCGTGATGTAAAAGCTTTGTCGCAGTAGTCTAGATAGTGCCATGAAAAATTGCACCTTACTATGCCTACATACACAAAAGATGCACGAAAGATAGACATGATTTGCCATCAGCACTAAGAATAGCATTCGTGACTATCTCATTGGACTTTGATAACAACGATAGCCGCTATCTAGGAAACTTCATGATAGACATTGCAATTTATGTAGACAGAATAAATAGCTAATTGCTTAATGTAGTGACTACTCACATTCTTTTCGGAACAAAAAACGATAGCATAAAACAGAAATTTGGTAGGTAACAATCAGTTTTATTACAAGAAATAAAATCCCGAAGGGGTTTCATTAGTTGAATCTATTTTTGTCTCTGACCAATGCGACGCTAAATTAGAATGCAGGGTCAGAGTTGTACGGTCGTCCTATAAATCCGGGAATTAGCATGGGAAGCGGCTGCTGATTGCCCGGGGTAGGCTTCTCCTGTCCTCTCAGTGACCCATGCGTTGGGATTTTGTCCGATTTCTGACTTTAGAAATAGCAGTGACTCTAACTGCGTGATGAGACGCACCCAAGGGAGGCGACTATTTACCATATCCGATAGAACTGAACGTATAGTCTACTAAAACTGACAAAACAACTTTAATGTACTATAAAATAGAATATATCCCCTATAAACAGTCAGCTTAAATTTTTTCGTAAGCTTTAATACTACATAACGACTTTTACTACATCTCCTTTTTAAAGTCAACAAAAAAATCAAATACTCTTATAAATACATAACAAACCAATTGTATCAATTGATGCATATAGTTGTATCCACGAGAGTTGGCGTACACGTCATTACTTGTAATTGTATGTATTAAGATTAAAATTTGAAGTCAATGGAGAAATAATGACGTCGGGAATGAAATCTGCCAAATCGTAACAAGGCAGTGTTGCAAATAATACTTTAATTACCCACAGGTAGTTGCTTGTACTACTTTAAAATTGTCGTAATAATATTTTACGTGCTTAATTAATCCATTGCGTATAAGACGTCTCTTAAAAAATTAATTAGAGCTTAGTAAAGCTAAATGCGGAATTCTAATAAGTGTAATAAAAATATGAACATCTGCAGCGATTGAACTCGTTCTCTGGGTGTTACGTTTGGCACTAATGTTATATTGGATAGCCAAAACATGCTGTTTTGTGGTTAAAAATATTGCAATTTTCGTAAATTCGTGTAATAAGTATATTTTATAGGTACATTCAAACACTGTACAGAAAAAAATTAGACCATAATGGAATAACTTATATATCAAAAGTAAGGTTATGTTATGGAAATTAAAGCCAGTTGAAATCAAAATTTTTTTCAATTATTTTTACCAGCATTGATGTTTCTTATTATAGGTCAACAAACGCTGTTGTGTGAATTAACTTACTGTTTTCAAATGCCAATTAGAATATTTATCGCTAACCAAACATCCCCATCGCAGAACTTAAAATCGCAGCATAATTTAAGGAGTTGGTTACAAATAATATTATACTTAAATGAGTTTATAATTAAAACAATATGTATAATTTTATTGTGAATAGAATAGATTCCAAATATGTTCAGATTTTTCAATAAGTGCACAAACAATTTATATGAAGTTAGTGCCGACTTTTTATTTTGATTAGTTGATTAGTCTTTCGGTTCACACATCGTTGTCTTCAGGTAATAATTTGAACAAAATAACTACAAAGAACAGAAATAATACGAGACGGCGTAAACTAAAAGAAAACGACGAGGTTATAAATAATGAATAAATTTGACACATTGACGTCAAATCAGAATCCGTGCAATATTAAGTAGAAGCGTTGATTGAAATCAGCTGTTGGACATACGGACATACTCACTTCTCGCTTATTTTCAGTGACGATTACCTATACGCATGTCTTCACTTAAAACACATGCAAACTGTATTGCCATCTTTAACGTAAACATGTATTAAGCTTTAATGATTGTTTAAAGGAATGTCGTGCATTCATTCGGAAACCTATGACGTGAATGCCAACTCTCGTGGATACAATAATATTACACAAACGTTAATGTAATTTAATAAAGAATAAATTCTTGTGAGTTGATATTAACAGATATTTCTACTCCAAAATAAAGAGTATTGATTGAAAATTTCATTCACTTATATGTACTATTATGGAGTGAAACGCATCAAAATTAATCAAATGCCTACTTTTAAATTTTTTTAATTTAATATGTACTTAATCCTAAAGCATTATGCATGTTAATACATAAGACCTTCAATCTAAACTTTACTAAAACGCAGAAACTGCTGATAAATTGTGTTTTATACAATTCAACAGGAACAACATCGAGATGAGACGTGCGTCTATCGCTGTATCCTATACTACGCAAGAATTTATATAGTGGATTAACAAGGATTCTGCACCACAAAAAAAAATTGTTAAAACACAATCTTCAAGTAGAAACTTAATTGTGCTTTGGGATGCAGAAGATGTTCTGACGGTCGAGTACTTGTAGAGCGCCACTAAAGTTAACTAAGTTGAAATTTGAACGCAGCCATATAGGAACGACGACCGTCAGGATGAATGAGCTACGATCAGTTCAGTGTAATATCCAGGAACGTAAATTCGCTGATGTTTTTCTTAGAAAGTGTGTCCTAGCGATTCTGCGACATCTTTTTCTTAGAAAGTTTAATAACGTTTTTTAATAAAATATACTGTAGGGTGTATAATACAAGTTTACTATAGATGATCTACCCTATTTCAAGTTATACTCTAATTACACAACAGACTAAGCGTCATGTTCTTACTATTAGCAATGACAGATTAGACAGTTCAGTAAGGTACGCCATCTAAAATAGTTAAAAGCACGTGATTTCTTGTGTTCCGGGTTTCAAAAACGCGACCAATAAAAAAGTTGCATTTAGGTGATGTTGCGGGATTTTTTTGTGGAGGAGCTTAGCTGTTTCTGTTCGGTAAACACAGTATAGTGTTGTAAGCATGTTTTCATACATACAGGGTGGCCAAATAGTGCGACAAAGGTCAATATCTCCTGTACCACCAAAGATAATGAAAAAAAATTTTCAGGATTTATTAAGGGTTAAGAAGTTCATCTTCTAAAATTATTTTCGAGTGTACAGGGTACCCCAAAAAGGCGGCGCGGTAAAAATTTTATATTTTTTAAATGGGACACCCTGTACCTTTTTAGATATTTTAATTCACCCTAAAATTCTGTATTTAGCACCGAAATTTGTGTTGCATATTTTTCTTACGTTGCCAATTAAATTGAAAAATTCCTTAAACTTGTGAAAAAACATGGGTCAATGAAATTTGTAATATTTTTAACTTATAATAATTGGAAACAAAACAGAAACGGAAACGGAAAGAGGAATGATGACTAAAGTCCCCTAGAATAACACATATTAATGTTTTTCTACAAGGGGTTTTATATGGCCATGTCAACATTGCTAACTGGAATACCCTATATTTTACTACTTGGGTTTGTAGGGAATTTAATCCTTTTTAACTTTTGTAAAGGTCTTCCTGTGCCTATATTTACTAACTTTGGTGGTATTTCAATTTTTATTTAAACTCTAGCAAAACACTGAATGTTTTTCACCATTGTCGTTTTTCTAGTCGCCTATGATATAAAATAAAAACAAAATGTTATCATTTTAAATAAAACATCAGTTTAGTATTTTTTCTATTCTATTAACTATTGTGTGATAATTAAAGTGATTTAGTGTATTTTTTCTTCAAAAATCATAAAAAATGAATTTTTCAAATGCCGAATTGATAGATATGGTTTTTGCACTAGGAGCTAGCAACAAAAGCTGCTTGTTGGCGACGAGTCAACCTAATAGAAGGGCGTTTGTGAAGGTAATCGAACGATTTTAAACAACTGGAAGTGTAACTAATCAGAAAATGAAAGAACGAAATGTGTTTTAACCAAAGAAAATCAATTAAAAATATGCCTTTAACAGTTATTGAAAATCCACACATTAGCCAATTAGATATTAGACGAACATCGATTCAGGATATACTGACAGCAAACGAAATGCACCCTTACCATGTTCAGTTATTGCTAGAATTAAATAAAGAAGACTTTCAGAGGCGAATAAATTTTCGTGCATGGGTGCAGAAAAAAAGTGAGAGAACAACCAAATTTTGCACATTTAATACTATTTTGGGATGAAACAACATTTGACAAAAATGGAAACGTGAATAGGCATCATTTTCATTATTATGTATAAGCAATCCCCATAAGAACCCATTCACAAACCAGATGGTCTCTAATGTTTGGGGCGGGATTGTACGAGACTATGTTATTGGACCGTATTTTTTTGAGCGAAGAGTAACTGGACAGGTATATTTGGATTTATTACAATATAATTTACCGCGACCAATGGTTCAGATACCAAATGAAAGTTGTGAACGTCTTTGCTTCTTACATGATGGAGCCCCTGTGCATTATACAGGGCTTATTACTAAGCAGTGGATTGGAAGAGGAGCACCAGTACCATGGCCGGCTAGATCAACAGATCTAACAAAAATGGATTTCAGTATATGGAGGTTTATAAAAGATCATATTTATGTTGAAATACAGATATATCGAAAAAGGTTTGTGTATTCTTATTTCCTTTGAACTTGATCTTTGACAGAACTAAAATGTAACATGACAGCCGACAACTTGATGACATTTTCTAACGAACACCCCATGTTTTTGTGGCATATCTTCCACTATGGATACATTGTTTTCGTGTTTATATTGATGTTAATTAATAAACAAAGTACCAAAATGACATTTTATTTTATGTCATAGGCGACTAGAAAAACGACAATGGAGAAAAAATTCAGTTTTTTGCTCGAGTTTAAATAAAAATTGAAATACTAGCAAAGTTAGTAAAGATAGCCATAGGAAGACCTTTACAAAAGTTAAAAAGGAGTACAGTCCCTACAAACTCTAGTAATTAAAATACAGCGTGTTCCATTTAAAAAACTTTCGAAAATTAGGTTTAAATTTCGCAGTGTTGGCATGACCATATAAAACACCCTGTAGAAAAACATTGATCTGTGTTATCTTAGGGGACTTCTGCCATCAATCGTCTTTCCGCTTCCGTTTTGTTTCCAGTTATTATAAGTTAAAAAATATTACTCCTAGACCCATGTTTTTTCACAAATTTAAGGAATTTTTCAATTTAATTGGCAACGTTGCAAAAATATGCTACACAAATTTCGGTGTTAAATACAGAATTTTAGGGTGAATTAAAATATGTAAAAATATACAGAATTTTCCATTTGAGAAATATAAAATTTTTACCGCGCCGCCTTTTTGGAGTACCCTGTATACACGAAATTAATTTTAGAAGATGAATTTATTAACCCTTAATAACTTCTGAAAATTTTTTTTCGCTATCTTTGATGGTACAGGAGATATTGACCTTTGTCGCACTGTTTGGTCACACTGTATAACAAAAGTATCAATTTCAAACTAAGTTAAAATTAGAAATTAGACACCAGTTGTCTAAATGTCATTAGGATCTTGGGAACCTGCTTATTATAGTTGAGATTTGTGATTGTCCCAAGACATGGTTGCGCAAGCTAGCAAGGGGCCACATAGTAACAAAACATCTTTTCGTTGTTTAAACAAAATTTCCTTGGGCGTCCGTTCTTCTCAGATGAAACTGTTACATGTATTACGGAAATTTTGTCTGCGGATTTCAAGAAACATTCCAGACTTACTTAAAAACGTAGGAAATGCAAGAAAATGAATTATTCGTTTCATAGTACAAACCACCTTGCCCCGTATCCTTCATGAACTGAGACATTGGAATACATGTGCTATAGGGTTACTACCGTCACGACATATACTGTATGACAAAATATTGAGCAATTATAACCATGCAAACAAAAACTTTTCAGTTCCTTTTTGATTGTCTTCTAGTTCATTGCTGTAAGTTAAACCTTGTATATACAACAAAAATATAAAATTTGTACTAGCCATGTCTAATGAATAATATTATGAATCAAATATTAAATTTATTCAGATGTGATGATAATACTCACATACTGAATATTCTAAGAAGCTTAAATTTGTTTAAAAGTGATTTATTTTACTTTTACGATAAAGATGTGGAAGTCGGCATGAATTAAAAACACAAATATCGTTAGAATTGTATTGTTTAAGGAAGTTTGGTTTTCCGGATTTATAAATCAAACCAATGAATACCCAAACAAATTGCGAATTATCATACAACATTATGTGAAAATTATGTGTTGAGGTAAAGAAAATTACACTTATAACTATCACGAACCCGTGCAACATCCCAATTTAATGCTAAGCATATACGTATATCAGCAATTTAAATGATATTAATGCACGAAGAGAAAGTAAAATCAGCAAGGAACCGGTCAGACATGCTATAAGAAAACAAAATATACTGCTGCACTTAAATAGGGGAATACATGCAAATAAGTAAAAAGCTAGATACTTGTATCTATCATAAAGTAACATAGATTTACTTTAAAAAGTGCTTGTGTACCTCATGTGTACTTTTAGACCCAGGTAAAAGCTTTAAGATTAGTATGTAGATTATTATCTGAGCTTATGATACACAGCACGAAAACTTTTCCTATTACATTCAATTACCAAGAAACAGGGAACTAAAATAAAACATAGTAAGGAACACAAATTTATTGAACATGTATATTATGCAAATAAAACATCAACTTAGGTTTGAGTTTACTAAAATCGGTGTAAAATCGAATTAAAAATTATCTAATGAGTGAACTATTACTACCAATATGTATTTGATGTCAGGCGTATTTGATACTACTCCGTCCATTCTTTGAATCTCCTAAGGATAATCACCGACACATTCTCGCACCTGACTTGAAAATAAAAAATAATTGAGAATATGTCTTTTTCACTACCTTGGATTGTCTATGTCAAAAGTCTTGATGAGCTTCTAAATTCCATGTATCTGCAACTTCTTACGGTAAATTATCAAATAACAGATATAATATCAAACTAAAAATCTTGTTGTAACGTTTTCTACTTAACACTATTAAATGCATATTAAGGCCATGGACATACATCGAAAAAAATAGGGGTAATTGTCTGACACTAATTATATTCTAAATAATGTTATCGGTCAGCATAAAAGAAAAACGTTTGCACCAGCCTTCTAATTTTTAATCTTTGCAATTACGGTCATTCATTAAAAAATTGTTTTTTTGAAGTATTTAACACCTTTTATCTCGGAAAATAAACATTTCCCTCCCATATTTAAAGGAATTTTTGTTGAGTCCTATCACCTGGTAAAGTTGGGTCACTATAATTCGGGTCAAACTGGATACAGGACAAATACACTACAATTCAGGGCGAGTTATGGGATGGGGTTAGTCAGTCCGCGAGAGACCTCGTTTTACTTGATTTATATTTTCGCACACATGAAACTAAAATCGGCTTAAAAATTATATGTCCATAGGTTTAAATGTAAATGTCGGTTTAGGAATGTACTTACGTTTTTAGTGTAAATTCACACAAAGTTAAATTGCTAACAATGTAAATTAGGTATTAGCATTATACAGTGTGTATCAGCCAAATGAAATAAATTTGATACATAAATGGGGACGTGTTCGAAAAAACGCTCGGACATGTCGATTGGTATTTTTAGTTGCGCATTTTTTTCAACAAAAACTTTTTATTCAGGATGTCATGTAACAGTGGCCAATACCAACATTTTATTTTAAATGCAACACCCTGTATATTATTCAATTTTTAGGATTCTTCAGAAAATGATATATTCCATGTACAATGTCCTATCTTCAACTGTTTCGGAAATATTAAGTTTTCAGATTTATTGCAAAAATTAACATTAACAAAAGAAAACTGTTAGACTATAGAAAAATTATCAATACTCATTTCCTATTTGGGTCTTGATAATTAGAAATTAAGCATAAATTTCAGCGTTCCTTTTTACTGATATAAAATTAAAGAAAGCTATAAATAATTTTGTTTACTTTTGTTTAAAACGCCTGGCCTTAACAAATTGTTGTCTGTCAACAGGAGAGTAGTTGTCAGTGTTATAGTCGTTTGAATTTCGTTAAGTGCATATCAAAAAAATGGTTCATTTAACAAAAATGCACAAAATAACAATTCTACAGATTGTTGGTTATGGGGATAATACACGGACACAAATGAAAGTTGCTCGCTTATTTCATCAAACATTTCCAAATTTGCCGCCTACATCCCAAGGAATAATTAGTAAAATAGATCTGCAGTTTCGCGAGCTTGGACATGTAAGGCAGATAAAAAAACCAGTTGCCAATGCAATAAGTGATGGTACCAAATTGAATATTATGCTTCAGTTTGAAGAAAACCCACATACTTCTAGTCGAAAAGTAGCTCTAACGTTCCATGTTAGCCATTCACCGATTATTCGAACATTAAAAGAATAATAAAATGCATCCCTTTAAAATGATATCAACTAAGGAGCTCATAAACGACGATTTTGGTGGGAGAACGTATTTTTGTGAACAAATGATGGCAATGTTAGATAACAATGTGATTCAATTATAACATGTGGCTAATCGTCAAAATTGCCGCTATTGGTCTAGGGAAAATCCTCACTGGATGAGAGAAGTACGTACGCAATGCCCTGAAAAGGTTAATGTTTGGACAGGAACTGTTGGCGATCATATAATACGTCCATTATGCATTGATGGGAATTTGGATGGCGATAATTATTTAGCACTGCTACACACACAGCAAACCCAAAAGTCCCAGAGAATATGATATGGTTTCCGCAAGATGGAGCAACGCCCCATTACCAAATGATTTTCCAACAGTACCTCAACCGAATATTCCCAAATCGGTGGATAGGGAGGCAGGGATCGATGGAATGGCCAGCACGACCTCCTGACCTGACGTCATTAGACTTCTTCTGATGGGGATAGGTCAAACGTATTGTATACAAAACTGAACCCTCCGACTTAGCTGACTTAAGAATACGAATAACGCTTGCAAGACCACGCCTGAGATATTGATTAACGCTAGAAGAAATTTCTATTCAACTTTAGGATGTTGTCAAGACGTTCGCGGCTAGCATTTTGAACATCTCCTACTTTGTTTGTTGCATCATCAAGAAATAAATAGTATTACTTATTAGTTTTTCAGTGTGTTGAAGTGAATTTCTGTAGTAAAACAATTTTCTTATGTTAATGTTGATTTTTGCAATAAATCCGGAAACACTTAACATTACCGAAACAGATATGTATGGGACATTGTACATGAAATATGTCTAGAATTTTCTGAAGAAGCCCAACATTGAATAATACACATGGTGTTGCATTTAAAATAAGAAAGTTGGTATTGGTTACATGACACACCCTGTATAAAAAGTTTTTGTTGAAAAGAATGCGCAACCAAAAATACCAATCGACGTATCCGAGCGTTTTTTCGAACACGCCCCCATTTCTTTATTATCGAATTTATTCCACTTGGCTGTATAAAATATCATGCGCGTATGGCTTCAAATATTAATGCGTGTACTTAATATACTTTTATGCAAGCTATTGTATATTTTGCACAGCATTTATAATGAATGATTGTGAATCATACATTAATGATAACAAACGAACATGCTTTAGAGTTTACTACTATTATATTTATAATGCTTACGACTCAGGTGATATTGTCAAATTAAGCTTCAAACTGAAATTACGTAACCTAATTTATATCAAATCATTGTAATTTTTAAGCACACGGATAAAGGGAATTGGTATCACACAGGACATTCGTACGATAATTTCCAAATATATTTAACATCTTGCACCTTGCATCTTGATATATTGCGTTCACGATGTTTTCTTTCCTCAAGGTAGGCCTTTATCTATCTTTTCAATTCTTAATTAACAAAAATTAGATCAACTGAGTCAGTCAAACTCGAAATTCTTAGTTAGCATCTAATATTTTTTAAAATTTGAAAATATATTAACTGGAAATAATCAATCCATCACTGATATTGCATTATAAACACATTTGTAATTACATTCAAAATTTCAGAAGTGATTGAAGCCAGTATGAAAACACAAATTAAAAGACATTCTCTCTTACAACTTATAACAGACTAGGATGCTAATGTAGAATAATTTGAAGTTATTTTTGGCGTAAGTTTCAAATCTGCCAATGCAAACGTATTAAGTTCTCTTAAACGCACCTATTACTAAAATGGCAGCTAAATATTTACGTGAGCTTATTCTTCTAGCTAGACTTACTTTTCTTATAGAAATACATTATTCATTATTGTAAACATAAGGAAAATTTTTCACGGCCTTCCTTCAGGAAAGGGCAACATGTGTATTCGGCTTAATTAATTTTTACGATACTTTTAAGGGATTATTTATGATCTTACAAAAAACGTTCATGGTCCTTTTTTAGTAAACTTAACAATTTTTTAGATATTTACAAAAAAAATAGCTTAGCATCGTAATACTAAAAAAGGAGTTTGATTAAAGTCCGGAGCGTACACACACACACACACACACACACACACACACACACACACACCACGCACTCACGCACGCACTCACGCACTTACGGCCGCACGCACGCTCGCACGCACGTACGCACGCACGCATGCACGCACTCACTCACTCACGCATGTACACACACACACACACACGCGCGCACGCACGTGCTCCACGCTTATGTGCACTGTTTTCATTAAAAAAATTAAGAAATGATATTTTGCACAATTGTCATTACTTTGCAGGCGAGAAGCCCACTACGTACGTCTGCACTACACTGAAATCGAGATGATGTTCAAACATAACAGTTTGTTATAATAGTCTAAACGCTAAAGCTATCTGCAAGACTAGCGTGTTTAAATACGTATACAAATGCTTCAGTTAGCAAGGCTGTGGTATGTGGATGGGGAACAGCTGGATATACTGAAGATGTAAACAATTCCTCAAGGTCACTTTAAACTTTCACGTTAATGTGGAGTGTAACAATACTTATCGAAGCCATATTGGAATTATATTAAGAAATGATATTGTGGGCGTATCGCAAGTGTCATGTACTTTTATTTTACAGTTTTCAAACTGTTGTATAGTTTTTTTATGTAGGACTGGTCCTCTCCAAATAGTTCAATATCCAGATCTAAATATTTATTGTATACATCCTAATGTAAGAATTACGTCATTTGGAAAGCGCTGTAGAGTTGCTAATATTCCAGGTGTCTACATGAGAGCATCAAATTAAATTTTGGGATAAAAAGTACCGTGTGGTCATAATATTAATCAGATTGTAATAGTGTTTTAAATTATTAGCGTGGTTAAGAGGTTCCTGCTGGCGTGAAATTGCGTATAATTTAATATAAAGTATAAGCAAAAGGTAACTTCATCAAAGATCCCTTTGAATTTTGAAGTCATGTGTATTATAACCCCAGAAATTTGTAAGCTGTCATTTCACATTTGTTATTATTATGGAATAACTGTTGTCGGTAATTTATTTGAAAAATGCTACCAGAACATAAAATATTTACAATGGAAGCATATTTTCAAAATGGACAACAGTTGCACAATGGTAATTGGCGGCACAATCTTGTTTAAATGAATTTAGAGAAAGATCTCGTAACGTTCAAATATTAGCAACGGACCTTTTTTATGAAGTACGGCCCACTGTAACTGTCTTTAGAGAAACTGGTAGTATTGCAGTCAAAGCAAGAACTGGTATACTGATTGCGAGAACTGCGGAACAAATTGCAGATATCCAAAATAGAATGCAAAACGAACCCTCCACATCAATCCGAAGGTTGGCTCAACAAGTGAATTTGAGTTATGATACTTGCCGTACAATTCTAAAAAAAGAATTAAACATTCATCCATACTGACTACAAATGTACCAAGAGCTATTACCTCCAGATTACAATAAGAGAATTTTATACTGTAACTGGGTTGCAACATTTAAATAATAAATGGATTTAACTTATTGTTTCGATGGGTCGTGGTTTTACTTAAATCGGTAAATTATAATTTAAGGATAAAGTACTTTACCTTCATAGTAACTTGCAAGCTACTACGATTTAAAATAAAGAGCTAAATTGAAGTATTAGGAATACGAATCAAATAAGCTGAATCCAAAATTTCATTAAAATAAAAAAATATTGGAAATTACAAATTTCCAAGTCCATAACATTCAGCTAATGCTGTCACAAGTTTTCCATGTTTTGATTTATTTAAACAGCAAACGATGCTAAATTAATAAAACTATAATATTTTCAAATAAATTTCCGTTAACACGTATACATTTTTCTAATTAAATACTTATCTTTTGGATTTTTTAAATGGTGTATTTTTCCATTTATATTTTATATTAATTTTTACGTTTCGATAACAATGACAGTTATAGCCCTCAGTGAATGGTAATATCTGCAATAATTACTTGAGATGTTAACACAAATTTATACCTTTTCATATTTTACAAATTTGTTCTAATATAAATTTACACAAAATAAACATAGAAAATTACACCATTCAAAAAAACCCAAAAGATACGTATTCTAGTTATGTAGAATGATGAAAATTTACATTTTCATGTACATACTTCTATTCGTTTTCCATTGTTTGACAACCATTATCAGTTCTTCTTGGCTTAAATCTTATATTCCAACTCTATCTGCCAATGCTAAACTTTCAGCCATATTAATCATTTAACGATTTAACGATTTGACGATTTAACGATTTGACGATTTGACGATTTGACGATTTGACGATTTGACGATCTGACGATTTGACGATTTAACGGTTTAACGGTTTAACGATTTAACGATTTAACGATTTAACGATTTAACGATTTAACGATTTAACGATTTAACGATTTAACGATTTAACGATTTAACGATTTAACGATTTAACGATTTAACGATTTAACGATTTAACGATTTAACGATTTAACGATTTAACGATTTAACGATTTAACGATTTAACGATTTAACGATTTAACGATTTAACGATTTAACGATTTAACGATTTAACGATTTAACGATTTAACGATTTAACGATTTAACGATTTAACGATTTAACGATTTAACGATTTAACGATTTAACGATTTAACGATTTAACGATTTAACGATTTAACGATTTAACGATTTAACGATTTAACGATTTAACGATTTAACGATTTAACGATTTAACGATTTAACGATTTAACGATTTAACGATTTAACGATTTAACGATTTAACGATTTAACGATTTAACGATTTAACGATTTAACGATTTAACGATTTAACGATTTAACGATTTAACGATTTAACGATTTAACGATTTAACGATTTAACGATTTAACGATTTAACGATTTAACGATTTAACGATTTAACGATTTAACGATTTAACGATTTAACGATTTAACGATTTAACGATTTAACGATTTAACGATTTAACGATTTAACGATTTAACGATTTAACGATTTAACGATTTAACGATTTAACGATTTAACGATTAACGATTTAACGATTTAACGATTTAACGATTTAACGATTTAACGATTTAACGATTTAACGATTTAACGATTTAACGATTTAACGATTTAACGATTTAACGATTTAACGATTTAACGATTTAACGATTTAACGATTTAACGATTTAACGATTTAACGATTTAACGATTTAACGATTTAACGATTTAACGATTTAACGATTTAACGATTTAACGATTTAACGATTTAACGATTTAACGATTTAACGATTTAACGATTTAACGATTTAACGATTTAACGATTTAACGATTTAACGATTTAACGATTTAACTTATTTAACTTGTGGACGCATTATTTAAACTTTAAGGACTTTTTTAAGAGTGATTTTCAATAACTTTTGATTTTAATAGAATTTTCAGTTAATCCTCGTGAACTTTAACGAACATGGAAAAAAGTGAATATCGTATGATGACTAAGTATTATTTTTGCGTAAAAAAACCATCACCGAAACTAAGGAAAGGTTTCATAAATACTATAAGTATCCTGCGCCATCAATTTCAAGGGTTAAGAGGTGGTTTACTGAGTTCCCTTGTGGTCGTACCAGCACAACTGAGGCGGAACGTTCAGGTCGTCCAAAAGAGAAAGAGTTTAGTTACTGTGGACGAAACATGAATCCATCATAACTCACTAGAGACCAAGGAACAATCAAGACAGTGAGTTTCTCCGCGTGAACGTGCACCAAAGAAGACCAACGTAGGTCTGTCGGTCAACAAGGTCAAGGTCACAGTTTCTTGGAATGCACACGATGTCATTCACATCAATTGCCTTGAAAAGGGTAAAACGTTCACCGGACAATATTATTCAGAGCTTTTGGACATATTCGATATTGATTTGAAGCATAAAAGACCGCATTTGGCTAAGAAAGAAATGAACACATCGCAAAAATTTATTAATTAGCCCCCTGTGACTATTTCCTGTTTCCGAACTACGAAAAACAATACTTGATTTTGGTATTTTTCAATTTTTCGTTAATTACTAAACAGGTAAATGTAAACAACAAGTAGTAGGGGTAAAGAAATAGAAACTACACCAAAACGGATAGCTAAATATCTCAAATTACCAATCCATCTACATGCACGGCCATTGTTTTAGGAGAACACCTGCTACTTTAGATCTAATGGCTCTTAAAAGGCAAGGTGGCTGGAAGTCATCAACTGTAGCTAAGGTAAGATCTTGAAAGCTGTTTAAAGTAATGAAAGCAGCATTCCTGATGCTTTACCAACACTCTCAGTACCCACAGTGCTATCTATTCTCTCTATTTCATCATTTGCACTAAAACAATCAAAAGAACCAATAATTATAGAGAATGGCCAAAGTTTTACTATAAATTTTAGCTCCTTAAATGCATAACTTACAAAATTATTTATATTTATAGTTTCTAGCAGAGACTACATTTATATGTGATAATGAAGCGTGCTCACTATGTACATTTTTATATCAAAATTATTTGTTTTAATTAAAATACTTACCTTGCCTATATATTACGCATATGACTTGAATACCTAATAAATGTGTAAAAGCAGGTTACTTGATAGTGGTTACTTGGCAGGATAAAGAATAAGTTGAGTTCAAGAAACTCGTAAACATTCGTAACATTATTTCAGAACTGATATTAATAAAATAAGTTTTATACCATCATTAGCCATACAGGAAATGGGGTTAATTTGTTTCATATTAACATAAATACTAATGAAATCAGTGGCGCCACTGGTTCTATTTACTCCAGTTCGAATTTTAGCTCTTACTTTTAATGTGAAAATTGAAATAAACCATACAATACTGTAATAGATTAAAATTCAATTCAATAATTTATCCAGTGGTAGTTGCGTATTACTCGTATGTTACCGGGCTGGTAGCGTAGTGGTGACCTGATAAACATTCGGGAGGTAATGGGTTCGATTCCCATTACCGTCTACCTAGTATGAGGTTTTGTCAGGGGGGTTTTCCTCATACACATGTAGCGGTATGGCCACTGCGTATATGCACACCATGTGCGGCTGCTTAGGCGAATGCGGGTGTAGTATTTTCCCCTCAGAACCATAACTCCGTTCCTTCCGATCTTATCCTGACCACACATCCTTAATCCCACCATGCATATATACGTAATGTATGTATGTATGCTGGGAATCCATGATTGTGGCTGAAGGAGTTCGGAAAGCTCTAGCAGCCCTCCCTCCCCCTCGGGGAGGAAATGAAATATGTGACCTTTCCTTTTCCTACTGGTATGTTACCCTCTTATAGTCTATAGGAGAAAAAACCATAGTACACAAATCGGGTGGTAATGCTTATTACGCCTTCGTTAAAATTACGAAACTCACTAGCTTCGCTCACTCGTGATCGTGATAAGTAAAAACTTGTACTACAATGTCCTAGCGTAATATTCGTATCTTGTAGACACTCGTGGCTACGTCGTTTGTGCCAGAAGATACTCATACAGTATGATTATTAATGTATAACACTGAAGACTTTTCTCACTTAAGGTAATCTGTAATTAACACTTAAATCTGAGCTTTACAAATAACAAGTTCTAAGTTCCCTCCATTAGGTTGGACACACAATTCGTACCATTCTTGCGTATTTGTGACATATTTTAAAACAGAGGCTCTTGCATCTGTCGTATCGCTTGTGTAATAAGTTCTCTTTTAACTGTTGTATTGTAAACGGAGGGTTATCTCGGAAACCCCGTAGTTTCAGTTTACCCCAAACAAATGCATCCAATGCTGTTCAGAGAGTGAAATGGAAAAGAAAAATCGGTGAAACATGAAAATATATTGTTTCCTAACGTCTCCCGCACAAAGGTTCTTGTAGCTTGCGCTGTGTGACACGTTACCCCATCTGGCTGAAAAAACTGGGTATCCAAAGGGTACGTTTGTTGATCCTGGAACCCCCGAAGGTCATCTACAAACAAGTGTGATATAGCGTTCTTGACTAACAATTGCTGGGCGTCCGTTTTGCTTAACGAAGTAAGGCCCAATAATTCCTCGCTCAGAAACTGCGCACCAAACGGTCACTTTTTAACTATTCAACGGTATGCACCTCTTCTGGTCGTTGAAAATCTAAACGTCTATTGCTACACCTATTTCTATGACCCGACAAATGAAAATGACGCTCGTCACTGTACCAGATATTTATGATGAAACTGGGATTACCATATTGCAAAGCAAGGATTCTAGAACAGTATTCAAGTCTTACATCTTAATCACGCGTTCTCAATTGTTGGGTGCTCTATATAACGTATCAACGGGCGTTAAGTTGCAATATTTTCTGCACTTAACTAGATATAAATTTTTTTTGTTTCACTAAATCAAAATAATTTTAAAATGTAATGGGAGAATCATAGTTTAGCTACATAGTGACGTTTTCACTATCTGCCTGTACGCTTTCAGTGATAAGTAAAAAAAATGGAACACTACCAGTCCTGAACAAACTTCGAATTATTGATAAAATAAAACAAAATTGCAAATTATAATTTTAAGGGCTGTGTTCCAAATGATATACCTGTGGCGCTTAAGAGATATTCTAATTTTTCCTAAATCGGCGGACGTTACAACCCTGCTTCCGTAGTCTGATCAAACTATTTGTACTATAAACCTTCTTGGCCATGTAAGTTTGAGACTAATCGGTTTAGTAGTTTCTGGGTTTGTCGGTTTCATACATCACAAAATCATTCACACATTCATTCATTTTCATATATAAAATATTTGAAGTATGTTAAGCAATTTTTTTAAAATCTGCACAATTTTTTTTAACTCTACACGTATACAATAAATCATAAACTTAGATAGCTCTTTGTGATAACTATGCCAGAACAATATAAACTTAGCTTTAAAAATCGATTATAATGTAGAAAGTATCCACTTTTAAGGCGGGTAGGGATAACTAGTGTTTAAAATACACAATTTATAAGAAATGTTATTAAAGAAAATTTTAATTAACACTTAAAAAGAATGCTACACAAAAATACGATTACTTTAAACAATTTTTAAACAACTTATTTTTATATAGTTACGGAGAGATAAATATTTTATTGAAAATGTATGTGACATACACATAATATAAGGAATGCCCAATAAAATTACATCTTCATGCAGATAAATTGAGCGTGAAAAATCCGGTTTATCGATTCACATATAATATTCAGACACAATCGTGAATCCTTTTAATAAAGGAAGCGCTGCTAAATTAGGAAACTCAAACTCTAAAGTGAAACTGCTATTTGTTTTTTCAAAATGGCCTATAAGAAATGGTTGGACGTCGATAAGCTATCCGTGCTTAGTTTGCGACCGCCCAAGGGACACATTGCTAGTGCATGGGCAATAAACAGCCCAGCGACCTTACTGCCCGTCGTAACTTACAAACCCAAGCTGATATCGATCTCCATAATAGTATGTCTGAGTCACTTAAATATATATGTCAGACGCAAAGATGTAAATAGTTCCTAAGTGTATTTTATAAGTGCGACATTTACGCCTAACCACGTATTTAATCCAATACGAGAATTTCATTAGCACACTACCCTGAATTTTATTACTTCTTTTTATGCTTGTCTAAAATTTTCTATACTACTAGAAATTGTATTTATAGTACTTATGAAATATGTACATTAAGTAACGTAAATAAGTATCATGTTTAAACTTAGAAACTCTAATTAGCCATTAAGAAATAAATTATTCTTAGGTATACTACTCTCAAGTTGGACAGTTGCTTTCATTATTAAGAACTATTGCCCCGTGTTTGTCTGTCTATTTCAACTTGATTTAGAACTGACGTAAGACGAATGGATGGATGCTATTGCATCGAATTGTCTTAAATCTCCTCAGTATCCAAAGTACCTACATATTTACAAGCTACATATATAGAACTTTTGGTTTTTTTCCCTTTGTTTAAATATTGAATTTTCTTTTCAATAATTTACACAATGAGCGCAAAAAATTAAAACATATTTTTGGATATAAAGACCTACATTACCTCTGATTAAAGGATTTTTACTATATTTGCTAAAAGATAATTATTGAGTAAATGTATCTATTCTCCTAAAAATAACGAATTTCCAAACCTTTACTAAGAAGCGTTGGCTTTGCACGGTTATAATTTTTCTTAAGTATCGTTTTGGGTAATAAGTCCTTCCCTTTTTGAGTTTCATTTTATGTCGAAACATGTTAGCTGTGTAATAAAATAAAAATATTATGGATTAAGGGTTACATGAGTCATTACTAATTAAATTGTTTTTGAAATGTATCCGCACTTCAGAAATTCCTCATCTTTTTCTTCCTTCCCGAAGATAACATTTAAAATGGTGGGACGATTTTTGAAAGAGTATTTTTGGTAAGTACATGATATCCAGCGATGATTTTGCTAATAAGATAGGCAATAGCCTCAATAATTGCTTCATGAAGAATATCTTCCTTCTGGCTTCACAGAAAATAATAATAATTTAATTATAATTTAATGGATATCTAGTACGAATCCACTGTTTAGGTTACGTGCGATTTAAGTAATAATTCTGTGAGCTGCATCCTGATGCAGCCAATGTATAATATAATTTCAATTTATACATCTGGAAACTGTGAAAATAACTTTTCCAAAAAATATGAACGACTCTCATAAAGTCAAAGCATTTTGTAAAGTTTAACACCTGAAATTTACTTTCTTTTAGTAATCTAAATGCTGAGGTTTAAGAAACATCTGCAAATATGTAGATATCTTACTTAACCAGGTGCAATATTGTCATATGTTCTCTTTCGTTTTCTTTTCCCTTGCTTTGCTTGTACAGTTACAATATGCTATTTCACAATTTTGCGTAGGTTCTTAAAAACTACCTAGAACGTTTCTATTAGGCTGCACTTAGAGCATCTAAAAAAAAGGTTACTACATTCTCCAAAAAATAATAATGTGTCCACATTTTGTTCATTGGTGCACTGAAGTATTTTTTAGGAGTATTCTAAATATCGGGTGAACTTAATTAATTAATATTAATTAATTTTTCTTATTAGTGTGATAAGTAATTAAAAATAAAATAAGTTTGATAAGTATTTCATAAACAAAACATCGAATGATTGCAAAATTAAGTTTCGGCTATAAATAAAATTCATATCTTCCTCTCATTCACAGGTTAATCTACAATGCTACAGTTAATAAAATGTCTGGCAAATTTGTTTCTTACCAGTGAAAAACGTCGGAATGTACTGCTTGAACCCTTGAAGTAGCCTGTATACTTTAAATCCTTTACGTTAATGGTTATAAACGAGATATGCCCTCGTGATATGTACTTGTTATCATAGACACAATGATATTTTCCAAAATTTACAACATTCATAACAGTTAAATTTTTATACACAATGGTGATAAGTAAGGATATCTTTCATGAAAGAACCATCAAACCTTTGTAATAATTTGCAAGATAAGTTTAAAAAAAAAGGAAAACGGCTTATTATTGGTTATTAACTAGATTTTTTTTTTACGTATAGTATTCCCGAACAGGCTAAGTTTTGCCTAATGCCGTAAAGCACTCAGGAACACTGTGAGGGTTTAGGGATATTGTTACGCTGCCGAGAAATGTTTGTGAATGGGTAACTTAAATTTCCTTAAGTCAAGGTTTGGAGGAAAGCAGGAACTGGGTAGTGAATTCCACAATTTGGCCGCCGTGTGGAGAAATGTAGATTGTGCCCGTTAAGTATGACAAGATGGAATTTTGAGAGGGTAGTTATAGTGTGAATGGGCAAACCGAGTGTTCCTAACGGAGATGGCCTGCGAAGGTATTAAGGAGTGTATTTTGGAGACACACTTGCCATGGTAATAGCAGTAGAACAAGGAAAGAACCGAAACTGTTCTTCTATGCTCTGAAGTCAGAGACGGGTAATTTATAAGCCTTACAGCTCTTGTTTGGATGCGGTTTGCCATACGAAGGGTGTATTGGGGAGCACTGGCCTAGAGGAGGTAATTATTTTCCAGATGAGGTCGAATTTGAGCCTTGTACAGTAAAAGGAGTTGTTTCGATGTGTCATTTATGTATAGCAGGAAAAGTGTGGGAGCTATCACAGATCATTGGGGTACGCCCGCGTTAATAATAAATCTTTTTTTTTTAAGAAGCCGTCGACGACAACGCGTATACGTCTTTCGTCAAGAAAGCTGGATGTCGAATTGATGGGCGTATCGGATTGGCAAGTAGGCACTTGTGCCAAACCTGATCAAAAGCCTTTGAAATATCTAATGCTACTACGACGGTTTCACCAGACCCCTCTAATGTATTATTCCAAAGTTGGGTGACATATGAAAGAAGATCACCCGTTGAACGACTCTGTCTGAACCCGTACTGGTGGTCATTTAAGAGTTTATTGGACTCGAGGAACGAAGGTAGTCGGTAGTTGATGGCTTTTTCCATGATTTCCAACAGAATAGAAGTGATAACTATTGGTCGATAGTTTGAGGGATCGCATTTGTCGCATTTAGGAATAGGTTAGACATTTGCCAACTTTCACTATGACGGAAACTCTCCAGATGACATGGAGATCGAAAAAAGTTTAGACAATACAGGTACTACCTCGGGGTAGCATTTTTTAAAAAACGGAATGGAATTGCCTCAGGGCCAGTCGCCTTGTTTGTTGATTCTAGGAGCTTGTAACAAAAGTGGATTGGTTTAATAGCGTATGGGGTAGATTTTGGCGACGGCACAATTTTACCAGAATCATTGAGACATGAATTTGATGCAAAGTAATTGACAAAGGGGTTGTCTTTTCAACAGGATCAGCTACTACAGCTCCGTCGCGAGACGTTATGGGAGGAAAGGAGGATGTACTAAATTTTTTACTGATGGCTTTAGCTAATGACCAAAATTTACTACCACCCAAAGGATATGAGACTAATTCTTTGCATTTACGTTCTTCAAACATCTTTTTGGCCTTGGTGATGATGCTTTTGCAACTATTCGTTGCGGCAATATAGTCAGCGTGATTTTCGACAGATTTATTTGAATTCCATTTGGTATAGAGTTTATGCTTTTACGGTAATGCATCAGAGCAAGCCCTGTTAAACCGGGTTGGAAACAAGCATGACCTACACGATTATGTTTTTTGGAAATCTATAACTCCATACCCATCAAGATAACTTCAGTTATAGAAAGAGCAATTTTTGAAAACGAAGACCGTTTAAAGGAATACCCACGCCCGGGTAAGGTTGCAAAATAATCTCGCAGTTCGCTCCAGTTAGCTGATTTAAAACACCACATAGTTCTATGAAAATGTAAACCTTCACCATTAACACTCATAATAAAATACTTACCTTTTTTGGGATTTTTTAATGGTGTACTTTAAATTTATTAAACGTTTCGATAACAGTTATCTTCGTCAGTAGTAAGTTGTTAAATTGTTAAAGATAATAAACAATTTTGTCAAATTTGAAAATTAAAAATTATAATGTTTTAATTTTTCAAATTTGACAAAATTGTTTACTACATCTTTAACAATTTTTAAACATACACTATATCAAACGTTTAGATAAGACCTATTAAAAATCCCAAAAAGATAAGTATTTACCACAGTTCTATCTGTATTTGAGTACTACTGGAATTGGGTACAAAGGAAGTTATTTCGATTAGGCAGTGGTCTGATTGAC
This sequence comes from Vesta saturnalis, assembly GCA_036346205.1. Taxonomy (NCBI): domain Eukaryota; kingdom Metazoa; phylum Arthropoda; class Insecta; order Coleoptera; family Lampyridae; genus Vesta; species Vesta saturnalis. The sequence continues at coordinate 341,138 of JARFJB010001940.1, read as the reverse complement.
CAATTGGGGAAAGGACTCTTGTTTTATAGACAAGTGTGTTAGTTGTAAGGAGTAAGTCTAGATGTGGAGTATGGTTAGGGTTTTCAGGGATTTTGGTTGGTTCGGCAATGATTTGTGTGAGATCACAGTGTACAGCAAATGCTTCTGCACTAGCGTCTGCGGGATTGGTGGTAGATGAAAATTGAAGCCAATTGGAGTTGTGGGCACTAAAGTCTCCCAAAATTGAAATATCACAAAATGGAAACTGTGATAAGAGGTGGTCTAATTTCAGACTAAGGTAATCAAAAAGATTTTGGAAGTTATTGTCATTGGGAAACCTATATAAACAACAGTAGAATTTTACAAATTGGGGCCCAGAAATCGCGTTTGTTGTTTTCCAAAGTGGACATCCTCTTACAACCTACGTTGTCCTTGGTGTATGCACATACTCCGCCTTTAAGGCGAAAGTTATAGAGTTGAGGTTGTATCTGAGAAATTACAGGTCAGGCGAATCAGTGCTTCCAAGGGAGACTTGTGTTTCTGATAAAAACAGAATGTCCGGTTGTACTTATTCAAGGTGTTGGTGCACAGCATTAAGATTCAACCTGATACGGTATTTAACCTATCTTAGTATTTTGAAGGCAACGTGACACAAGTGCTTAATAATACATTTTGATTAATTACTATAATTAATCTTTTCAGACTTATTTAACTCTAAAAAGCATACACCAATTTAAATTTATCATATCTCAATATTTCCAATAACATTTAACGGTAATACACGTATCCAACTGTCTCTTAGTATTTACAAATAAAAAAGCATTAGTCTCAGATATGCGTTTACATTTTTAAACACGAAAGATCGCTTATACTCTTCACGTTGTAAACTTTGACTTTCTGATCTTTTAATTGTCTACAGTTATCTTTCCGAAATGACTTGGTCATTTGCAAACGCCTGTATTAATTGACGTTCTAGGCGTATATTCAATAAGTAATTATCCCCGACAATGGTTTCCTGTTGTTTTTCTCGTGTATTTGGTTTTGGATTTTATTTGGGATAGAGAACCATTGTTAACCCAAGGAATAGAACTCCGTTTACAACTACGTTATACGTCCAAATTTCTGCACCTACAATAAGGTTAGAACAAAAAAGTGTCAG